>VZTB01014844.1:1297-27413 GCA_013397245.1 Thryothorus ludovicianus | reverse complement strand
TATATATAAAAATATATATATACATATTTATAACACCAGGGAGCTGAGGGTTCCACTGTCCAGCAGAACTGAGCATAGGAAGGTCCATAAATGTTCTGATGGAACACTTCCACCCCCTTCTTTTCTATAAGATGAAGGGGTAGTAAACGTTTCTGTGGAGCAGTTGCTCAGTGGGGCATTGGCTTGTCCTTTGCTGCTTTTTGTCCCTTGTCTGGTCAGTGTGAGACAGTCTGGCCCAGCAGTTTTACCCTGACAGTCACTCAACCCCGGCCGTTCTAGCAGCCATTGGAAGCACAGGGAACGAGCCCTCCTTGCTAAACTGGGCAGAATGAGCACAGCCCCTTTCCCTGTGACCCCGGATTCCTTCTGCTGCCTCAGACACACCCACTCCTCATTTCCCTCTCCCAGCAACTGCCTGTTCCGGGCCCTGGGGGACCAGCTGGAGGGGCACTCCCGGAACCACCTGCGGCACCGGCAGGAGACCGTGGAGTTCATGGTGAGGCAGCGCGGGGACTTCGAGCCCTTCGTGGAGGATGATGTGCCCTTTGACAAACATGGTATGGGACATCCTTGTGTCCTGGGGTTGCATCTCCTTATGGGATGTTAATTTTGAGAAATTAAGGATTTTAGAAAAGTTAAGATTACAGTTAGAATAGATGCTGTGTTAGATAAAAAAAGAGACAAATAAGCTTTACCCAACAGAAGCCAGATCTCAGATAAGGTATCTAAGATCTAATAACTCATTGCTTGTCAATTTTATGGACAATAGCCAAATTTCCCATAGTAGGAAACAGATTGAATGCAGGAAGCTGCAAACTCTACCAAGGATTTGTTTGTCACGAATACCCAGAAAAGGTAAAAAGATCAAAGTGAGGAAGACTTAATTTCTTCATCATTTTAATTGATGCCTCATAAAAAAGACCCCTGACTCATTTCAAGAAACAAACCACACTTGCTTAATTGCCTCCTTGCCAATTAGCATAAGAAGCAGAAAAGAGAAAATGACAAGAGTATGAATATGCATTTGTATTTTGTATATTCAACATTTTTGTCCATAAAAGCTTTGTAATCACCTATGAAACTTTGCAGTGTGCATTAGGGAGATATCCCACACACTGCCCAGCCACAATAAACACACACTTTGTAACTCCAAACTGTTAGAGAGTCTTTGTCCGTTAATAGATGGACATTGATATTAGCTCAATGTTCATATTTCTTTCACTCATTTACAGCAGCTCCTTACTAACCAGTTCCTGGTCCCAGAACTACCTTAGGGCTTCTCCCTAGCTTTTAGAAGCAGGGACTTCACATTTATGGCTGTTGTTTGTGCTGTGGGAAGGTGACCTGTTTAATCCGCATTGAATTTGTCCTGGAAATTATTTAAATTTAGGAGAAACTTGGAGAAGGAAAGACAGACCAAAAAGACAAGGAGTAAAAATCAGGTGTTTTCAGAAGGACCTTAGGAAAAATTGTGTAGTTCTCCTTGAACACTGGTGGGTATTTGGCTGTTTTGGTGAGTGGCTGATTTCTTTGGGTTTCTTTCTCCTTGGCACTCAGTATTTCCTCCTGAGAACCAAGGGGAAGATCCAAACCAGAGGCAAATCCAGCCTTTGATGTGCCAGCTACCATGCAGATGATGCATGAAAGTGATTTGGTCACTCAGTACATGACACTCCTCCTTCTGAGCTAACAGAGCCAATGGCTTTGCTTAATCTAAGGGTGTAATGCCTTTTTTAGAGAATTCTGTGGTCATTTAAATGCATTAATTCATGTTGCAGCCAAATTCTTGCCTCACTGTTTCACAGGTTGGATTTCCCTTCCAGAATTTCTTCGGCCCCTCTTGAAGTCTCACCCCTTGTTATCCCTTCTCTGCTTTTGGAAGTATCAAAAATTAGGTCTGAACTCCTGTGAATGTTTTTTCCTTTAGTTGCCAATTTGGCCAAGCCTGGTACTTTTGCTGGCAACGATGCTATCGTGGCCTTTGCAAGGAACAATCAAATGAATGTGGTTATTCATCAGCTCAACGCTCCACTGTGGCAGGTGAGAAACAAAGCTTCTACATTTTGGCCTAATGTTTACCTGAGTTATGTAAATAGTGTGGAAAATTCCTGATTTATTAAAAAAGAGCAGTAGCTGCAATGATCTGGGCATGGTGCAGAGCTGTGCTTGGTTTTTGAAGAGGGGGAACACTTGAGATTTTGGCTAGGAGGAGGGGAAAGGAAAGAAAACAGTGAGTGCATGACAGCTGGATATGTAGGGGCAGGACAGGGTGTTTTACTTGGGTTCAAGCTGTGAGCTTCAGTGCCATGCTCTGTCTCCTGGTCAGGCTGCATTTGAGCTGAGTTTTCTGGTAGGAATCCCAGAATGGGCCAAGTTGGAGTGGGCCACATTGGATCATCTGGTCCTGTCTCCCTGCTCTTGTGGCTGAGCAGCCCCAGCTCCCTCAGCCTTTCCTGGGCAGGGAGATGCTCCAGGCCCTTCCTCACCTCTGCTGGCCCCACTCCAGGAGCTCCCTGTCCCTGCAGGGGTGCCTCACCAGGGCTGGGCAGAGGGGCAGGGTCACTCCCTGACCTGCTGCCAGTGCTCCTCCCAGTGCAGCCCAGGACACTGCTGGCTCTGGAACAGCTCATTGACCCTGGGACCCCGAGGTCCTTCCTGCAGAGATGCTCCAGCAGGTCACCCCTGCCTCTGCTGGTACTTGGGGTCGTTCCTCCCCAGGGGCATGACCTGCATCTGCCTTTTCTGAGCTTCAGGCAGTTCTTCCCTGCCTGTCTCTCCAACCTGGTGAGTTCTTCTGAAGGGCTGCACAGCCCTCTGGAATTTGAGCTAGGCTCAAGGAAACCTGTACAACAAGATTCAGGAAGATGGAAATGAAGGTATAGCAGGGCATGCACTGTGTTGGAGTGCAGCTCCATGAATTCTGTGTAGGATGTGGAGTGCCAAGGTTTCTGACAGAGAAATGAGGTTTTAAAAGAAATTTTAAAAGCTTAAAGTGGTGTTTAATCACTTCCTGGAAAAGACTATGTGGTGTTGTTTCCTCTGACAGGGGCACTGAAACAAGTAATCCATCAGGTCCCAGATTTTCTCTTTATTGTTGTTTTTTCCATGGCAAGTCCACACTGGAATGGGTCCATGCTCAGTCTGCTTGGTCATTGAGCAAGTGGGAACCTGTATTCAAGTCAGGATTGTTTTTTGCCTTTATTTACAGACAGAACCAATGGAGTATGTAGATTAAACAGGGCAATAAAGATAAAAAAACAGATGAAAGCTGTCAGTGACGTCTTAAATATGTTTAAAACAGCATCACGTGGATTCCTGAACTCAAGTTTAAACTCTCATTTATAGGCAGCCGTGGGCAGTGGGACAGGTGGGTGAAGTACCTGTGCAGAGGCAGTGACCCTGCAGGGGAGGTCGCAGGGGTGGTTTTCCTGTGTTGTTCCTCAGTGTTATAATTTACTGAGATTTTGATGTCCTTTTGAAAACCTTGATTCTTTAATCTCCTCTCATTGACCACGTTAGGGTGTCAGTACAAGAGTTTGTGGTGTGGTTCTGTCTTGCCTGGGCAGTGCTGTTAGTGAAGGGTTGTCTCAGGCCCCTGAGAATGGTGAGTTAAGAGAACTGTGAGTAGCTGTACCATCATGAAAACTCTTTGCAGGTGGACATCTCTGCATGGAATTTTTTGTCTTTGAACACTCCTTAACTTTTTTGATCGTGACTGTAAATTATAGAATTGTTGAAGTTGGAGAAGACCTTTAAGATCATGGAGTCCAACAGTAGACTCAAGTTAGCTGAGATTTGTATGTTATTTTATTGGCTTTTTGGATAACAGGCTGTCTATTTTCTTTCTGTTTTTAAATCTGCAGCTCTCATTTACTTGCCAGTTTCAGTGTTTTTGTAGAATCAGAGAATCTCAGGTTGGTTAGGGTTGGGAGAGACTTTAAAGCTCATCCAGTGCCACCTCTGCCACAGGCAGGGACACCTTCCACTGTCCCAGGCTGCTCCCAGCCCTGTCCAACCTGGCCTTGGACAATTCCAGGAATCCAGGGGCAGCCACAGCTTCTCTGGGTCACCTGTGCCAGGGCCTCCTCATCCTCACATGGAAGAATTCCCTCTCAGTATCCCATCTAAATCTGCCCTTTATCAGCATAAAGCCACTTTCCCTTGTCCTGGCACATCAGGCTCTTGTCCACAGTTTTTTTCCATCTTTCCTGTCAGCTTCTTCAGACACTGGAATGTCACAATTAAGTCACACTGGAGCCTTCTTTTCTCCAAACTGAACAATCCCAATTCTGTCAGCCTTTCCTCATAAGAGAGCTGCTCCATCCCTCTAAATCAATTTGATGACCTCCTCTGGGCCCACTCCAGAGTGGAAAGAGGCTTCTTTAATGAGAGCTAAATTAGCTAATTTTCAAATCTTTCAAGAGCTTTGGGATTTGTTAGATACCTATTCAAGCTCTGGCAGAGGAGAAATGTTTAAAATAAATCTTACCAAGTTTCAGCAGGTGAATAATTTAATTGGATAGAAAGCAGGAGTTAAGTATAACCAAGTGTTGAGTTGAAACCTGAGGGTGATCAGGTGTAAAATAGATGAATGGAGAATTATTTGTTGGAAAACTGAAGTCATTAGTGCAGCACAGACTGAAAGGCTGAAAGGTGACTTGGTGTATGGTCTGGGAGCTGAGATAAGGCAATTCACAGACGTAAAAGGGTTGGGAAACTCTGGGGCCCTAAAGCAAGGAGTTCTGGTCCTTTGCTTGCTGACGTCTGCTCCAGGAGAGCTGTCAGGTCTTTGAACTTGGGCTGGCAGGTCAAGCCCAGTTGGTCTGCAAGTGCAGTGGGATTTTCTGCATTCCTGGCAGGAACTGGAATAGCTCTCCTTTAACAGTTTGAGACACTGATAATCGGGGTAGGAACTATTCTCACATCACCACAGATAATACTCAGAGCAGGGATTTTCTGTGGAAACTGCTGTAACTTGGTGCTGACCAAGCAAAGCAACATTTGGTTGTTAACAGTGCTCCTGAATGGAGTTAATACATTTTCATGGATTTGCTTTCTTGTAAAAACAAAACACAGCTGCTTGGAATGCTGTTAAAACAGCATCTTGTCCCAGCTGCAGATCAGAATTTACTGAGTGCCTGTTTCCACTGTTACTGTCACTTGAATGGCCTCTCTTCCCTCATATTTGAGGGTAAAATGACGTGGTACATTCCTTGCTGAAATTGGTTCTGGGAAGATGATCAGAAAACTGATAGCTCCTGCGGAAAGTTCAGGAAATAGTTCTGACCTTTCTACAAAAATATTTTCATTCCACATTTTGTTTGTTCTGATGTAACTGCCCAACATTTTACATCTGCCTTTCAAACCTTCTTCGCTTCCTGTTTCAAATGCTCCAGCAGCCACGTACTCCCTTCTTTCACAGTGTTTACCGTGCAAAAAACGAATACTCTGAAAAATCCCACGCTGGAGGTGATTCCAAAGCCTCATTTTCAGTTTGCTTGTGCTTTGTTGAGATCCGGGGCACAGACAGGAGCGATGCCAGGGAGCTGCACATTGCCTACAGGCACGGGGAGCACTACGACAGCGTCAGGAGGATCAGCGACGACGCGGAAGCGCCGGCCTGCCTTCGCATGGAGGTTGGTGGTGACAGAGTGAGCTGGCTCTGGGTGACAAACACAGCTGAGCAATGCTGCCAGTTGGTTTCCATTCTCATATGGGGTGGGGAAAAGAGCTGGGTCTCTGTTGTGCTGGGAGAGCAAAGGCCTGAGGTTGTTGTAGCTCATGCTGCTGGCCCTCCTGGGAGGGGCAGTGGAGGAGGATTTCAGTCTCTGGGCTGGAATTGAATCCAAAGCTGAGGCTGTGATGTGAGCTGTCTGGAAGCAACCTCATCTAAATGATGTAATCATGCATCTCAAATGATAAAAAAAAAAGGGAAGGGAGGAAAGAGCTGGAAATGCAACAGCTGGATGTAGTTCTCCTCTTCATATCTCCCTTCTTGATGTTGAGGAGTAATTGTGCTGTGCTTAAGGTTCTCTGCACACAGTTGAGGTGTGGTATTGTGTTAAAAATAATCCATTTAAAGCTTGTTTATTGTGATCCATGATGTTGTAGTACAATGGAGTTTGTTCAGCAGTGCAGGAGATGTGGGAAACTCTCAGTGATGGTGGAAGTTACACAGTTTCCAAGATGGTTTGACACAGAATGTTCCCGAGAAATTCTGCCATGATAATTACATTTATCAGAATGCCAGACTTTTTTGCTTTGCATGCCTGTATGACCTGCTGGGCTTTGCTCTTCTTCAGATGCTTTGCAAGCACGATTCAAATAAGGCAGAGGAATTGAAGCCACAGAGGGGCAACTCTGAAGATGAGACTGAAGTGGAGGTGGAAGATGCTGTACAAAAAGTGTGCAGTGCAACTGGATGTTTGGTGAGTATCAATGGGCCTTTATGAGCTTAATGTTCAAACCTCCTCGATACATGGAAGTAGTCCTGGGAGAAATTCTAAAAAATATTCATCTTGTACAAGCTTGAGTGCCACAGCTATCAATCAGGTGCATCTCATCCTAGAATCAACCCTTAAGTGCAGGTGAAATACCAACTTCTTTGTGAATGCCTAATAATTTTGTAAGGTTTGTCTTGTGACTCTTAAAATATTCACTTGCAAACAAATCCTGTAAGTTTGGAAATCCTTTGGGGGTATTGAAGATCCCAGATAACCTGTGACTAATTTGTGGATAATCTGTGACTCTTGGTGTTGGCACTGTGCATGTGCCTAAAACAGAAAGGGCCAGGAGGGAAACTTACACTGTAAACAGGGGATTCCTTTCTTCTGATATCTTCAGGAATTTAAGGTTTTCCCCTTTACCCTTTCAGAAATGAAGCACAGACCAACTGAATGATCATAAAAACAGCAGCCCCCTCTCAGTGGTGCAGGTGTTGTTAAGTGATTGTAGGTCAGAGATTTGAACTTCTTCAGTGTTCTCCTTCCCCTCTTGTGGACAGGACATGGATTTAGTAAACCACATTCTGGAAGTGGAGGACTACAACGTGGAATCTGCAATATTTGCCATCTTGCAGATGAAGGAAGGGGAAGGAACAGGTGAGTGCACAGTTTGTCACCTCTGGCTTTGGGTGTTAGTGTTGGGGACAGCAGCAGGACAGGTGGGGTTTGTGTGCTGCCACCTCAGCCTTCTGTGCTCAGGAAGGATTTTAGTGAGGGCAGCTTCAATCCAGCTTCCAAAAAAAACCAGGACTTGTGGGAAAAGGAATTGGCTGACAGTGCAACAGCTCCTGGGTAGAGCATGTCTGAGGAAAATCTCTGTTCTTGGCAGGTACCGAGGAGCAGCAGGAGCCCCTGGGCAGAGAGCAGAAATCCTGCAGCAGGACACTGTGGGAAGAGAATGGAACTGGTTCAAGAATCTTTGGAAATGAGAGCTTGCATCAAGGTGAAGCAGAAAACAGCAAGGGACAAGCTGGATCCAGGGAAGAGAACCGAGCCAGCAGAAACCCAAAGGTTGTGTGAAGGGTTTGGCAGGAATGTGAGCACCCTTCAGGGATTGGGGGCTGCCTCAGCATTGCTTACTCAGCAACAAACTTCTCCTTTCAGTTAAAAAGAGCTTCTGCTCACTGCATTTTGTCACTGCTGCAGCTGTGACTGCTCTGCCACAAACATTTCCTGGTGACATGCTACACTCTTCCCAAAACCACTCGGAGTAAAGTCCTGATGAACAGTCAGGAATTTCCTCTGGCAGCTGCCTTGGTGTCTGCTTGTCTCCTTTATTACTTTTGCCCAGCTGAGCAGAGCACATGTGGTTTGAACTCTGTGTTTTCATCCTTCCCTTTCAGGTAGCCAAGAAGCAAAGGAAGGAGCAGCAGCGGCTGGAGAAGAAGAAGAGGCAGGAGGAGAGGCACAGGCAGAAAGTCCTGGCCACCAAGAGGGACAGTGCAGACACCAGGACAGAGACAGACCCAGCCAACCATGTCACCCTGGTGAAGGCCATGGCAGCCCTGAACATATGACTCAGTGCAAATAAAACTGGTGAAGACAAAATTCCCCCCAAGAGAATTTGCAGGCACCCGTGGTTATCTTAAAATCCATCTCTGCTGGGATTTCCAAACACAAGAGAACTTCCTCTTCCTTTGCCTGCTGGGAGGACAATTACTCATTGATTCTGCATCGCTTGTGGCAAGAACAGTTGTTTAAACTTAACAGGAAGTAGAGACTTGGGTCTGTAATCTTCGAGTTAGATGAAGGTGAGAACCTTTTCATCACACAATGAAAACAATCTGATATCTGTCAATGGTGTCAGATTTGTTTTGACATCTCTTGATGTGCCTGGTTTTGTTAGTTTGTTTCTTTTTTCTTTTATTTGGTTATGACTGGAGGAGCTTTATTTTACCTTGCTGTCAGGGAAAGCTTAACAAATCTGAACTCAGGAATATCTCTGGTGGTTCTTTTTCTATTTAAATTCAAATAAAGTAAGGGAACAGAGTCCCAGAATTCTTTCCAAAGCCAAGTGTGTCGGCCAGCATTGTCTCAAAATGACATTCCTCTTTTGTTTGCCATGCAGGAATGCAGTGACAAGTTTTAATCTCACTACAACTGCTGGCATTGCACTGGGCTGGTTCAGTGATGAATACATGGAGGGAGATGGAAACTACTGCATCCATGTTTCTGAAATTTGGGATCAGCTCCTGTAAGATGAGACTTTTAGGGGAAAAAGAAACCAAAACAATAATCCCAGTGGACTCATGAGAATGCAGAGCTGATTTTTCTGAACTGGTAAAATGTGACAGGAACAGGCTGGGAGTTTCTGGTGAGTGTTGTTACTTGAACCCCTGGAATTTTGTCCCCTTTGCTGTGTTCCAGAGTTTTGGGCTGCTCCAGGGCTTTAGTCCAAGCCAGGAGCTGGATAGGTGTTAGTCTCCAAATGAAATTAGTATAGCCAAAGGACCAAGATCCTGGGAAGTTGCTTCCAAGCAGCAGTGATCCCTGGGAAACCTGCCTATTTCACTTCATAAATCAAGCTTTTTCCAGGGTGGGATTTTTTAAATTTTAAATTCTTTTTTGGTGAGGTCACCAAGTAGGATGTACAGCTTGACTCCTGTGGTGTTTTCCACTGTAGGACTGAGAATTTGGATCGAAGAGAAAGGACTTTGATTTATGGCTCACAGTGTTTCAGCTCTGCTTAGGTTTTTGGGTTTGTAACAAGCACTGAGCTTGAAGAAAGCACATGTGCACTTACACAGGAGACCCCTCATCAGCCAGGGCAGAGGTGAAAGGGATTTTTTAAAAGTAAGGCATATTGCATTTGAAAAAATTGTCTGTGCTTTAAAGTTTATAAATCATCATGGAAATATAAATGGTTTTATTTACTGAACTGCCAAGAACTGGGCTGGTACTTGGTATGCTCTGCTGCTGTTACTTGAAGAATAAAAAGAAAGGAGCTCTCCTGGAAGAACTGGTGGTGTAGGAAATCCTTTTTCTCCAAGACAGTTATTTTTACAGTAGTGGAAAGAGAGGTGAGTCACAGCTTAGTGGGGAGAAAGTGCAAGTTCCTTCAGGGGGTGATGAGTTGTGACAGCAGGTTTGGCAAGGCAGTGCTGGTGACTGTCACCTGTGTCCTGCCTTGTCCTGTGTTTTGGTCTGAAAGGCAGGTGTGTTCTGCAGGTTTGAAAAGGCAAGAATTTGCAGTTGTGCCCTGTGAATAAGAGGTTTGATCTTAATTAATTCTCTTTTTGTCCTCTGGAGCTGGAGCTGGTAAGAGATTTGTTGTTGCCTGGAGCCTGAGAGCTGTGAAGGGATTTGTCCTGGAGGTTGAGGAGGGAACTCAAACCTCACCCCATCATGTGCAGGATGAAAGGGGGGGTCTGCAACAGCAGCACAAACAGCAGAGGGAGAGATTGGCCTGCAGCTCATGGCCTCTGATACCTGGAACAAAATCTGGGCTGAAAATGCTCTAATTTCCAAGTGTAATATGATTAAAATAAACTCTTAATGTGCTGGGCTCATGAATCTTGACAAACCAGTCAAATTCCCTTTATCTTGCCCAGCATAGCTTTGTGCCTGCACAGCCATTCCATATCCAAAGATGTTAAAACTGATTTTATCTGTTTCACCTTTTTCCTGTTGAAATTTCCACCTTCCCAATGTACATTTTTCCTGGGGAATCTTTGTGCAACACCCTTCACAGAACTCAGTCTACGCAGTGAATTTTGAATTTGCTTTGTAAACAGGTCCTGGATCTTCCTGGGAGGAGGAAGGGAGGCAAGAAACAAGAGCAGAGCACACCATGATTCATACACAGTGTGTGTTTACTCCTTGGTGGAGCTGAGTGCTCTGTAATCCACGAGCCAAGGACGGACAATAACCACTGGATATTCCCTTGGGGTTTGAGGAGGATGACTGTTTGTTCTTAGCTGCTGGCTGACAGATTTGAGGGTGTTTTGTTGTTGCTGCAGCAGGGTCACTGTGGGCCTGTCAAGGGTGAATATGCAGCAGGAGGATGTAGAAAGCCACTTTCCCTATATCCTATTTCCTACCATCATCTCCTGTTTTTCCAAATCCTGTCCCTGCAGGTCAGGAATTCAGTTGAACTGGAAGTTTTAAGCATTTAGGCAGGTTCTTGCTGACCTCCATAAGCATGTCTGTGTATGGGAAGGGTTTTCTGCCTGTGCTGCTCTGTATCTCCTGTCCCTTGTTCCTACTTAGGAGCAGGAGCTGCCTTCTGGTTTATCCCACAGCTTTGCCACGTTACCCATGGTCTCCATGTCTGCAGAGCTTTGGGAATTGCAGAAAGGGAGTGAAATTGGGCATGAAGAACGATCCATAATCTAGTTTGGGATGAAAGGAGGATGATTTGTGCAGGTGTTGAGCTGGGGCGTGGTTCCTTGGAGCTCCCTGGGTGCAGGCACCAGCCTTAGAAGGCACCATTGGCTCTGTGTCAGCTTCTAGAATCCTTATTGGCTCTAGAAAATAAGAAGAAATTAGTGGTTTGGAGTTATAAAATTACCACATTTACTGTAGGAACATGAGATGTTGCTTGTAATGAAACACTTTGAACAGAGTCAGGCAGGAGCCCTCTGCACTGAGGTAGATATCAAATAAATTACCCTTAAAACTCCTTTATTTTAGGCACATCACATCTCCAGGGGCAGCATTACAGCTGGAGGTGCCTCCGTGGAGGCCCAGGGTACAGCCAGCCCTGGATTGTTAGAGGTAATTAGGGCTAATTTGGGACCACGTGCAGCTGTGGTGGCTGCCTGGAGCTGCAGCCTGAGGAGATGTCTGCAAGAAAGAGCCACCCAAAAATCTGAGACCCCAGCACTGGGCTCCCCCGTGCCTTCAGTGAGTATTAATTGCTTAAACAGCCATTAGAAGGGGGATTTTGCTGCATTGTGGGTTGAAGCTGAGCTCCTGGAGAGAAGCTGGCCCTGGAGCCTGCTTTGGGGTTGGGGTGCAGCAGCCACTTGCTCTTTCTGTGGGCTTGTTTTTCTTTCTGGAGCTCTTAAAATTTACTGGTTGGCTGCTAAAATGTCACTTCTGGTCATTTTTAAAGAAAAAGTGTGTGCAGGAAGGAACATTTTCTTCAAAAAATCAGCCCTCAAGTCCCATGCTGTTACCTACCCCTTCCACCACTGATCCCCAAAACACAACACTGGTCAAAATTTAAAAATACATCTTTATTTGCAGGGTTGACCTCATTTTTATGAATTATCTAACCACAGGAAGCAGGTTTTCCCTGTGCTAAGGCTCTGAGGAGAGGTCCTGGACACCTTTTTGGCGCCACAGCGCTGTGCTGTGTCCTGCCTGGCCTGGTGGAAGGCAGAACCCCCCAGTTGTGATGGTTTGTGTCAGGTTTGCAGCCCCAGGCTGGCAGGGGTGTTCAGCAGGAGGGTGTTCTACCCTTGCACTTGGATTTGGGGTAGTTGTCGTAGGATTTGCGGTAGCTGCTGGCTGCCCTCTTGAAGCAATCCACCGCCCTCTTGTCACACGCACAGGTCCCTCTTTGGCAAGAATTCCCAGTTCCTGGAAGAAAAACGAGGGGGATGGAGGCAGGTGAAGGGTGTGAGGGTCAGGGGGTGTTTTCTGACTGTCCCCACGGTGTGTGCAGCCCCTCTGTGGGGTTTGGGGTGTCTCAGGTGGTCTCGTGTTTGGAGTGTGGAGCTACCTGGCCCTGGAGGGAACATTTGCTTCACTTTCTCTCTGATGTGCCTGTGGGTATTTCCCCAGATCACTGGGATGTGCTTTGCTTTGGTCCTTGGAACAATGAGGTTGCTCTGGGGGAATCAGGGTGGCTGTGCCAAGTCCCCATCCAGGATGGGGGGGTCACTCAAACCCTTGGTACTTGGCCTCTTGGGAAGGACAAGGCCCCTCCTCAGGAAAGTCTCCAACCTTTAAACTTCATCATAATCCAGCAAATACTTGTTTGCCTTATTCGTGGCACTTTCCCTGCATTCCCACCCTCTTCACTGTGTATGGCTTCCAGGCCAGGATGGTCTAAAGGGGATCTTGGAAATCAGGCTCCCCGGGAGTGTGGTGGCTGCACCTCCCTGCTCAGAGCTCTGCCCCCACCCTGCTCTCACCACAGGTTATTTGGTTTCCTCGGAAGGTGTATTTGTAGGTGGCTGTTTTGGGGCTGCAGCCAGAGGAAACCAGTTTCTTGTAGCAGCAGTCGTGGGCATGGCAGCACCTGGGGGCACAAGAGCTGAGGTCAGGGGACAGTTGGGACAATACAGCAGAACATCAACAAGGTGCAGCTTTGCTGTCAGCTGCCACTGAACCACTTCTAAAGAGGCTTTAAGGACAAGCAACGATTTTCTCATTGCTATTTCCACCCCCAGGAGCAGGAACAAGATTCCACTTGCTGTACCCAGGGGGGTGAGGAGGGCTGGGGGCACCTTCCCCACCTTCCCCACATCCCAACTCACCTGTCAGTGGCATCCACGGGCTGTTTGGAGCCCCCCCAGCCGCAGTAGCAGCCGTATCCGTTGTAAGCCAGTGGTGATTTCCCAGTCTTTTGTGTAATCATCAATCCAAACTGGGCCAAGTTGCAGCTGCCAAGGGCCACTCCTAGGACTGGAGAAGGGAGTTTAGGAGCACCGGGAAAAGCAACTTCCCATCCCACCTTTCCACAGCAAAAATGAGCGTTTCACCCTCCCCATAGTGGACGGGAGCTGGGAGTTTTCCCAGGGTTGGGAACTGCTGGGGGGTACTCACAGAGGAGGAGCAGTGAGAGGAGCTTCATGCTGGTGGTGGCAGCTCTGGGGTTTGGTGAGCCCAAGGTACCTCTGGTCACACCTTTTATGGCTGTGCACCTTCAGCAGGGCCCCTCCTCCAGAGAGCCCAAAGTGGGCAAATATTGACAGTCCTTCCCAAACTGGTCCTGCTGCTGTGCTGTGTCTTGGCACTGCTGGAGGCCCCAGCTGTGGGATGCCTTATATGGTGGAGCTCTTGGCAGGAGGTTTTGGATGTGTGGGGCAGCTTGGGGTCCAGTCTGTGCATGGCTCTGGGTGTCTCAGCATTCCCTGAGTAAAATGAGAGAACTTGAGGGAGAACAGCAACCACTTAGTATAAGGTGTCCCTGCTGATGGCAGAGGGTGGAGTGAGATTTTCTGAGGAGTCTGTGATTCCATGATCCACTTTCTTCCTGGATAACAGTTTTTTTATGTCTTGGCTAGAAAACACCATTCTGTGTCTTACTGTTTCCATCCTGGCTTACCTGAGCAGGGAGAAAATGCAGCCAGTGCAAAGTATCCTCCCCTTCTGGCTTGCCAGGATGGGTGAGATGCAACACTGGGAGTGAAGGAAGATCCCGTGGCCTCCAGAATGGCTGTGACTGGAGATAGAGCTGAGCAAAGGCCATGTTTGGTGATTTTCTTGATAGTGGGGCTTTCCCAGTGCCCAGGTGCCTCCTGCATGTGAGGATGCTCCATCCCTCTCCCCATGTGTGCTGGGCACTGTTTTACTCTCAAATACCTCATGGCATGAAGTGTGTGGTTCACCTTTATTTAGAAGCAAAATAAGGCAAGTGGCAGGGAAGAAAAAATGCAAGTGGTGCATGATGGAAAGTGGGGGGAAAAGAGGCTGCTTGTGTCGTTTGCTCAGGGAGAATCTCTGATTAAATTGGTGCTACTGAACAATCATTTAGCAGATACACTCTGGCAGAGATTGCAGCTGCTCTGTGCTGCCTTTTGGGGAACACCAGCATGGGCAGGCACTGAGGCAGGGGAAGAAATCCCCCCAAGGCTGATAGGGAAACTGGGGCAGAGAACAGGGATGCAACTTGTGTGGGAATCAGAGAGATGCTGAGAAAAGGGAACTCAGCTCAGAAAAATCTCTTCCCCCCTCTGGCATGGGTCCTTTGCCTCACCAGCTCTCTAGACCAATTTAAGTAGTCCCCTGGGATGGTGCTGAGTTAATTGGCTAAACAAGGATTTGCCATAATTCAGGATTTTCCATGTTCACAACCAGATTTATCACAGGGGAATAAGGGATAATCTTGTCCATCAAACTGGCTGAGCTCCACTGAAATCCTTTCCACCCCAAGCCCTTTACCTGTGGCAGGTTTGCAGGATCCCTTCTCCAAATGGGAAATAAACCCCACCATGCCAAATGCCTTCTGGGAAGCTGTGGATTTTGTTTCATAGTATGAAAAACACAACTCTTGCAGCCCAGTTTATTGCAATTCTCCGAGGGGGGGGATGCAATATCTGAGCCAAAACATCAGCATTTGGAGGATTTGTATGAATGAATTTGTACAGCCAGATGTCCAAGCAGGAAAATTCATGGATGATTAAAATTCACCCAAAATTTACAAAGGGAGTGTGTGATTCAGTTGATGCCAGCCTTCAATCCTCTCAGTGAGGGTTTGATCCTTGATTTATGCCCTGCAATCATCAGCTGCTGGGCAAAGGGCTCCTTCCTCATCTCCCCCAGGATTCCATGTGGCTGGAGGAGGGTGGTAGGGCCTGATTCCTGAGTGAGAGCTGGCAGAAGCATCTCTGATTTCAGGGCTATTTCCTGGTGCTGTTGATTTCAGCTATGGGGGCAATCCAGGGTGGGAATTTCATCTGGGCATCAGCCCCTGATAAAACAGTGTTTTGTTGCTGTGTCTGTGGCTTTATTTCATTGCTGAGCCCCCTAAGGCAGTTTGGAGCACAGGGACCTGCCGGGGTCAGCACCCCAAGGCACAAAATCTGGGGATGCTGAAGCGGGGGGGAAGCAGCCACTGGAAGGCCTGAACTGCATTTTCCTAAGGAATGTGCTCAGGGTTGTTGCAGAATTGGGCCAAAACATTCTTTTCTGGTGAGAACTCTGTTTTGCTCAGCACTGGGTGTGAGGCAAGCTCCTGGCCATCCAGTCACAGCAGAGATTTAGGGGAACACAGAATATCCCGAGCTGGAAGGGACCCACCAGGATCATGGAAGACCAAGCCCAGCCCTCCCACGCTGTCGTGCCTGCCCCCAGCCCTTCCACCAGCCTCCATCTCTCGGGAAAACTGGAAATTTTAAGAGCCTGAAGGTTTAGAGCTAAGTTGGGGCAGTTCAGAGGTGAGTTGTGTCACCTCGTCAGTGTCACTTTTGCTGAGCACTTCAACAGGAGACCTGTCTGGGATGTGAGGGGCTGTCGCTGGGCTCAGCTGAGTCACGGCACACTGGGAACCGGTGCTTTGGGCTCTCTGGTTTTATTTTGGAGCAACAGGAGGGAATTTGCTGTGAAGCAGGAAGCAGAGGGAGCGGACAGGCTGCCAAGGGGGACGCTTCCCAACCTGTCCCTCACCGGGACGAGGGGCAGGTGTCCACTCCTCCCTTGTTTTGCTGTGCTGGAACATCACATCCGCGCTGCTCCCCCTCCTCGGATGCCGTGGAGCGACTCGGCCGGAGGGTTGCTGTCCTCGCCTCGAAGCCAAAAGGCTCTGAGAAGGCGACTCGCCAGGGCTGGGAAGCGCTGCCGGCGCCGTCCCTTCGCGGATCAGCCCGGAGATGGTTTGGCAAACGGAGTTTTCGCTTCAGCAGCTCCCGGCTCGTCCCCGGCACCGGGCGCGGCGGCGGAGCTGAGCCCGGCACAGCCGCGCCGCCCTCTCGCACCTGCAGGCGCCTCGCTGGCACCACGTCCCCGACCCTGCGGGACCGAAAGCGCCCCTGAGAGCTCCCCCGAGCACCCCGAGGGGCGGCCCCGGCAAACGGGGTGTTCAGGAGAGGGGCACGGCGAGCCCGGGGGCGAGCACTCACTGCAGGTGGCGATCCCTGCCCGGGGCGCAGAGAGGGGCCCGGCGGGTCCCACGCGGCACCGCCGCGCTGCCAGCCTGGCATAGCAGCAGGATCGGAGCAGGCAGCACCTGCGGGAGGAGGACAGCCTGGACTCGTCGGGAATGTGGCACCGGCTGCTTCTGTCCCGCCTGGCACAGGCTCTGCGAGCCGCCAGCTCTGCGCCCTCCTGCTCTGGGTCAGCCAGAAGCTTTTCTGTCCTTCCCGTTCCCACGCCAAGCCTCTGCCTCCCCCTGCAAGCCCTGCCCTGCATCCTGACTTCAGGACCGTCCCTCTCCGCTGGTGCCATCCCACGGACCCGGCAGTTGTCACTGGAACCACCCTGCCGACTCCGGGGTGGAATTAGGGGTGAGCACTGCCTCACTTTCCTTGCTTCCTGAAAACCGGATTCCTTCCTACTGCTGCCAAGCATCTGATCTGCATTTGGCAAAGCTTCAGGGGGCTGCTGAGTTAGTGCAGAGCCCTGGAGTCACCCCGGGGCCAGCGTTAGCCCTCTGGGAGCAGTGTTCACTGCCTGGGACCCCTCTGGTTGCCTGTACCGATCCACTGAAGCCCTCGAGGTGCCCCATCCCGAGTAGCATCCATGGGCAGTCAGGTTTCCTACGGTGCTTCCCTCGAGTCCTGGTGTGAATTTGCGTGGGTGCTTGCCGTGAGCTGTGAACACACCTAGAGGGACCGTAAAATGTGATTTTTTTGTAAGTTATATACAGAAATGAGGGCTAGGGAACTGGAGAAGGAAGGAGGCTTTGCTGGGAGTCTCCCTGATGAGTGCACAGGGGTTTGGGGATGAGCCTGGCTCCCGTGTGTGGGTCGGGGATGCACTTACTGCAGGCAAACAGCATCGCCAGCACCAGCAGGACCTTCATCTTCCTCTCACCTGGGCCTGGGAGGAGAAACAGGGGACAGGCTCAGCCAGGCAGTCTGGCTGGTTTGACAGGAGCTGCTGTGAGAAGCTTCCTCTGAAACCGGATCAACCCACAAAATCTGGAGGGAGGAAACAGAGGTGCCCCTTCCCATCAGTGCTGCTGCCGCTTGGCCGAGAGCGAGTTCCTGAAGCTGCCCCACCTCCTGAGCATCCCCCACCTCCTGTCCCACCCCTCCAGCATTTCTCACCTCCTGTCCCACCGCTTTTGGCACCCGGGGCACCTCTCCCTGTGTAGTGCAGCCTCCCAGCTGTGTTTCCATGTGGAAGCGATTACACTTTTCCTACAGGCACCGGCCGTTCCCGTTGCCTCCTCCCAACATCCCCCCACCCGCGTTTTTCTTTCCACAGCAGCGAGGTGAGGGGGGGAGCTGCTCACCAGGGATCTTCCTCGCTGTCAGTCTGTCCTCCCGGGGAGAGCCTGCCCTCCGTGTCCGGCCCGCCAGCTCCAACTGGAAGCTCCAAAACCACTCGTCTGTCCCTAATCCAGGGAATGCTACGCCCCTTCCCCCTCGGCCAGCCCCCCTCTCCCCGTGGGCTGCAGCCTCGAGTGACGCAGGGGCCGAGACCGGGTTCTTGGAAAGTTTGGGGAAGATGTTGATTATTTACGGGGATTTCTCTGCCTGCCCAGCAGCAGCTCTCAGAGGACCGCGGAGGCTGAACAAGAACATTGTTTATTTGGGCGTTGATTTAATTCACAGCGACTCTGGTGTGGTCAGCGCGGGCAGGGATGAAGGGCGATGCCGGCGCTGACCCGCGCATCCTCCGGCCCCGCATCCCAGCTCCCATCAGCAGCACAGGTAGCTGGGGTAGAACTGGTAGCGTTTTCTGTAGCTCCTGGCGTTTCTCCTCAGGCACAGCGCCAGGCTGCTGTCGCACTCACAGGACAAATAAGCACACCAGGAGCCCTGTCCTGCGGGAGGAGGGGAGCCCGGGGTCAGCCCCGGCTTTGGGAGGGTCACACCCCCTTTTCCAGGGCCCTACTCACTGCAGGAGAGCCTGCCATGGTGCCAGCTGTAGTGGTAGAGCTGTATCTTGGCATCGCAGTGGTACTTCAGGAGGTTTAGGTAGCAAGTATCATGCAGCTGGCAGCATCTGCACAGGAGATTAAAGCTTTAAGGGACAGAGTTTTCTCTCCTTCACCCCACAAATTTAAAAATATTCAAGAACATGTCTGGGCACGGGGCTTTTTAAGTGGATTCTCACCTGTCTGTGGCATCCCTGGGCTGCCCCTTGCCCCCCAGGCCGCAGTAGCAGCCGTAGAAGCTGTAATGCAGGAGAGCATTTTTCCCTGTCGCCTCTGAGATCATCTGGTGCAGCTCCAAGAGGCTCCCATGGGCTGGGAATAACCCTGGAAGGGGGGAAATAAGGGAGATTATGCTGATTCCTTGCCCTCCCATGAGCAGCTCCATCCCCCCAAATTTGCACCAGGGTGGTGATGCCTCAGCAATTACAATGCAATGCAGAGGAAATGTATTCCCAGCTTGGCTCAGGAGAGTTGTTGCATGTCTTGGGGAGCTGGTGATGGGGAGAGGCAAAGAAATCACCAGCCTAGTCCTCATTTCAATAGATGGAACCACAGAGAGAATTTTGGGACTGAGAGAGGCTGCTTACCCCACACAAACAGCACCACAGAGAGGACGAGGAGAGAGTTCATCCTTCTGACAGCTCTGGGGGAGGAAACCAAACCATCCTCTGTTACACCAACCATCTTCTTCTTTCCTTCCTCATCATCCAGGGGTAGAGGTTCTCCCTCTCTCCAGGGACTAGGAGCAATGAGGGGAGTAAGGATGTTGACATTGTTTCAGCTTGAAGTGTGAGGGATGGAAAGTGTTGCAAATCAGATGGCAGAGGGGATGGGAAAAAGCAAATTAGGAGAAAGGGAGAAAAATTGGAGGGATGTTCAGCCCTTGAGGGTTGCATTTGCTGCTCTTCTTGTGGGCTGGCATCTCGGGCAGCATCTCCTTCAGTCCTGCTTCCTCAGAATGGCACTCACTCCTCACTTACACCACAGCTTGTGGTGAAAGGAGGGAAAGCAGGAAAATCCTCCATCCCCACTTACCTTGGGAAAGCCCTGCTGGCCTGCAGTGCCCTGCAGCCAACTGGGCTTGCTTTATATAGTTTGTTCCCCTCTGCCTGGGGTCCTTTGACCCAGATCTCGCTGACTGTGCTTCCCTGCAAAGGGGAAGGTGCCATCCTTCCCCTTCTGAGGAATGTCAGAAATCCCCCAACGCCCCAGCCCCGAACCCCACGCTTGGGGTGGGTGCTGGTGGGATAAGGTGGAAAAGCAGCATCACTTCAGCCCGAGGAGGAAGCAAAAATGCTCTGCCTCAGTCAGAGATGCCCGAGGGCCTTCTCTGCCCTTCCCAGCACCAAGGAGCCACATCTGGGGTGAAAAGGACAGCTCTGGCTCAGGCTGGGCACGGTCACAGCAGGTTTGGGGCTTTCAAGGAGGTGTAAGGTGGGTCAAAGAAAATTACCACTTCTTTGGGAAAAGTCTATGGGCAACACTGAAAGCATTTGTAAACGTGCAGTTTCCAGAGACATGATATTGGGCAGACAGATCTTGGAGGATTACACCCTTATTCACTGTGAGAAAACAGAAGCAAAATTAATATTCTGAGGTGAGAAAGTGCAATTTCCCTTTATTTCCCTTGTTTTTTCCACACCCTCATTACATACTTCGGCAGACACCATTCAGTCATCAGCCTCCTAAATTAGCACTTGCCTAATATAAGTGGTCAAGGCTTTGAAATTTTCCTTCCTCTGTGGATGATTATTCTTTAATCCTTATTTCCAAGAATTGTAGAATCCTAGACTGATTTGGTTCGGGAGAAATGTTAAGGAAGGAAGGTGATCTGTCTGTATCCTTTGTCTTACAGGCTAGAAAAATAAATTTTTGTTGTCCTCCACTGACAAAATTTGAGCCAAGCCCTGATTCCAGCTCCTCTTTGGCGTCACGAGTGATGCTCCCTGGCTGGCATGTGCCTTGTGCTTATCTGAATTACTCACAGCCCATTAATGCTCCTCGGGCTAATTACTGCCTCATTAATCATTTGCAATCAGTTTCTGTACTCATGCTGTTTTCCCGCTTTTAGAGTGTTTGCATAATAAAATGTTTCTATGAAATGCTTTGTAGGGAATCGTTTATAGCAGGAAGTAGATAGAAAAAAAGCAGTTGTGTCCTTCCTAGTAAAATCCTTACATGCCAGAAGCCAAACATCCCAGAAGATACTGGGGATACTCCTGTGAGCTTCTTCCTTGCTGAGCTTTGGTTCAGGTTGTCCTGACTGTGGATAAGTGGAACATAAAAAGTACACAGAACTTAAAAATTGCTGTGATGTGAAGCCTCTTATTGTGTTCCCAGGACTGTTTTGTTATTGTTCCTCAGAAAGGTCTTTGGATTTGCCCTCTGAGCCAGGAATTAGAAAATAATGGAATCCCAGAATCCCAGCTTGATTTGGGCTGGAGAGGACCTTCAAGCTCATCCAGTGCCACCACCTGCCATGGGCAGGGACACCTTCCAGGATCCCAGGCTGCTCCAAGCCCCATCCAGCCTGGCCTTGGACATTTCCAGGGATCCAGGGGCAGCCACAGCTTCTCTGGGCAACCAGTTCCCCAAACTTATTGCTCCACATTGGGATAGATCTGTGAATTACAGCCCTGTTGGGATCATGGGAATGTTGGGGTGTCAGGCAAATGGTGTGGCTGAGGTGTGGGATGCAAAAGTGCTCCCCAAACTCGGCTTCCACCATTGCAGTGCTTCAATCTCAGCAGCCCTTACAGGAAAACACCATGGAGAACCACTTTGCATCCCTTTTATTGTATCTCTTTATTATCTTTGCTGGGAAATGAAATCAAGAGAGGAGGAAGGGACAAAAAAGAGGAAGCTGATGTGTCTTTCCAGGAACTGTTGGGTTTCCATCCGTGATGTGTGTGCCCTTCTCACCCTGAGCAGCACCTCACAGAGAGCCTCGGGGACTCTTTCTGAGCCTCCAACCCAAGCTTTTCTTGATGGGGAAAAGCAGCCAAAATCTGAAACTTTGTGTGTAGATTCCCCCTCCTCAGCACTGGAGCTTGCTGCCTTGGCATTTGAGCTTGAAGTAGAAGCGGTAGGAATTGTTGTAGGAGTGCAGGGTGCTCGCGAAGCACGAGGCCACCGCGGTGTCACACAGGCAGGTCTCTCTCTCGCACCAGCTCTGCTCATCACCTGCGGGAGGCAAGCACGGAGCCCTGCGGTGCCTTTCCTGGCCGGAGCCACCCAGGGGAAGGGCAATGAGCGGCGTGTCCCGGTGCTTGCCCTCCCCAACCTTCCCACATCCGCAATGCCCATTTAATTGTCCCAGCCGGCCGGGATGGGGCCGGATTCACGCGGGGGATGCTCTCCTGCGTGCCCTGCTCCGGGAATGGGGTGGCTCGGGCCAGTGGCTGCTCCCCGGTGTCAGTACTCACTGCAGGCAGCGTGCCCCTCGCTGGAGGTGAAGCTGTACGGGGTGACCAGGGGGCTGCACCTGCCCTCCCTCAGCCTCCTGTAGCAGCAGTCGTGGGCTTGGCAGCACCTGCGAGGACACCACATCAAACCGCGGCCCCCAAACCCTCCCTCGTCACACCTGGAGGGCAGGGGAAGGTCCAGACTCAAATTGAAGGCGACAGAGGGGCTTGTCTGGGGAACGGAGCAAACCCTCACCAGCGCTGGAGGGCAGCCAGCGAGGGGCTCCCGGGGAGCGGGGCTGGGAGCGGTTCTGAGCACTCACCGGTCGGTGGGATCCACGGGGGTCCCGGAGCCCCCGATGCCGCAGAAACAGCCGTACCAGCTGTAGGATAGCAGGGCGCTCCTCCCCGTGGCCGCCCGGATCATCCGCTCCAGCTCCAGGACGCTGGTGCCCGCCGGGAGCAGCCCTGCGGGAGCACAGGATGGGCTGGAGCCGGAGCAGAGCCCGGAGCCTTTCCCTGAGCCTTGCACCAGGCCAGGGCATTGAACTGCTCTGGCATTGCTGGAAGCTTGCACTTTCAGGATGTGAACCATGAGGAGCTTTATCCCCTCCTCCAGAATTACAGAATCATGGAGCGGTTTGGGCTGGAAGGAGCCTCAAAGCTTGTCTTGTTCCACCTCCTGCCAGGCAGGGACACCTTCTGCTATCCCAGATTGCTCCAAGACCCATCCAACCTGGTCTTGGACACTTCTAGGATTGGGGCAGCCACAGCTCCTTTGGGCAACCTGTGCCAGGGCCATCCTCTCAGGGTGGATGGCTTTTTCAGTCTGGCTTTTACAGCTTCTGGATTTGGTTTGGCACAAGATTTTGCCCTCTAGACTGGCTCTGCTGTGCTGCAAACTGCAATACCCCATCACCAGGATCAGCCATGGGCTTGGCACAGGCAGGAAAGGTGACAACAGGCTCCAGGGCCTCCCAAAATAAATATGGATCACAGCATCCCAAAGCCTCCCCATCACCAAGCCCTCCAGGACTGCAGCAGAGAGAAACTGCCAGATTTAAACAAAAACCTGAATTGTGCACAAAGACTCAAGGTTTGTAGGTGGACTCCAGCCTGGCTGGGGACAGCAGGGCACTTACCACAAGCCAGGAGCACGGCAAGGAAGAGATTCCTCATCCTGGGGCTGCCCTGGAGAGGGAACAAGGATGGGTGATGATCCAGGGGCAGGACAGAAGCTTCTCCAGTGCCCACACCAGGGACACGGAACCAGCTGGGTGCACTCGGGCAATGCCTCAGGTGACATTTGTGTCACTGTGGATACACAGCACTGTAAGGCATCACCCAGTGAATCCCAGCTGCTCTGTGTCCCAGTTTTGGGGCGTGGGGCTTGGCAGGGATGCACTGGCTTGTCCTGCCTGGGGCTGCTGGAGCAGCTCAGGACCTGCAGCCTTCCCCCCCCAGGCCCTGAGCTGCACCAGAGCAGCAAAATCCCCTCTCCTTACCCCGCCTGGACCTGCAGCTCCAACACTGCCAGCTCAGTGGGGTGGGTTTATATCCCTGCGAGGCCCACCCCCTCCTCTATCTATGCTGATGGTGTCAGTCGTCCTAAGCCAGGCTTGCCTGGAACAGGGAGCTGATTCCCACCCTTCTGTTCCCCAAAAAACATGAGTTTTCCCACAGCACCAATGCTTCCTCCATCATCTTGCTCATCACGGGGCATGGGGCCGTCTCCATCCCTGCATGAGGCCAGTCAAGGGCCATGGCTTTAAAATCCATGTGATTTGGGGACTGGAGAAATGGGATAAAAGTGATTTATACCCAGGATGGCACCTCAGAGGCCGTTGAATCCTTGGTTCCAGAGACAGCATTTTGGGCTCAGTGTTTCCTGAGTTTTCCCAGCTCACATCCTGGAGCCTCAAAGATGTTTTCCCTTGGCTCCCTCCCTGCAACTGCCCTCCCAAATCCATGGCTGCATCCAAATCCAGCTGTGCCAAACTGCAAGGGAGAACAGCAGGATTGCAATTCCTGGGTCTGCAGTTTTCCTGTCCTGCCCTCAGGGTTTCCAGTCTGCTCAGGAGGCAAGGGGTCTGTGAAATTAAACCACCAGCAGCAAAGGCTGGAAAAGCCATGAAAACATGACTTGGAATGCTTTAGGAATACAGTTTATTTAATTACCATAACCCAAACATGATACAGAGACAAGGTGGAGACAGAAAATCAGAGGAGATAAGGAACAAAAGCTGCTGTTTTCCCTTGAAACCGTGGGGCCAAGAGCAAACACAGACACAAATGCAGATATCAGGTGGTATGCAGGGCCCCACCCTCAGGGATTAACCACGATTCTGGGGAAGGGAATTTGGGCTTGGTTATTGTAAAAAAAAAAAAAAAAAAAAGACTGACTGATTTGGAGTCAAGAAAAGAAACCTTTGTTGAAATTCCAGAGAACCACTGGATGTCACCTCTTGGCTGCCTGCCGAGGTGGCAGAGCTGTTTGTCCCAGGGTTTTCCTTCCCTCTAACCTTTTATTTCCTGCTGCAAGTGCAATAAAACCCCATCCAAGCCTGTTGGGGAGTGACATCTCACCTGCCTCCCCGCTCACCATCTGCAAAAGAAACCCCTCCAAAATACCACAGTGGCAACCCCAACCCCTGCTTTCATTACCTGACTTTTAGAACCAGGACATCCCTAATAATAAATTAATCAATCCCTTTCCCACCTCCACCACAAAATAATTCCATAGCAGAAGGTTTTCCCCACTGTGGTAGCTGTTATCTGTGCTGCTCCTGCCTTGGCATTGCAGGAACTTCGATTTGGGGGGGAAATCTGGGGTTTTGCTGTAGAGTTTGGATAAATCTATGTGAAAAGCATTATCCAGAGATGAAAACGGAGAGCAGAGAGCTGGGATCATGTGGGTTTGGGGATCCACACATGATTTTAACCAAATCCCCTCATTTTATGCCCTCCCTCTCTGTGGAGGATCTACTCAGGGGAGTGCCCACATGAAGCTAAACCCTGTCTTTAAGTAATCCACAAACTTGAAGGCTTAAAAACCACCTGTGGAAGTTATTATCCCCTTGAAATGTGGAACTTTTCAGCCTTCCTATGGAGCAAGGAGAGCCGGGTATCACCCATCCATCTGTTTGCTCAGGGCCTTACTGAAGTGCAAATACACCATGTGCTTTGATCTACAACATTGCTAAATATCCTGGGCTGGGGTGAGCTGATAGGAAACTATTTCCCTCCTTATTTTATTTATTTTTAGTGCACAGGTTCGCCTTGATCCTCCCACCCTGCAGGGTGGAGACGCCAAGTTTATGGTGAAAATTTATTGCTTGTTTCTTGCTGCCTTCAATGGGCATCTGCTTAAGTAGGAGTGGGTTTAAGGAGGGATTAATGAGGAGAGATGGAAAAGGTCAGTGTTATGTGGGATGTTCCCAGAAGGAAAACTGACTCAGGGATCATTTGTAGCCAGGGGGGATCAGGACTCCCTCTCCCTCCCAGCTGAAGTTTTCCCAGCACAAAGAAACTCCTCCAAAAGAGCTGTTTTAGGTCCCTGTGTGATCTTGTGTGTAAAGCATAATTTTAAAAAGGTGTTTTCCTCACAGTTTGTGAGTTTGGGCTTTATTTGTCTGGTTTGATTCAGTGGTCACTCAATAATGTCACAGGGATGTCAAACCCTGTCTTGTCATGCTGCTGCCTTTGCTCAGGATGGGCTGTAACTCCTTGGTTTTAAACTGTTAGGGCTAAACCCCAAAGATTTGGGTATTTAAGCACTGTGGTTTTGCTTTGGGTGGGTGGGAGGAATGGGAATTCCTGCGGGAGGGCTGGGACACCCCGAGCACCAAGGTCACCTGTGGATGGAATTTGTGAGAGGCCCCTGAGCTCCCCCTGCTCCCCCCACTCCCTCCAGGCAGGACCAGGGTTCCAGAACCTTCCCAGCGCCAGGGTCTGCTCCTGTCACAGCCCTGCACAGAGCCCACAGCAGCTCACGGCTGCCCCTGAGCCTGGGGACATCCCGGGACCACTCTGGGACACCACAGCCATTCCCAGCCTGGCTGTCCCCATTTCTTTATCCTCTCCAGGACATCCCAGCTATTCCTAGCCCTGGGTCCACCCTAGAACATCCCGGCTGTCCCATTCCTGGATCCATCCCGGGATATCCTGACTTTCCTCTCCCTCCCAGATCCTTGGATCCACCCTGGGACATCCCAGCTGTCCCACCCCTATTCCCATCCCTGGATCCACCCTGGAACATCACAGCTGTTCCACTCCTGCCTGTTTCCATCTCCATTCACACCCATCCCCGTTCCCATCCCTGTTCCCATTTCCCTTTCCCATCACCGTTCCCTTTCCCATTCCTGTTCCCATTCCCATCCCTGTTCCCATTCCCACTCCCTGTTTCCATCCCCATCCCTATTCCCCGTTCCCATCCCTATTCCCCATTCCTGTTCCCATTCCCATCCCTGTTCCCATTCTCGTTCTTAACCCAG
>VZTB01014843.1:151576-237668 GCA_013397245.1 Thryothorus ludovicianus | reverse complement strand
GGCTTCCCGTCACGGCGCTGTCGAGCTCGGCTCGCTTCGCCGCCCGCGGGGCCTGCGGCGCGGGCGCCGCCCGGAGCCTCCGCCGCGCTGACCTCTGAGCTGCCGCGGCGGGGCCCGAGCGGGGCGGGCGGTGGACGAGCCTATCGCCGGGGCTCCCCCAGCGCCTCGCGTCTGGCTGGTGCTGCGAAGCCACCGCAGGGCGGGCGTGAGCGATTCCCCATGACCCCTCTCGGCCCCTGCTCCGGCCCAGGGGTCGAACCGCGTTTCGGGTTCCTGGGAGGAGCGTGAGGTGCTACCCGCGCCCTTCCTCCCGTATGGATCCTGCGAGAGGGAGCTGGGCCTGAGGGAGGGAAAAGTTTGTGTCGCTGTTTCCGCGCAGAGTCTGACCAGCAGCCCGCTGGTGCCGAGCATGCCCGGCTTAGGCCTCCCAGGCTCTCGGAATTCTGCTTTCCGTGTCTCGTTTAGTCTCCTCGCCCAGTAGATAGTAGATCCTATTTATTTGGCAAACAGTGTACTGCAGCGGGGCTTCTCCCCGGAGTAAGAGGGCTGTGCCTGCAAGAGAGTCCTTTCTGCTTGAGCAGTTTGAAGACTTCACGAGAAACTGGACTGACGAATAAGTGCTAATGTAAAATAAACTGTTGAGTAAAAATGTTTCTCAGTCGAGTGCGCTGTTTTGTGGTCAAGTTTATTAAGTAGTTTTTTGCACAAATGAGGGGTTACTAAATTCTCAGTTGACCTACCTGGAAGATAATTTTCGCAAACTTACTGTGAAAAAAGAGGGTGATAGAAAAATGAGAGATGGGAAGCAGAGTAGTACTGATGTCTGAATAATGATGCTTGAAAGCAGAATAATAGCCAAAACGTACAAAACTAACTGATGTTTTTGCTTTCCTATGGCTCTGCACATCTTCAGTTATAAAAGTATGCAACTTGTAGGCAGTGGTCATCTTTATAGCAGGTGCCCTGCCTCCTGCTTGGCCAGGCTGTGTCGAGTAGTGTTCCTGGGAACTAAGGAGGTGATGGTGATGAACTGGGAGCGCTGGATATAGTGAGACTGGAGTCTTGGGGCATACATGGCATCTGATTTTTGAGACCCAACCTTCCCTGTGGCACATTCACGTATTAACTTCTGCTACAGTAATGCAATAAAATCTGACAAATTTGTCTTCTCTGGGCAAGGGCAGCTGTGATTCTCTTCTTTGATCCTTAGTAGTGCTGTGGCTGAATGGCTTGGGAAAGGATGGAGTTCCTGGGTTTTTGTGTGCCTCATCTCTTCTTGCCTTGACTATAAGCTTTTTAAGAAATCTAATAGTAACCCTGACGTGCGTATTTTTTTTATTCTTTAACAAAATACTTGAAATACTAACTTTCTGCTGATATTTCTCTCAGATAGGTTTTCTGTTTGGTTCTTGCCATTTTTATTTTTTGCCTGCTCTCTGCTCTAGCTGTTATCCTTTACACACAGTGCATGCCTTAGGCAGAACTGACCTGTTAGATGGCTCCAGAGGTGAGATACCAGGAGGGCTGTGCTTCCTCAGGCGTGGTAGGCTTAATGCCAGAGGTGCAGTTAGTCTCAGATCTAACTCGTTTTCTCTGACATGAACTTGGAAGCTGCTACATCGCACGTCCTTCCTCTCCCTGAGTTCATTGTACTCAGGAAACTCATTGGCCATGAGCCACTGCTGGATGTAATTCACCATGGCGGGCTCCTGGAGAGGGCATGGGACAAGTGGTCATACAGCAGCACTTCTCTGGGGCAGCTGGGCATATTACTCCCTCTGGCAGCTATTCATGCTCAGAATGTTACAGGACTGAGAAAAATGGCTTTTCAGTATCTGGTTTGTGCTTTGAGGGAAGCTGGGTTGTGGCAGGATGGCTTTCTGGCAATAATTGTTTCCTCTAGAGAGGAGATATTAGTATTGTTAGGTAACAGAGGTCATGTTAAGCGAGAGGGCTTTCTTTTTTCCAGGGAATACTTCTAAAACATATCTGAGATCCCAGAACTTTGATGTAAACCTTTTTTTGTGGCTGCTTCTCTGGTTTGGACTAAATTAGGCCTTCAGCCTTCCTTGAGCATATCTCTGCTGATGGTTTTTGCATTTCTTTTACTACTAACCATTGTGTCTGCTCTGCTTTTTTGATTCTAATAAAAGCCAAGAAGGATCTGCTTTTGGGACAGCTTGTCTTTGTACTTGAGGTTCTTTTGCATCATAGGAAAATACTTCATTTTACATCTGAAGCTGCTGAACACAAAAGACTAAATATTCACATTTTCCCCCAGCACTTCCCTCCTCAGTGCACGTTTTCTGAGGAACCGCTCTGTACATGGATATTGATTCCCTGACCTCTGCCCTGCACACATTTCAAACACCTCAGCTTCAGGCTAGGACTTTCTGCACATTCCTTCGCAGTAACTGCAGAATGTGGCTCTGTTTAGTTCTCACTAACTTTAGTGATCTATGAGTTTAAATATTTTGGCTACAACTGTTCTTATTAAATCTTCGGAAACTGAAAGTAAAACTTACTTTTTGGAGTTTTATGGTCTCCTTATTCTTTGTGCTTGCTGGCTTCAGCAGTGTTTGAGAACTGAGGATATTGAGTCTTCAGTGCTGAGACATCCACTTTCAGTGGTTTATATGGTGATAACTACACAAGTTCCTAAGGTGAAATGGGTTGGGAGGAAATACATTGAAATCCAGATTATTTACCACACTAGGAAATATTGGAATTAATACTCCGTTTTGTAGTAAATGAATGTTTCCTTTATTTTTCTACTTATAATGCTGATAATTTCTTTCTAGGTCTGTCTGTGAGAGTCCAAGGATATTTTATTAAGTGCAGCCTCCAGGAATATACAGTGAAAATACAGCATACAAGAGTATAAAACTGTTCTCACCTCTCCTCTTAATCAGCTTTCTGAGAGTCCTTAGTGATTTGAAGCCCAATAAGACATATGTGTGTGTGATATGTGAATATTCAGCTTCATGAAACTTGGGAGATGTTAGTTGGGCCAGTGAGGGTGCTTTATTGAAGCTGAAATACAGAAGCATTGCAAAAAAAGAAGTCAAAATCAGGTATTTTGTGACAGTTGCTTTTTTGGTCTTCAGTTTGCTGTTGCTGTTTCAGTAGTTATTGGTAAGTACAATGTCTTGGAAGGGAGGGAGTCCTGCTGCTGTACAGCATTAGGTGCTCTTTGTCTGAGGCAAGTTAGGAAGCTGTCAGCATGTGAAATCTATCAGGAGCATTGTCTCAGATATCGTTGTGTGGAGACTTTCTAGCCTTTTAAAATTCCTGTCCAGTTAAAAGCTGCATACGAGACAGCTGTTCTCCAATCCTAACCGATTGCAGCCATTTCCAATTCAAGTGGCAGTTGAACTGGAGTCTTAAATAAAAAGTAACATTTAGTCCTTTCAAATAAAAACTTTTAACTGCTAGATCTAGGATGGTGAATAGATCAATACTCTGCTAAATACCCCTCATAAGGACTTTGCATCTGAATCAATTATTTCTTTCAGTATTCCTTGTGTATTGCTAAAACTATCTGAAGGTTTCTTTTACAGCAAGACCAAAGGAAGCCTCAGGTGTTAACAAGATACAGGCTGATCATGAAATTTGTGTATGAATGTCAGGTGGCAGGCTGGGAGTGCCTGGTATGAGATGTTTTGGTTGTCTTGCTGCTAAATCTCTTCAACATGGCATATTGTATATATCTTGTATCTTTTGAAAGTGCTACTCCTCAGAAGTGTGGAAGGGTCACCCAGAGGAGCTTTGTGTTTTTTCTTCACTGTGGCAGGGAGCTGCATGAGGGTGAGTGTGTCCTTGTGTTCCCCTGCCCTAGTGCAATTAAGGTTCTCTAAAGTGCAGCAGGATTTGGGAATTCTTGTCCTTTGAGTTCTTTCTTTTAGATGAGAAAGCTCCCACATAGGCATTACCTACCATTTTCTTGTATTGTACAGCACTTCCACACACCTGGGTGCCCTGCTCTGGGATGAGGGCAGTCACAGTGAGTGTGCTGTGCTTATCACACACTGATAAGCTCCTGCCATGAGCTGTTCACTGCCAGCCAGAGGGCAGGTATAGAACAGACATGCTGTTTCATCAGTTCAAATCAGTTTATTTAAACCAATGTTCTTCAAATGCTGTTACAGGGTTATATGCTTATAATGCACTTGTGTCACGGAAGAGGAATGGAGAGTGCTTCCCCTCTTCCCTTGTGGGATAGGGGGTAGGGGCTCTCCTCTGGGGATAGAGGCAAAGTGCTATGGGGCTGAGAGAGGTGAGGGAAGTCTTGGAAAGCAGATTATATTTCACTTCCGTCCCTTCTGCTTTGACTCCAAACACGTGCTGGAGGCTAAGATGGTGTTCAGGTGAAAGAGAAAGGGAAAGATGTGTGTCTCTGTGACTGTAGGATATGAAAGGAAAAGATACCAGTATGGAAATCTAGATAGTGAAGCTATGCAGTGATTGCAACCATCACTGAAGATTGGAATTTTGTGGGGTTTGTTTGGTCTTTTGTTTTTATGTGGCTTTTTTTTCTTTGATTGATTTTTTTTTGTTTGGGATTTTGGTTTGGTTTGATTTTGGGAGGTCTGTGTGCATGATTTTCTGTGCCATGGAATTGCCATTTTTCTGTAAGCCCAAGGGTTCTGACCACAGTGACATGAGCATTCCCCCTGCCTCAGCCCCCAGTGGAGGTAAAATGCCTGAAGGATGTAGGGATTGTATGTCCTGAAGGCTGCTGCTATTCTGGTTAACTCGCTATCAGATGAGCACATGTGATTGCTGTCTCAAACCAGGAATGATGTAGTTGGGAAGACAAGATCTTGCTACCTTGCTTTTCTGTCTCCCTTGAAGGGAATCATCAGGCTTTTTGCATCAGTTTTGGGTGTAAACATTTGGGGAGTCAGCTAAATAGGCAGACTTGTTTAAATAGGCTTTTTCCTATGAATGTGTATTTCCAGGCTTGGTTTCTTGTTTGGTTTTGGGCCAACAAATGTCTAAGGGAAGTGTTCAAAATATTCCCTGTATAACTAACTGGCTTCCAAATTGTGCCAGGTAAGTACAGTTGGCAAATGGAACTTGGAGCGCTTTCCATGACAGCTTGAGCTGCTCTGAGCTGTATCTCTTGAACACTCTGCTTTTTCCCTCTGCCAGCCCTGTTTTCCTTGTTCATGTGGTCAGCTGGCTCAGCTGATGGATAGAAGACTGCCAATTCTGGTGAGAGAAGAGGAAAGGGAGATGGTGCAGTCCCAGTTCTGGTGGCTCAGGATGCTGTGGTATCGCCTGCTTGAGCAGCGCTTTAATGTTGTTGTGAGCCTGTAGAAAGCATTCTGCTGTCAGAGGGATAGATGTTCCTGCCACCCCTCTGGCACCGGGTCCTCTCTGCTCTGCTGTGTTGGCACAGGTGTTTCTCATCTGAGTTAGATCAGATCTCTGGATGTGTTTGATGTGTGGATCAAAACTGGCTGTTCGTGGTGGATGTCTCTGAGCTGCCAGTGCAGTCCCAAGACTGGTGCTGCCTCGCTCCACCCATTCCTGGGGCAGGGCTTCTGGCCTGACTCCAAGCCCTGCCCGTGCACAGCATATGAGTGTTGTGTGTGCTGCTGGTGCAGCATGAGCCACTGCTCAGGATGCAAGTGTGCTGCTGCCTAAGAGAGACTGTGGGAGCACAGCTTAACTTCTGCTGCTTCTAATTGTCTCTCTTGGTTGAGGTTTCATAACAATTCCAAGCTACCCAGCCCAAGCTCCCATCACTGCAAAAACCTGGTTAGTTCATGGTCAGCTTGACTTCCTGATCTCAAATGGCAGTGGAGGAAAATGCACAACTGTAATTGTGCTGAGGTTATTACTGAAAGGAGAACTGTGTCTAGTTTTGAGAGCACTGCCTGGGAAATTTCCTAGTGGCTTTTCTGTCTGGAATCTGTAGGAAAAATGTAGATTTTTACAGAGTGACTCTCTGTGTGTCTTTACAATGACTTGAAATGTGCCCAGTTCCATAGATTTGGAACCTGTATACGCTGTAATGAAACTGTAAAGTGATGCTGGGTTTAAGCTAGTGATGCACTAAGGCTCAGCCAGTCCTGAACTCACTGCAAATAAAGGGCATTCCTCATTATCACTCAATCACATTTTCCAGCTATGAATTTTGAGTAGTGCCTGCTGTAGAAATATTTTATGAATGTAAAAGAGGCTGAATTTTTGTCCTCTCAGATGACTAAGGTTTTCCTGGAAGTTTTCTGATATCTCTTTTTAACTGCTGTTGTGGTGAAAAAGGGAACAAGGGATGAATTGCAGCCATTGCTTCATGAGCAGAATACTTTTAGAACTGTTTTCTACTTACCTGAAGATGTCATGTAAATGGGAGCATCGTTCTTGCAAAGATAGATGCAAGCAGAAGTCACTTCTCAAGTTTAAGTATCTAAAAATGTGCTGATAGTCCTGAACTGAAACTTGCTGTAATCTCTGTAATCAAGCTGTGTTAAAGCTCATCTGTGTAAAAAACATAGTAAGGTTGAAGAGCAACTGTTGGAATCTCTTCTGGATTGTCAAATGTATGAAATGGATATATGCATCTTGAATTTACAAGAGTCTGGATTGTGAGACACAGTTTCAGTTCAGTTAACTCATGTCATAGACATTTTGACTAATTCTCTTTTTCTTCCTTGCCTCCCAGGTGTTGTTTGGATTGTAGCATAGAGCCACTATGTACTCAGAGTGGAGATCCTTGCATCTTGTCATTCAAAATGATCAGGGGAATACCAGTGTACTTCACAGCTATCCTGAGAATGTGGGGAGAGAAGTGGCAAATGCAGTGGTTCGTCCTCTTGGACAAGCTTTAATTACGTCATCTGTTGGAAGTGAGAGTTTACTAAAAACAGACAAAGAAGTAAGTGCCTTTTCTTGGAGATGGTAGTTTCCTTCATGCTAGAGTGACAGTTTAATGGTTTTCTATAGCCTCATTTATTTTTCTCTCTTTATTGTCCCAAGCTTTCTGAAGTGTGCTACATTTTTAGTTTAGTAATATCCATAGGGTTTTTATTAGCAGCTAGATCATAGCAACAGTGTACTTCATGACTTAATAGTAAATGTTTATAGTGCAAGTATTTAGGAGAATTTGAAAATTTTTCACTAGCGTTTTTTTGTGTTCCAAAGAGTTCTCTCTACAGTTCAGATTTAAGAGATTCAGGACTTAGAGATTGGTTTGCCATTTATTCACATTCTTCATAATATCATGATATATGAGTTAATGGTTTGGTGTTTTCTTGCAGAATATGTTAAAACAGAATTACCCATACAACATAACTACGTTTTTTTGGTTTGTTTTTTTTTGAGTTAGAACTAATGTGCTCTGACCAGTACTTACTTACAAATATGTATTTTTAATAACTTTTGCTTTGTATTTGTTAGGTAAAATGGACTATGGAGGTGGTTTGTTATGGACTGACCCTCCCTTTGGAAGGCGATACTGTGAAATACTGTGTGGATGTGTATACGGATTGGATTATGGCTCTTGTGTTACCTAAGGACTCTATTCCTTTACCTGTTATTAAGGAACCAAACCTTTATGTTCAAAGCATTCTCAAACATCTCCAAAATCTCTTTGTACCAAGGTGAGTGTTAGGGATTTTGAGCTATAGTCAGCAGGTAACTTGTCAGAGGACCCATGAGGCATGGAGCCACTTGAGTGAGATAAGACTGCTATTGCTGCAAGTTTAGAAAGAAGGTGTTTCTCCAAATGTATTTTGTAATTTTGCAGTAACAAATTAAGTTGTTGCTGCTGTGGTTAGGTAATTAGAATCACAGTTCATATACTTGAACGTTTACTGTCACAAGAGCTTCAAGATTTATCTCTATTGGATGACTGGAGAGTAAGGGGAAAAGCAGAAGAGCATCACTGTGTGACCATGTGCTTTTCATTGTGTAAAACTGAGACAAACTAAGAGCACATCATGGCAGTCCCAACTCTTGTTAGTCAAGATGTGACCACGTTTGTGATGTACTGAAGGATCTTGCAGTACATCTGTACCTGCATCTTGCTGCCTGTTAAATGTGCATGGTTATACTGACTGTCCTTCACTGGTAGTTTTGAAAGAGCCCAGTGTCAGAGTGCTTGCTGCCTGACATCCTTGGATGATGGTGTCGAGATTGACAATGTAGCTGTGTACAGCACCTAGAAACATGTCTGAGTGTGCAAACATCATTACCTTATTTTTAGCTAATGGTAAGTTTACCTGCTGTTGTTGGACACATGTACTAGATAAGATTAAATAATAGTGCCCCCTGGAAAGATACCTAACTTCTGATCAATGTTTAGTATATGTCTGTAAGTATCAGATTATCTGCTTTTATCAGTATTTCCTAGTTTAGGGACACAGTATTAAATATGTATCACTGCAGGTGGCCTTCAAAGTTCCCAGCTGCACTTGGATCACTTTAGTAAAGGCTTTGTTTATAAAGAACTTTGAATAGTAACTTTTGCAAATTCAGAGGAGTTCTTTGTTGTTTATTGATTCCTTTGGAGTCTACCACCTATTCTTAGCTGCTATTGCTCTTACAGTGAAAATGCATTTTAATTGCCATTAGAGGATGGTCAAGGCAATGACACAAGTCTGAGGAAAGCAAGCTTCTGGGTTAGACTGTGGCAGGAGCTTGTCTCTAAGCTTTAATAAGTGCAGAATAGTGTGCTATCTGGGATCCTTTATTACCTTGGCACAGCAGAGAAGGAAGTCTTCACTAGTCTATTAAATAGTTGCTTCTTTGATCTCTTGCTTGCTCTCACACTGGGACCCTAGTAGCAGGCAGCTCAGTAGTACAGCTTCTTGCATGCTGTTGGCACAAGCTTCCACTTCACACTTCTCTCCCAAAATCGTTGTTGAACCTTGATGTCATCTGGTAGATTACACATGATAGCTATTGAATGAAATAATTAACACCTAGAGACAGGGAGGGCTGAAAAATCATTATTTTAAACCCTGTCCCTGTAGTATAGCTATTCTGTAGTTTTTCTTTCGAGAGACTCTGAGATGTGGCTTAAACACTGATTTTTTTTTTCATGGCTGCTGCTGTCAACACTTGATGTTCAAGTCCCTGTTCTCTTTTTAAGTTTTGCCTTCCAGGGAGCTGCGTTCAGAATTAACTCCATCAACAGGAGAAATTTCTGTACGGCAAATGAAATGCAGAACTGAGCTGTGCACACCTGCTTTGAATAAAAGCAAAGATTCAGACTTAGGTGTTTGTGGTGGGGAATAGGAGAGTGATTTCTTGGGTTTACCCAATTGATGCAGGTTGCTGATGGGCTCTTGTAGAATACTTACCCAGGAGCTGTTACAGCAACCTGTATTAAACTGTCTCCTGGAAAAATCTGTTTTTATGTTGGAGATACTAAGTCTTTATTATAAGCCTATGTCCTATAGAAGGTTGTGATTAAAATAAATTCCTTATCCTAGTCCTCTGGAAAACATGTAGCTGTTGGTTTGGCTGCCTTTAAAATGGTGGCCTGGAATTGTGGAGGCTTCAGACTTAGATGGTGATGTATAGGTGAGGTGTGAAATGCAGCAGCCTGAAGTGGGCACTTCAGTGTAAATGGTGTCTTGGGAGCTTGTGTATGCCCATACAGAGCAGGTGCATATAGGTTATTCTAGTTTGAGTGCCCAGCTGAATCAAATGTTTATATGCACAGTCCTTGAAATAGTGTGGTGCTGAAAAATAAAATTATGAAGACTAGGTGAATCAAGTTATCTTTCCTATATCTGCTGCAGTGCCTCCTTCCCTCCTGCACTGGCCTTCTGTACACCCTGAAGAAACCCTTTGTTGACATATTTGAATAGTCCTCAGGCAACCCCTAGGCTTTCCATTTCTGGCATCTCTAGAATATCCAAGAGGTCTTGAAGACGGCTTAAGCAGTAGTGGATGTTCTGCTGTCAGATAAAGTTTCAGTGCCACAAACACTGTTGGAAGGAAATATGAGAACTCCCCCTGTAATGCGTCTCCAGGAGAGTAAGGTACAGGTATCTGGGTCCTCTGCAACAGAAAAGTCTGGAATTGCTTGAGAGACCTTGAAACATGTGAATGCCAAAGTACTTTTTCGTAGTAACTTCATATGCTTCTCATGTGAATCATGGGAACAGTACTTCTGAAGGAGTATGGCCAAAAGGCCACAGTTTGTAGAAATCTAGGCATCTGGAAGTCTAGAAATAGTGCAAACAGAGCTTGCCACTGGGTCAACTTTGTGGACAAAAGGAAGTCATAGATGGACAGGAATTTTCGAATTGCCTTAGCACAGGAGTATCCCATTAGCTTGCATATAAGCCCTGTTTCTTTACAGTTTCTCTAAATGATTAGGGAAACAAGTCTTGAAGCAACCTGGGAAGCTTCAAACCTATATAGATTAAGGATATCTTTCGTCTGAAACCATCTGCTTTGTTGTTGCTCAGGCAAAAATTAGTGCTGTAAGCCAGGCAGGGCTCACTTGTCCCAAAGTTTTGCTCTACAGAGAGACTGGGTTATGATCTAGCACTGGCATCAAGCAACCCAGTGAGGTCCTGAACCGTTGCTAGTAGTGTGCAATTTTTCATTAGACATTATCTTGTCTCTTTGTAATCTATTTTCCAGTACTGTAATACAATATTTATGCTATCAAGATAAAAGCTATAGTACTTAGTGGACCAGCACATTGTTGAGGTGCTTAGTATGCAACATGACTTGTAGGTTATACCATGTTGAAAATGTTTGGTAGGAATCTAGTAATACTTCTTAGTTGTCCAGTGGAAGGTAATACTTCTATGATTTTTTTATCATCCCTTCAGTGGTGGTAGGAGGGATGACAAAATGATGCACAGGTTGAAATATGCCTTGCATATACTGCACACTCTTAATTTGTAATCTCCTCTTTCACCCCTTAAAATTTAGGCTTCCTTACGTTTTTTACCAGTGTCCTCAGGTGCTGTCCAGAATGTGTCACATTACTGTTTTGTACCTGTTCTGCCTTGTCCAGACTAACTGATGAGAAGAGGTGATGATGCTTTGTGCTACTTCTGCACAGCTTTGTGCTGAGTGGCTCAGCAGTGCCAGTGCGGATCTGATTATTACTACAGGAAAAATCTAGAAAGTATGAAACTGTTTCTTTCTTCCATCCTTATTCCTAACTGCTTACAGAACAAGGTCTAGAAGGGGGTCATTAAATAGGAACATGAGACCAAAGGGAGAAGGGATAAGAGTTGATTTGGAAACAAGAGGAGAACTAGGAAGGTTTTAAATTAGTTTGATAACAGTATGTTTCCTAGTTTTGCCACTTCTGAATTATGTATGTAATAATTAATGATGTCTCAACTGGATTGTTATTGTTTGGCCCAAGATAAATCTGAGATGATGGATTGTGCTTGCTCTGGTGTTTGCTCTATATATTGAGTCTCACATGGAGGAGAGTGTTATAATACATCTTGTGCTCATTAAGGTAGAGTTAGGATTCCTAGAGACAGAGTTGAGGTGCACAGAAGCATATTGGCTGGTGTTCTTGGGTCTCGCTCAATAATTTGTTTCCTTTTGTAACTGCTGAAAGTTCGTGTTTCTGAATACATCACTTCATAGTTCTGTTTCTTGAGCATTGTTTACTTCTCTTGCAGGCCAGACCCAGGATCCAGTCAGATCAGACTGTGCTTGCAGGTTTTGAAAGCTGTCCAGAAGCTGGCGCACGAGTCAACAATTATGGCAAGAGAAACCTGGGAGGTTTTGTTATTATTTCTTCTTCAGATCAATGACACTCTTCTAGCCGCTCCAACTGTGCAAGGTTGTTCATCTTCCATTTGGTTCAGTTACTGAAAAAATTTTTGGCACTTCTTGACATTCAGCTGCCAGCAGGATGGGGGAACCCATTAAAAGCTCTTAGGAGCTACCAAAGCACAATAGCTCACTCCTAATTCTGCCCCATTACTCCAAAATAAAGCATTGCCACAAAAGACTGAATGATTTGGAGCTGAGGTCTCCCGAAACTATTTTTGCAGGACCATGACTTTATACAGAACAGTTTGGTATGAACGCTTCCAGACAGCGTGCGTTTGTTCCCTCTTTGTTTCACTGAAACCCCTTTGTTTTGCTATTGACCCTGCCTAGTGCAAAATAATGTGTCAGTTTTATTTACTTGAAAGAAAAGTCTTCAGTATCAACATAGTGCAATAGAAGACTGCCTAAGATTGGTGGATTCCTGCTGGGCTTTATCTATTGTACTTGGTCTTGCAAAAAGGCTAATTGGCTGTAGGAAGCGATCAAGGATCACTCTTAAATATGATGTAAAAAAGGGCTTAATCTTTATGCACTTTAATCAAAACCTCTTTGGGGAGATATTTGAAGTTATTTAGATGGAGCACTAACTGAAGGTGTGCTTGGTTTCTGTTGTAAGGTGGCATTGCTGAGAATCTGGCTGAGAAATTAATTGGTGTGCTGTTTGAAGTATGGTTACTCGCTTGTACGCGGTGCTTTCCAACACCTCCTTACTGGAAAACTGCCAAAGAGATGGTGGCTAACTGGCGACATCATCCTGCAGTAGTTGAGCAGTGGAGCAAGGTCATTTGTGCCCTTACTTCCAGGTAGGAGAAATCCCATGGAAATAAATGCATGTATAAGGATGAACATGTTTGTACATGTTTTAGGGTTGCTTATTTGTGGAGTGTGCAACAATCCAAAAATAAATAAGCTATACAAAGTGAGAGATCTGGCTGTATGCTTGGATTGTGTGTATATTCCTTTGTTCTGCAAGGGAAGATCTAAGTTGGATTTTCTCTGTACTTGTGTAAGCTTAGTACTTCTGTGATATTTAGCACTTTGCCGTGTGTGTGTGTATTGTCTCCATCATTGTGACACTTCATCATGTGCCCTCAGGAATGAATGGCTCAAGAATATTAGTGTAGTATTATGTGTGTGTGTGTGACCATCAAAATTATTAGGTGCTTGTTAGTACTCATGTTGCTAGGTTTGAGGTGACTCTGGGACCCTGCTTGGACCCTGTGGAGCTGAAACTGTTTTACAGCTTCCAGGCACTTGTGCCGTGGCAGTCAGGATGTGATGAGCCAGAGGCAGACCACAGGCTCTCTGCCCTAGAAAGTAGGGGAGAAGAGCTGTAGCAAGTCTAGCTGAGTATGGGAACAGTAAAGGTCGCATATGATAAAATTGTTTGGGTTGGAAAAGACCTTTTAAGATCATAAAATCCAACCATGCCCCCAGCACTGCCAAGCCCACCACTAACCCATGTTCCCAAGTGCCACATCTGCAGGTCCTTTAATACTCTTTGGTGGCTCCACGACTGCACTGAGTAACCTGTGCCAGTGCCTGACAACCTCTTCCATCCAATCTAAATGTCCCCTGGCACGCACAACTTGAGGCCATTTCCCCACATCCTGTCCCTTGTCACCTGGGAGAAGAGGCCAGAGCTCTGGTGGCTCCAACTGCCTTTCAAGAAGTTGTAGAGAATGAGAAGGTCCCCTCTGAGTCTTCTTTTCTCCAGGCTGAGCCCTTCCAGCTCTCTCAGCTGCTCCTTGTGCTCCAGCCCCTTCCCCAGCCCCATTCCCTTTTCTGGATGTTCTCCAGCCTTTCAATGCCTTTCTTGCCATGAGGGGCCCAAAACTGTCCCTAGGACTGGAGGTGCCTCACCAATGCCCAGCACAGGGGGCAGTCTCTGCTCTGGTCCTGCTGTCACACCATGGCTGATATGGGCCAGTGCACTTGGCCACTTGGACACACCTGGCTCTTGTTTAGCTGCTATTGATCAGTACTCACAGGGCCTTTCCTACTGGGCACTTTCCAGCCCCTCTGCCCTAAACCTGTAGACTGAGGATTGTTGTCACCCGAGGGCCAGACCCATCATTTTGCCTTGTTGAACCCCATGGAGTGGCTTCCGCCTCTTGATCCAGCCTGCCCAAGTCCCTCTAGAGATCCTTCCTGTCCTTCAGCAGGTCAGCTCCTGTCCACCTTGGTGTCACCTGCAAACTGACCAAAGGAACGCTCACATCTGGAGATGGCAAGAGAATTTCAGCTGTAATAAAATGTTCTGAACAGTGAGGAGAGTTTCAGTAATCTTAATACTTGATGTTTTTTTGGTATGTAGTTTTTTTGGGACAAATCTTAGAGTCTTGGAGGAAAGAACTGAATTAATTGCTTATAAGAGGGTCGTTTGGGTCTATTCCAGCTCTCCTGAAATATCAGTAACTTATTTCTGTGAAATTTCAAAGATGTCTTAAAATTGCTGCATTGTGAAATATTCAATAGTGTATTTTTGTGCAAGGGTTTATTGAAAGCTTTTGCTTTGAATTACCTGTCAAATGTCAAAAAGTGTGGATAGATTTTTCCAGGTTATGCAGCTATTTGTTAAACCTTGGGAAATAAAGCTGCAAGACGAGTTCAGTGTATTTCCCACGCTATTTCTTTAGCTATTTTTAGCTTGTTAGATGTAGTGTTACATAACAGAAAATACTTTATGATTCACTGATCTGAAAAGAACAACTCTGTCTCAAAACATGTGTTGCTGTTCTGTACCACACACTGTGCCTACGCTTTCTCTCCCACTGTTCACTCACAGTCTTGGTTCTGTTGGTGCACAGGAGTCTGCAGGGTTTCTGGAATGTTTTAGTCTGTTCAGTAATGTTGGTTTATGCCTGATACATGAAAAGTTAGATTCTTCTGAAGCTGGCTTTAAGTTCAGTGGTATTTTAAGCTGCATTTTTAGTATTTCAGTGAAGCTCTAGCTTCAAACAGTTAAAATGTTTTAGTAAACAGTTCTGTAATTGACTTATTAGCAATAAGCAGAGAGTAAATGTTTCAAATTAAAACCATACGGAAAATTATATTTGGAAATCTGTACACATATGCAGTGTTAATTTGTGTCCTTGGCTATGATTTTTAGCAGGATGAAACTGGAGTCTTAATTGTGTTGCCATAGATACTACTTTTGCCATGTCTAGATTGCTTGAACAGTATTTTAATTGTCTTGGATGTGTGGCTTGAAATTTATTTTTGTCTTCAATAATTCTTGAAAATGTCTGATATGTTGTTAAAGATGTGGTCATGCTCTTTGAAAAACTGATTTCTTGCAGTCATAGGGAGAACTTGAAGCAGTGTTCTGTGTTGCCAGGCAGTGATGTGGGGCATAACTGTGCACAGGGTTGGACCAGGCTCTTTTGGGTCTTCTAGAGCCAGGTAATTCCTCAGCAAAAACATACCATGGGGTCACACCTCTGAGCACTAAATGTAGGTGAACATAGGGCTGGAGAGCATTTGCTACCTGGGTACAGATGTATGTATTTCTGGTGTTAAGGAAACTTTCTAATCTGACCATTCTCAAGACTCTCTGGCAGTCACTTTTCTACCACCAGTGACTTTTTTACTGCTGGGACCGAAGCCCCTTTGCAGCATCAGCTCCAGTGAGCTGAGGAGTGTCCTGCTTGATTCCCTGCACTCCCCACTCTCACAGGCAAACCAGCTTTCCTCACTGGTTTGACCCCAGGTTTCCCATGGGAATCTCAGATGTCTTGTTCCATAAAGCCCTTAATTCCTGGCATGGAAACACTGAAACACCTTGAGCCTGTGCCTTCAAGGAGCAGCCCCAGCAAAAGACCCCTGGGCTTTTATCCCCTCACAGTCCACGCTTGTGCAGGTCTCAGCCCTTCCTCCCTAGTCCTCAGCTCTTGCAGTGTCTGAGCCCCTGGCTGGGCCACAGACTGTGCCCTTTGTTGTGCACAGCTTCAGCATTTCCCAGCTTCCCTTCTGCAGCTGTCACTGCAGCTGCACCACAAGATCCTGCACTGAATGGATTCCTCATCATCCTTGCATCTGGAGAAGGCCTCATGTCCTAAAGCTCTTTTACTTTTCTGTCCAGGCTAGGTACTGTTTATAGGCTGTGATTTCAGATGCTTGTGTTAATTGGCTGCAGGTTACTGTAGTGCCCACTGCTGGGAGAAGTGGAAGAGGGAAATTCAGCCTGTTTGACTCTTGGTTTAGAAGTTAGCCATAGACTGCTTTTTCTCCTCCTCTTCTTTCTCTTTCCTCCTCAGAAAAAAAGACTTCGTTTCTATAAAACTATATGGCTTTATAAGTCAGTAAGGATGAGTGGGACATTTCCCTACTATCACAATGGAATTAGCTTAGGGAAAGACAAACTGATTTCTGGGAATGCTGGGATATTGAAAAGGTGCAATGCAGATATCTTCCATTCCTTTAGAAAAGATTAAGATTATGTTGATCAGGGAAATTGAACTGTAATTTGGTGAAGCTTTGTATGAAGCAAGGGTCAGATTAGACAGCAGGAGCTCAGTGAATGTCACTGGTGACTCTTCAGGTAGTTACAGCTCTTCTAGGGAAAGATCTCCATTTGTCCAAGCATTGTTGTCCTCATGGTGCTGAATCACTGGTTTATTCTTTGCTGGTCTGTAGATCCCAGCCTCTGGCAGATATGGTGCATCTGTTTTGAAGAACTCTCTAAACTTTAGATTGTAAGTCCTGTGGTGCTTGTAAGTCAACAGTGAGTGCTGCTCAGGCTGCTAGGGTACAGTGTAGGTCATCAGTCACGAGCTGGAATTTAGAACTGCAACCTAATATGACTTGCTAGTGTCATTTAAAAGCTTGAGCTAAAGAGCTGTGAGGTAAGGGCTTGAATTACTTTTTGTTTTGTTTATGTTTTTTAAAAAAAAAAAATCCCTCTTTCTTCTCATGTAACATCCTTTCAGAGGTGCATGTGGCTGTGGTCACTGGTGACCCCTCTGGCTAAGTGATGGGAAAGCTGCTGAGGTGTGCCATAATAGCTCTTGGGCTTGACGGGAGCTTTAGGCAGGCTCCAGGTGTGCTGTAAGGCTGTAAGATTGTATAGCGTGGGGGTCTCTAGGAAAACTTGGGGTGTTGCATTGTTGCCTATGGACTCACCTGTGGGCTGCTGATACCTTTGGGGCTAACACACGCTGTTAAATTTTGGAGTATGAGCTGAAGGACAGGTCTGTCTGACTTGCTTTCTAGGTTGCTGCGTTTTACATATGGACCTTCATTTCCTCCATTCAAAATTCCTGATGAAGATGCTGGTCTGATTCCTCTTGAAATGGATAATGAGTGTGTTGCACAAACATGGTTTCGCTTTTTACATATGCTGAGGTATTGTAATTATAGCCATCCATTGTTCCTGTTCTTGCATCAACTCCATACATTTGCATGACAAATGAAACATTTCTCTGCAGATTGCCATTAAGCACCTAAATAGAATGAAATGAGAGACTTGTCATGCTGGTGCCATGCAGCAGCTCAGGGCAGGCTGTGAGTGGTGTTGTTCAACTTTGAACTCTGGCTCTTTCAAATTGTAAACTGGTTCAGTTAATTAAAAACTATTTTAGCTCTTTGGCATTTTGGAGGATTTAAAAAACAAGAGTTCAATAGAATTTTATTTCTCTGAGATAACAAACGGGAAAAGCTGAACGATAGTTCTGGGAGATGCATATGACTTCCATTTATTCTCCAGGCTAAATTTAACCTAGAATTTATTTTTAAATGGATGTTTATATATTTATTTTTATGAAGAAATCTGTACAGTTAATTTTACCATACATGTTAATATTCCTTAAATGCGCAGCTGAACCAAATGCTGTGTTTTGTTTTAAAGATTTTTGGACATGGCATTACATTAATGCTCTCAATGACCAGAATATTAAACAATTGATACAAAATACTATTTAATAGTTAAAGCTAGATAAACTATTATTTAAACATTAGACTGTTTAAAATTTACCTCCTAACTAACTAAAAAACTATCTGTCTTTATTTGTAGTACTAATTTCCCAAGTACCTTATCTTCAAATTTGGAGTTTACAAATTTGCTGTTACAGGATTTGAGTCAGTCAGGAAAAATTACTCAAACTTTTACAATCTACTTCCCCTTTTGTCACTGTTTGACAATATTTAGTTCATTACTTACCTTTCTAGAATAACAATATAAGCAACTCTTAACTGGGTTCAAAAGACCTCATAAGTGATTAATATTACTGCAATAATTAGTCTAGCAAGTGTGTGCTCTGGTTTGTTTTACTTTACTAAAATTGTTCAGTGTTTGGATAATGTTTGAAATGAAGACAGTTAGCCAACCCAGGAAGTGAAAATTGCCTTCATGTGATGGAGTAACAACAGCAAAATATATTGATATTGGATGCTGGTGTGTGGTGTTATTTAAAGACTTTGAACTATTGCATATTCTTAAACTAACGTATATTTTGCTCTTTTTGTGTGCAGTAATCCTGTGGATTTGAGTAACCCAGCCATTATTAGCTCTACCCCCAAATTTCAGGAGCAGTTTCTGAATGTGAGTGGGATGACTCAAGAACTGAATCAGTACCCCTGCCTTAAACATCTGCCTCAAATATTCTTTCGTGCCATGCGTGGAATCAGCTGTTTAGTGGATGCATTTCTAGGTAATGCTTTTGCCTTACCCATGGATAGCTGGAAATATTAACTTAATCATTATTTTAGTCTCTTTAAAATCTCTTTTCTCCATAAATACAGCAATAACAATTTATCATTTGCAAGTGTATCTGCATACACAACAGTAACATTTGAATGCATGAAGTTGTAGATGACCTTAGTTTCAAATGCAAAACAAATAAATAAATCAGAAATATAAAATAAAACAAAACCAGGGATCTCTTTCCTAAGGAAGGCTTCTTTTCTCTTTCCATCTAATCGCCAATGCAAGTGCTATACCTTAGCATGTTGTGAGTGCTCACTGCCGTGTTTCTGATCTTTGTGGCAGCTGCTGTGTACCTGTTTTATAAGGTGTTGAATTTGGACTGTCATCTTCAGATCTTTGTGAGAGTTCCCCTTAGTTGATGATTAGTGGGTGACTACCACTGCTGAGTAGGAAAGTCGTATTTCTTTGTGTCTGCTGGTCACTGAGTAGCTTTGGCTGGTCAGTTTTAAGCGACAGGATGAAATTTCAAGCATTATAGTTTGTATACTTCAGACTTGCTGAAAGTTCATCAGGGAATACGTACTGTTGTAAACTTGGAAGCCTGTCTCCAGCTGCTTTTCTGCTTAAATGTGTACAAACAAATGTGATCTGCCATATGAGCTGATGTGAGATTGCAGGAGACTTGAGCAGATACATAAACAGTATTAGAAAAAAATCTACCAGTGGAATGAGAACATCAGCCTGGAGAGGAGAAGGCTCTACGGGCACAGAAAGCAAGGTTAGACTGGATATTGGGAAGAAATTCTTCCCTGTAAGGGTTGGTGAGGCCCTGGCACAGGTTGCCCAAAGGAGCTGTGGTTGCCCCTGGATACCTGGAAGTGTCCGAGGTCAGGTTGGACTGGACTTGGAAAAACATGATCTAGTGGAAGGTATCCCTGCCCATGGCTGGGGATGGAATGGGGGAGTCTTTAAGGTCCCTTTGGACCCAAACTATTTTGTGCTTTTATGAATCAGACACTTAAGACTTCTGAAGATATTGTGGCAAGGTAAAGCACCCAGGGAGGTAATAGCCCACCTGGAGTACAGAGACTACAGTGCATTGGGGCACAGGAGATTTCTTAGTGAAATTAGATTCATGCTGTAGGTATGGATTGGGAGAGTGTGCTCAGGCAGACTTGAGAGCTGCAGAAAACTCTTCAGTGAAGGCTCATGGGGAGAGCTCATTACCTTCTGTCAGAAGTGCTAAAACATTGGGTTTTATCTTGGTCTCCCTGGTACCTGCATGATGTGTTTGGCAAAATAGTGCATCTTCTTTTCCAGCCAAAAGTACCAAAACAATAGTCTTCATAGTGCATACTCTGCCTAGGGTGTAACACTGATGATTTAACAGGAGCAAAATGTTCTATAGTATGTTTTGGAAAGTACTTGGATGTTTTAATTAACATGATTAAAAAAAATCTGTGTCAAATTCTCAAGCACACTGTGGCTCCTCACTTCATTTTTCAAATGGGGCGCAAGAGGGTTGAAATTAATTAAAATGGGCAGAAGTGGTGTTTGTCACTTCAAGTTTTGCAGATGTTAAGTCACTTCTGATTCTGATGGAGAAGAGCTCAGTACACTATGAGTTTCCCTGAAGCTGAATAAAAATTGGCTTAATGTCCTGCTGCTGCCAGAAAAATTATAGCTCGCTCTGCTTTCTTACACTGTCTTGTGTACTGCTGTATTTTTTGACTTTTCAGCTCAAACCAAGCAGAAAGCTGTGTGGTGGATGGGTTTCATCTTAATTTAGCAAGCTAAGGTGGCTTTAAGGGCCAGACATCTTAGAGATGTCTCAGAAAAAGGTGTGACAATTGTGATTGGGAAAGAAAGGCAAACATGAGAGGCATCTGAATTTTGGCAGAAATGAGCTGTGAAACTCTTTGGCAAGTGAACCTTGTTCCTTTCCCTCTGCCTGCTTCCAGGCTGGTTCCTCTCATCTACCATTTCCCACAGCCTTAAGGTGTCAGGTCCTTTGGTGTTTTTTAATCAGTTGCTTAGGAAGAGGTATTTTTGTTGCTGCTGCTGTTTTGGGGAACAGGGGGAAGCATGGATATTGACCAAAGGCTCCTGTGCTTACTAATGGCCTGCTCTGTGTGAGCCCATGGAATTCTTGCTGAAAGCCTCTTTCATTCCTGGCCTTACAGGCATTTCTCGACCCCGGTCAGACAGTGCCCCACCCACACCTGTGAACAGGCTGAGCATGCCCCAGAACGCTGCTACCAACACCACTCCACCCCACAACCGGAGGCATCGGGCAGTGACTGTGAACAAAGTGACAATGAAAACCAGCACTGTAAGATTTCATACTCTGTATCTGAGCAGTTGACCCTTTGGGTTGTTTCCTCAGTTAGAGGAAGTAATTTCCTTGATTCTACGAGCTGATCTGTTCTTCTGTTCAAACAGGTAACTACTGCACATGCTTCAAAAGTGCAGCACCAACCCTCTTCTACTTCTCCACTTTCTAGCCCAAACCAGACAAGCTCTGAGCCTCGACCACTTCCAGCTCCTCGCAGGCCAAAGGTTAACAGCATCTTGAACCTCTTTGGATCATGGTTGTTTGATGCAGCATTTGTTCACTGTAAACTTCATAATGGAATAAACAGAGACAGCAGCATGACTGGTAAATATTACAAAAAATATATGTACACTTTTTTACTTGTTTTATTGACATTTCCTACCTGCAAGATTAACACATTCATAATAAAAAAAAAAGTAAAATCTGAAGTGCTCTGTTTTAGTTAATCCCTTGAGCTGAGCCAGCATCTGCTATTAGCTGAGCAGCTATTTGGGGATTTCAAAGTTTTAAAAAAGACAACTTTTTACTATTAAATACTCCCTTGCTCTAATAAGGGAGATTATGATACTGGGGAAAATGCTGTTAAGTGAAGGAGATCATATAGTAGGAGTCCACTTCTTAGTTTGAAATCTGCTATGAGTATCATGGTATCATGAGTATCTATGATTATTAGCAATTATTTATATTGACTCTTTAATATTTGAAAAATAGTGCACAAAGCGATATGTCTTGGTTTTGTGGAGTGTTATGAAAACAGGAGTCCTTAAAACAGCTAGTGAAGTTGCTGCCTATCAGTTTGTAGTTGTCAGTGGTTGCTGTGTGTTTCTCTTAATGACTTGATATCTTCATTGTCTTCAACCCTTATCTGCCAAACTTATTTTGTCTCCTGTGCTTTGCTCAGCTGCAGAGGTTAGATGTTTTGAGATAGCATAGCAGAATTAGTGCTCTGTTCAGAGAGGCTTTTTAGCCCTCATCTTACTTTTGGTGATAATACACAGAAAAGAATAATCTTTCTCACTCCTTGCATTTTTCCTGCTCCTTATGGGTTTTGAATGTCTGCTACCTTTTCCAAGAGATCTATCAATCAATCTGTCAATAACTCACTGGCCTAAGAAAAATAGGGGAAAAATAGTAGCAAGTTGAATGTATAGTGGGACTTGACAGCAGCAGTTAAACTGGTGATCTTCCTTGTTTATTGTGTCAAATTCCTGTATGAAAGCTTAGGATTTGAGATCTTCTAAAGGTGTTTTTAGGTATGTAGCACATGGTTTTTGAAAGTGTTCTTTGTGGGTTTCTGTGGTAGGAGTTTGGAATCTCTTTATAAAGGGCCTATGACTCATGACTAGAGAAGCATCTGAGCTTAGGAAGGAGCAAGGCATCCTTTGAGGGTGTGTTCAGTTGCATATGCATTTAATGTATTACTACATTTTGTGCCTTTCAGATTGATTAGATAATTTTAATTTTGACATAACCTGCTTCTTGAGTGATTTTAATGAAATAACCTGTAAAGGAAGGATATCAGCTGAGATGGTGCTTATCAAATGTGTCAGCTGTAAACAGAGGTGTTGTTATGCTGACAGAAGTGCAGTCATCCAAAATCAAAAGGTTTAATTTCCTTGAAGGGGTTTCAGGGCCTTCTGTTCATATATGCAATGTCTTAAATCACCTAACAGCAATCAGAAAATTATTGTGTTACTAGTTTACAGGGATATTTACCAGCTTTCTGAAAACTAGAGACGTCTGTTTGGAATTGAGTTAATTCTGTTTCTCCACTATGGTCTTCCGAGCTGTCTGTAGTGAGACCAGTCTTTGCACATCATATGATCTGCTGTGTATTAGCAGCAATGGTTCTGAGACAATGGTGTTGGTGGACTCCCAGGAGTCTGGCTGTGTCATATCCTGGTTTTTTTGTGATTTGGAAGGAATTTAATCAAGTGTCTGCTGCCCTTGCAGGATGTTGTTACTGCTATGTAAGGTCACTGATCACAGTAGTGCCAAGGTGGGCTGGCTGAAGGAGAGAGAACTGGGTATGAACCTGTACTTCTGAAATGCTGTATAGAGTTCCCAAACTGATTGCTTGATTTATCCTTTTGCGCAGCCTCCGCTTAAGGTGGGAAAATGAGCAAGACGTGTAAAGGGCCAGGCCCCTGGAATTTCTGCTGACTTGAAGCATCAGTGTCTTTTGAATGAGTTTTAAATCCAAATCATAAAGATTTTATTCTGGTAGTCTGACCTGTGATGCCTGATGGCTCCCAGCAAAATCCTTTCCTCCTTGAAGAGCATGAGGCAGGAGGTGCTATGCTGGCTGATGAGGTGGCCCAGGAGACGTCTGTATTAGGGCCCTCCATTGCAGAAATGGAGCCCATCAGTAACAGTCAGACCTGCACATTGTGCCCATCCACCTGCTCCTGCTACCCAATGTAGATATGGCTTGAAGGAGGAGGACCAGCAGAGAGGGGATAGTTTGCTGCCACAGTCCCTACCCTTAGGAAAGACGTACAAAATAAATCTAATGCTTTAGAGCTGCAGTTTGGCTATTCCAATTATGTATGTCTTGGTCCATCTGCTATCTTTGTAGCCATGACACTTCAGCCACTAACTGGAATGTTCTTACCATGTCTGACACTGGTGTTGATAACCTTAGTACTAGTTTCAAGAAGCACTTGTATTTTTATGGGTGCTTTAAATGTTTTGATTGGGAAGCATCTGCACTTAATATCAGCTTTGCCATGTAGTATTGTCTTCCACTGTTCCACACACACTATTTTTCTTTAGGTCTGGAACTGTTGGTGTATATGATCTCAGCACCTTTAAACTCTTCTAGCATTTGCTTTGTTTCAATGCCATGCAGTTAAGAATTCCTTCTCTTTTGGCTGTTTGATACAGCTTCTTTGTTTTGCTGCCAGCTGGAGGACTGAGGTCCACTTTGCAAAAGTATTACAACTTGCTCCTTGGTCCTGTAGAGACCCCTTTGCCCTGGGACACTTCTGGAATGCTGCATTTTCTAGTGTATGGTTCTCTCTCCTCTTCTGTCCTATGGCACAGTCTCAGTGAGAATCCCTTTGATGTGATTACCAAAGAAGAGATTATTGAGCTCACTGCAGTGCCTGCCACGGGCCCTGTGAATGAGCCGTGGTCTTAAGTTCTTGTTCAGAATTTAGTTTGGTGTTTTAAACAAATTCTGCTGACACACACAGCCAAACACGTTGTCCTTGTCCCATCTTACAGTGCACCTTTTTTGATGAGCTCTGGGAAATAAAGAGCACTTGATCAAGGCTAACGTGAATGAGTACCCCTCTACCCTTTCTTTTTAGATTGTCCCTGGATCACATGTTTCACCACTGGAACTCTTTAATCTCCAGAAAGGAAGTAATGGAAAATGATGAGTGGAAAAAATGTTAAGCTTTTTGTATGTCTTGAGATGAAAAACTGTCTAAATGGTTAGAAGGGTAACTGAACTTGCTCTACTGGACCCTGCTTTGCAGGGGAGGGCTAACCATCTCCAGAGGCTCCTTCAGTCTCAACTCTCCTGATTCTGTCATGTTAACTGCTGCCTCATGGGCTTTCAATTTTCTGTTATTTCATGGGTGAACTTCTTGTACACACTCCTAATTGGAAAATTATTTGTGGTTGTTCTGGTTTCATCTGTCTTTGGGAAGAGAGAATTGTTCTCTCTCAAGATTAGCTGGAAGTTATCTGTATACAGTTGGCTGCTAGTGGAGGTTGGCACCAGGAACGCAGCTGTCCTCTTTGCTCTTTGAGCCTTGTCCTTCAAGGTAGTCTTGTGTCATTGGATGCTGAAGCAGAGCTTTAGATGCTTTTGGGCCTTGAGTGTGTTTACCAGGTTTTAGTTTCTGTGCACAGACTTTAATGGTGAAGCTTTATGGTGGGCAGCTGCTAAACATCAGTGTGTTGTGGTGAGAGAGTAAAAATGGCCTGTTAGAAGATGCATAGGTGGTTTGAAAGCAGCTAGATCCTGCTGGTATAGTCACTAGAATTAGATGGGTGTATGGCATTTACACCGCTGATAGTGTGGGATAAATAGATCCATGTGATAGATAACACCTTCGTAAGAAATCGGCTACGGAGTCTGTGTGAGGTTAACCCAGGAATGACAGCTTGGGGTGTGTGTATCTGTGCCAGGACAGGTTCAGTGGCAGGATGTGTTTCAGACAAGCTTGGCTGTCCAATGCATGCTAGTGCTACCTACTGTCCTTAGCCTGTGAGAGTGGGGAGAGGCTCACCAGCACCTAGTGCCAGCATTTCAGCAACTAAATCTTCCAATCCAATGGGCTCATCCTCAGTCCTTGTACCTAAAGGATGCAGTTTATAGCAGCTGAAGGAGACACCTCAGGGGCTTGCTGGTGTTGCCCAGGAGCTGTTGGCAGTGAAGGAGCCTTGGGGTACGTCATTAACCTCACCTTTTCTGGCCCTGCTGTCATTAATGTCCCATGCGATGTTTCTAGGGCTCTAGAAGCAAATTCTAAGCAGCCCTGTCTGGGGTCGTAGTGAGTGTTGCTGAAGGGCTTGATTACAGGTCTGACCCTGCCTGTTCAAAGCAGTAGCTCTCCCCAGATGGTGGGTACCATGGCTGCCAGAGTTCTTACTCTCATCTTTCTCTGGATGTTGTTGGAGATGTTAATATTTCTGGGAGTGTTCTTCCTTTCATTTCTGCTTTGGAAGATTGTTAATGAAGCTGGTGATCAGGGGAAGCATGCTCAGGTATTCTGGCTGTTAGCAACTTGGCTTAGGGAAGTGGGAGTTGTAATACTGTTGAGAACTCCTGGTTTGGAAGCAGGAGTACTGCTGTGAGGAGATTCCAGGTAAGTAGAAGCTAGACATACCCCAATTCAGAGGAGCCTTAGGATAGCCTGGTGTATGCTCCTTGTGCAATGTGACCTGGGGACAGGTCTGTGAGCTGAGAAGGGTTAATACATTTTCTTAAAGAACTGGTGTATGTTGATATGAACAGCTCTAAATTTTAGTCGTATTTTGTAACTTTTTGTTTGTTGTTTTGCATGGTACTTTCAAAACCATAATTTTGGACCTGTATGCCAATTTCCTATGTGTTTAACAAGCTTGCTATATCATAAAGCTTTTAATCTATTTTTTAAAAAGCTAAAAGCTTCTTAACTTATATTACGATTTCACCATCTTAAAAGTATTTTATAACTACTGCTGTCCTTTGATTTGTTTCCATTTTATTTCTATTATCTTGCAGCATCTTTTATCCAAATTCTTCTTTCTTATAAATCTTGTAAGTAGGAACCAGTAGCTTTTCCTTAATTGCGGTCATGCTTTTCTTTTTCCATAATCCCATATTTTATTTGTAAAGTCATTCTCATTGTCTCTTGTAGCTTTTGCACTTTTACTTGAAAAAGACAATTTTTTTTGTGTGTGTTTATGAATGGGGAGGATTGTTGGCAAAAGCAAATTAATCTGCCTGAATCAGTCCCATCTTTTCTGTACTTTAGTCTGTGATCATGTCATGAATTTCAGGACTTTGCACTAACCATTTTTTTTTTTACTTAAAGCTTATTTTACAGACCTAGTGTTTGATTTGTATGCATTGTGCATGTAGTGTTTTTTTCCAAATACAGTATATTGCTGGATAGCTTCTTTAGGACAAAAAATGGCTCATGGGAAGATGCATAAAGATTTGTACTTATTTGCTACTTAATGTCAATGCAAATTTATGAGGTAAATGTAGGTTAAATGATAAATTTGAGAACAAAAAATTAAGAGCAGGCACTTGTCATTAAGACATTTCCTTTAAAACGAAACACAAAAGCACATTATCTATAAACTATCAGGTCTTCCAACTGCTAAAGTGTTAACATGCCTTTGTTTGCAAGGCTGACTGTGAACCTGCTGTTTCCCAGTGTCCCAGAGACAGAGAAGTTTTCCTTTGCTGGTAGAAACACAGTGTTATTATGTCAGGAGCACACAATGTCTGCTGTTTGCTTTTGTAGTTTATAAAAGTTTTGGAAATCTGTCTAGTCTTAGCTAAAAACAAGAACACAGTCTTTAACATGTTAGTAGTCCTAGAGCAAAACTGTCCAAGGAAGAGGAAAAAAAAATAAGAAAAAAGAATCCCGTTGAGTGCAGTATATATTTTGTTTTCATAGCTATCCTGGAAGAAAGGATGGAGCCAACAGAGCAAGTGGTCTTGTATCCACACAACACTGATGTGTGAAAGGGAGACCAGAAATCTCTCCAGAAAGACATGGAATTGGAGTGGTGTGGACTGGCAGAACTGGCCTGCAGGGAGGGAGCACAGAGCTGGACAGAACCAGGTTAGGACCCTCTGAGAGGGTCATGGAGCTTCTTGTAGGATAGGGAACAGGAGGCAGCCAGCCCACGGTAGCTGCTGTCTGGAGGCTCTCTTATTTAATTGGCAGTTTTAGTGATCATGTGAGGAGAGAGGGACCAAATTAGGAGAATGGGATTCCACAACCTTCCCTTTCTCATATGGGGCCTCAAAATTTTTTGATTATTTTTTAAGTATATTTGTACAACAAAACTGGATCAAAGCCGCTTGGTGTTCAGGGCTGCATGAGATGAGTTGGCCAACTGGAAGTTAAGCACTTCCCTGGAAATCAATAATAATGGCACAATTGAAAATTTCTTTGTTTTTTAAGGGAGGAAGTGAAGGTGGCATTTCATTTCTGTGGGGACAAGAACCAGGTGAGGGAGATCCTTGCCCTTTCAGAGAGGGTAGGAAGCTAGAATTGAATACAAGCACTCTCTTCTGGGACGTTCTTTAGGATATGAAGGTCAGTTGTTACTATCTTTATGAAGAAAACAAGTTAGGTACACCCAGAAATATTTCCTAAACAGAGGCACTGGCTCAAATACAGTGAACTAATAGCTTCATGTTAACTACTAAATTTGACTTGATCTTTGTGTCCAGGATCCCATGAGCCTATTCTGTACATTATCACACACAGTGAAACACTGTTTTTTTTCTCTTCACAGCTATAGCAACGCAGGCTAGTGTGGAGTTCCGCCGGAAAGGATCCCAAATGTCCACAGACACTATGGCTTCCAACCCCATGCTTGATGCAAGTGAATTCCCAGACAACTATGAAGCAGGAAGGGCAGAGGCATGCGGGACACTATGTAGGATATTTTGTAGCAAGAAGACTGGGGAGGAAATATTACCAGCTTATCTATCCCGGTACTAACCTATCTTCCAGTTGCTTTATTGGTGTAACTTTATGATGCAGAATAATTCCCAGTGAATAGCATTCACTCGCTGTCTGAATCCTGTGTTGCCAGTTTAAAGGCACCTATCAGGCTTTCAGAGGCTAGAGGTGGGATTCCTGGCTAAGCCTAGCACTGTTTTCCTCTCACATTTTTATGGTGCTGATTTTCACTGGGTTTTCCTCAAGTTTCAGTTGAAGGAGAGTGCCTTAAAGTGCCTCCAGCTGGAAGGAACATTTTCCTTGGCACTTTTTTGCCTCGTGTATTTTTATTTTTGTTTTGTTTGTCACTGAATATTGTTCAGATGGAAAAAATAAGTGTGCAGTCATAAGACATTTTACACTTTAGTAGGGTGCAAAGGTTCTTCTGTTGTTAAATACCACATAATTTGGTTTGGTTATTTTTATTGTAGTTGCTTTTTTTTCACCATCTGAGTACTGAAATGCAGTAATAACCCGTTATTTGAAACAGTTGTGTTTGAATACCTCTGTGTTTAGTTTTATTTCTGAGAAAATGAAGCAGTTTTGCCTGTCATAATGTACCTTTTCACAAATTTTTCTTATGTAAAATAGCAAATGCTAGAGGCAGAGAATCAGTTTTAAATTAGATTCTCCCAAACAGTTCAGGTACATTTGTCCCAGATGGCGTTAAAACTTCCTAGAAGACTGAATAATTTTATTTCTTGAATGTTGTAGTATTTCTTGTACAGATAGTTCATATTTGTCTTGGCCAGTCAATGGGATTCCTCTGTGTGGACAAGACTTTTGAAACAATTAAGGGGGCATATACGTTCTCTAACAAGAAGCTACAAAAGAAGTTAACTGCTCTGGGATGATGGGCAGCTGGGTTTCTGCCCTTGCTTTTTCATGTGAAGTGGTTGTGAGGGTTATGAATGGCCTTGTTTTCCAAATTGCTGATCAATATGTCTTGTCCAGACATCGTGTCCATTGTCCTGTCCACTGCCTCCCCCAAGATTTCAAAGTATTTTTATTGTATTGGGGACTTAAAATCAAAGTCTTGCTCCCACCCTTACCTGGGAAGGGAGTAGTAGAGAGCCAGTGATACACTGTTAGTAACCAGCTGGTTGTGCTTACTCAACTCCCAGTCTGGGCGTTGCAACAAATCAAAGATTTCAGTAAAACTGTGCTGCACTGGTTTTTCATATGAAATGCCTATAATTTTGTGAGGGTTTATTAAGCTGGTCAGATGTGCTTGCCTGTGCTCAGATAATGTAGGGGAAGACTTATATCAACATTTCCTAGCTCTGTTTTTGAAACTTACTCTATTTTATATAGACAAGATCAAATAGTGGCTGCAGAATCATGTGCGATTCTGATGATTTTATGTGCAAATAATTAAATCTTATCTTTCTTTGTCAGATTTTACATGCTTTTAATTCAGGGTTTGCAGATAGCAGATTTCGTTTGCCACCCAGTTCTTGCCAGTGTTATTCTGAACTCCCCTCCTCTGTTCTGCTGTGACCTGAAAGGCATTGATGTTGTGGTTCCCTACTTCATTTCAGCTCTGGAAACTATTTTACCTGACAGGTAAATTGCCATTTCCATATAAACGTCATCAGAGATGTTGGGTGGTGTTTGTCTTTTGTCATTCGTGCATAATTTCAGCAAAGGAATTGTGCGATGTGGGGCTCACAGTGTGTGTGTATTTGATGGTCATAATAGCAACACTGTGTAAGCTCAAATTTTCTGTTTTATTTAATGCAGTTTTCTTTAAAGCAATAATAGTGCTTGTTTTAAATGAAGTATGGGAGTTGTTAGCTGCATATTCATTGATGCAGAGCAGTGCCCTTAAAAATAGGAAAATATATTAAAGGATGTCAAAAATATATTCAAAGCATCTTGATTTTAAAGTGAACTTTCACAAGATATTAATTAGTGGCTGTTGTTGCAGTATATTCAGTAAGTAATCTTAGCATCATTAAATAGAAAAGTAGATAATTTAGACTGATTAAATTGGAGTAGCTTCTTTTCAGAGCTTTATAGATTTCTGAATGTTTTGCTAAGTTAGGCACTTAATCGTAGTCTCTGCATGCCTTCTTCAGTGTATATGTTATGTCTTGTGTATGTGTTTCATTTTGATGTTAGGCATTTAGACAAAAAGTATTATTTATCTCCTGGGCTTAAATCTGAGCTGCTGCTTCTATTGGATAAGTCAGAAAGAAACAGCTACATTGCATACTGCAAATTACTTAAGACCACTGGGTGGGTGTATATTTAATATTAACTTAATTATGTTTGGTTCCAGATTCTTGTGAAGAGTTGATTAACTGTCTGATGCTTTGATTTGCAGAGAACTCTCAAAGTTTAAAATCTATGTAAACCCCACAGAGCTAAGAAGAGCTTCCATTAACATCTTGCTATCTCTGTTGCCTCTCCCTCATCATTTTGGAACAATAAAGTCTGAGGTAGTACATTTATCACTATGTTTTGCATTCTTTTTTTCTTTCCCTGAGAGTGATTCTTGAATAGGTTGTATTGTGTGTTTTCTGTAGCATTGGAAGTCTTCCACTGAATGTGAAAAATCGTATTGCGATGTGTGCTGTGAATGTTGACTTTTGAAACCCTGCTGACATGGTCTTTAATTGATACTGAAATAAGTGTATTTTTTCTTCAGGTTGTCCTAGAAGGAAAATTCAGCAATGATGACAGCTCAGCATATGATAAGCCAGTAACATTCCTGTCCTTGAAGCTGAGGCTTGTGAATATCCTTATAGGAGCTTTGCAAACGGAAACTGATCCCAACAACACTCAAATGATACTAGGTTATTTCAGCTTTTTAAATTATAAAGAGTATTATAGGAGTGTCTGTCTTAATCCATCCTGGGATAATTTGGGTTATTAGTGATGTGTTACTTTGCAAGAAGAAGCAGGTTTAAATTCTTGATAGATTGTCATATGTATAATCTACCTCATACTATGAAGACATCTTAAAAGGCCACACATTTGTTAATCTCTCTCTTTTTATGTGGAGTAGTACTTAAAAAGTAGATCAAAAGTAAAGCACATTCTAGCACAGAAAGTCAGTCATAACTAGAAATGTAAGTAGGTAAAAATGTCAATTTTAGGAAGGATTCCTGTCTAATGGATTTCAGAGAAAACCTTAGGTTTTGGCATGGTTAAGCCTAAGAAACATATTGACTTACTGATGACTGGTGGTCCAGCATTGGCAAAATACAGATGACATTTTAGCAGTGTGTAAATCCTCAGACAAAATCCAAAAGATTTGGAATAGAGTGTGGAGCTGCACTATGCACAATTTAGCAGACTGTTCTTTGAGGTAATGAGTGGATCAGCATTATCCTGAATACTCAGAAAAGTAGAAGATGAAGACTTGGATATTGCATAATTTGTCAAGTTAAATATGTTTCATATTTAACTTAATCAAGTACAAATGTACATACCTATTATTCTTGTCCCCCCCTTATTCTTCTCTCTTTAGAAGTGCTTTTTTCAACATGATGGTATTTTTGCCCTTACCACTTTCCTTTTGTCTGTTTAAAAAGGCAGCAGTCTTGTGGTGTGAGAGAGGTGTCTGCCTTGTTCTGGGAGGCAGACAGTTTACCTGGTTAACAGGGAGGGCAAGAAAATGATGCATAGTTAAGGGAAGGGAAACGAATCCAAGTCTGTAAGGACTTTTGGAAGGTTACCTTGCAATAGTTGGAGCAGTTTCTTTTCTCACAGAAGGCTAGAAGGGAGTAATTTAAAAGAATAATTTACACTCAGTGAAGGGGTGGTTTCCAAGTGAGACCCTCAGAGCATTGGTGCTCTGGGGTTATCCCACCTCCAGTACTACATCTGACACTTCAGGGTGATGCTTTGTTAAATCCCACCCCTGTGGTCCCCATGCCCCTCCACACCAAGTTGGTCTGCAGCCAGCTGGGTAAGTGCTCTACCTTGAATAGATTTTCTACTAGTAATTACTATTCCCATGCTAGTCCCTGCCAGTTCACCTGCCCTGTATTCCTCCTTTTAAGCTCCAGTTTCCATATGTGAAGTTATTTCCTGCTGGCTTTAGCTGGAGGGGATTCATGAATCTTCAGTTTAGCCAGAAATTCTCACATGCTACCAGCTTCTCAACAAAAGTAGAGTTTGTTTCCATTTGCCAATAAATGTTTGGCAGTGAGTGGTGCATTTCATAGAATCAGTGGTTTGTGTTGGAAGAGATGTTAAAGTTCATGTCCTTCCACTCTGCTATTCCACGATCAATCCATTTCCCATGTAGGGACACCTTCCACCAGACCAGCTTGCTCCAAGCCCTCTGTATCCTGGTCTTGGACCCTTCCAGGGATGGGGCAGCCACAGTTTCTCTGCAGCCTAGTTTATCTATGCAACCTGTGTCAGGGCCTTCCCACCCTCACAGGGAAGTATTTCATCACACTGTCCTACCTCACCTTGCCCTCTCTGTGTGAAAACGTTCCCCCTTGTCCTGTCATTTCCCTCCATAGAGTAAGCTGTGTTTTCCTAAATGTTCATTGATGGCAGAAATTTAAAACTGAAGTCACCAAATATACCAGTGTCAACCAGTTTCAGGTCCATGTCCTTATTGCTTCTTCCCTCATCATCTGGGGCTGATGCTGCCAAGCAGGTACAGGCTGTTCACCCTAGTTTAGCTAAGACACATCAATAGTTTTGATTTAAGTGAGTTAAAACTTTCCTGAAGTTGAAGAGAGGACTCTGGTCCTTTTTAGAGAGGACTCCGGTCGTTTTTATTCAAATTTCGTGATTCTCCATGGTGTAGGAGAAAGAAGTCATCTTTTTTCAAGCCATATCTTTCAAGAGCTTCATTCAGTTTAACCGGAGGATCCAAGTAAAACTGAAAAAAATGAGAATAATGTGAGGGAAAATATGCCACTGCAACATTTTTTGAAGGGAAAAAAACCCAAAAATCACTGCTCTAAAAAACGAGGCGAGGAGAAGGATATTCGTCAAATTAAAATGTTTGGACTCATTTTAAGTTTTTAAACCCTAAGGACGCTGATTTATAGCTGCAGAGTAGCTAGTGCGGCGGTTTGTGAGCCCGCACTCGGTGTGGCGCTCACGGCGGAGCCGATCCCTCGCAGGAGGCGCCGGCAGCGGGCGCTGGCCCTGGCTCGGCAGAGCCGCGCTGCCCTGCCCGAACACGGCTCCATCCCCGCCAGCGCGGCCCCTCCCGAGGTACCGCGGGGTTTTGCTACGCTTCTGAAAGGCAGCCTCTAGGAGTAATCATCTATTTTTGTGCTCCTGAATACACAGTAACACTTGTACCGCAGGCACTAGTAATGCAATTTACTGGAAACAGTGGGGACAGGAAATACTCTAGCCAAGCATCCTTTGTTGCCTCCATGCTCTGCCACAGAGCCACTAGATGGCTAGTTTGGATGCAATGGAGTTGGTGACCCGTGCAGTTAAGAGCTTCAGCTTTTTGAATACAGTATTTTGGGCACTCATGGAAACTAGAGCATGGAAAGTGAGAGACTGGGGAGAACTTCCAGGCAGAGGGAATTTCAGTGTATCCCACCTCAAATTATGAACTCGCCTTCTTATAGATATCCTTAAACGTAAGCTGAGCTTTTAAATTAGCACAATCTGATATGAGATAAGGAACCACTCCAGCCTTCCAAATCCAAAATCCAAACTGAGGAATTTGACAGACCTATCACAGAACAGTTGGGGCTGGAGGAGATCCCTGGATGTCATTGTCTAACTCCTTGCCAAGGCAGAACCACCAGGAGGAGGTGACACAAGAGCCTGTCCAGGTGGGTTTTGAATGTCCTCAGAGAGGTAGATGCCATGACCTCCTTGGGCAGCATGTTCCAGNGGCAGAACCACCAGGAGGAGGTGACACAAGAGCCTGTCCAGGTGGGTTTTGAATGTCCTCAGGTAGATGGCATGACCTCCTTGGGCAGCGTGTTCCAATGCTGTGCCACCCTCCATGGAAGGAAGATTTTGCTTATGTTGAGGTAGAACTTCTTTATTTTAGTTTGTGCATTAGTCCTTGTCCTGTTGCTGGATACCACTAAACAAAGTCTGGCACCATCCTCTGGACACCCACTCATGAGATATTGATGTGTAATGATGAGATCCCCTCTCAGTCTTTTCTAGACTGTGTTCAAAGCATTTTTAACATAATTGGAAGCACTCCCTGTCTCAACTTTCACTTGGCTTCAAATGGCTAAGCTCAAAGCAAGTTCTGTGTTTTAATAAGAGATTTTATAAAACAAGACTGCAAATCTCTACGTTAGACCTTCTGTGCTGCTTGGTAATTTTTCGTAGTGAATTCTACTGTAGTCCATAGTTACCTTCTTCTATCTGTTTCTGCAGGTGCAATGTTAAATATTGTTCAGGATTCAGCACTGCTAGAAGCCATTGGCTGTCAGATGGAAACAGTGAGTATTTTTTGTTTATGAAGTTACTTCTTCAGAAAGAATGCATTCCTCACTTTACCCCCTACTGAAAGGGGCTCAGGCAGCACCTTCAGGTTTGGTCTTTTGTATCTGAGAGCATGGGGAACTCGGAAATTTTCTTGTCTCTCTAAAGTGCCTTTCACTTTGCAGAATGGTGGTGAAAACAACCTTTTCAAAAGCCACAGTCGCACTAACAGTGGCATTAGCACTGCAAGCGGTGGCAGCACAGAGCCCACGACACCAGACAGCGAGCGGCCAGCACAGGCCCTCCTGAGAGATTATGGTAAGAGCAGCTCTTTGGAAAACCCTCTCACTGTATGCCAGGTTGATGTTTTCTGGGTTTTTCTGTTCTAGTTCTGGCTAAAGCGTTAACATTATGTGCCCAGGCACTTGAAGCCAGCAGGGCTGCCCAGCTGTGTGCTGCAAGTTTGCACTCACATATGCCCTTCCAGTGGTTGTCTTAACCCTACTAAAGGACTCTTAATGTTTTCAAAATCAGAATGTAGAAGCTTGTGAAAAAGGTGTTTGCAAAATTTGCTTTAACTAACATTTTCAAGACACTTTGTTTCTGTCAACAAGAATGGGACATGTGTACACCAAGTGTAAATGAACCACTGATTTGATAGCATTCCAAATGCTTACCTGACCTCTGCAGCACCTTTTCATAAACTACATTTAAAGAGCATTTCAGGGACTCTAGCTTTTATAGAGCAAGTAAGCAGAATGCTTGTGATATGTCATATAGCAGTAGAATTTAGTAATTAACTTTAGTTTGTTATGTCTTGTACTGTCCATTTTTGACTCTGTAGTAAAATCCATGTTCTTAATCTGTGTGAGATAAGCTGGCTGACTGTCAAAATCCTGCAATTCCATTTGCTCCTTTGTTCTTCAGTTTAACTGATGTTGGCCAATTAAATGTGAGAACAAATCACCTTTATTATATTGTAGCCTAAACTGACAATTCTGTCAACACCAATCAAAAGAAGTTTGGTGGTGTTCTTATAATCTGGTTCGGTGAATAGCAAGAGGAGGGAAATTATCAGGAAAAGCTTCAGTATATTCTAGGGATTCATATAAACATATTGGTGCTTTCCCTACAGAATTTACTTGTTTGAACTTATCAAATTGCTAGTTTTCTGCAAACTATTTGAATTGTGTGTTTAATTTATGCGGGTTTTCATTGACAAGGGCTTGTAAAAATACTCATTTGTAAGATTTAAAACTTCTGAATACTTGAATTATGGAGTCTTCATACCATGACATAACTTGAAATATATTTTGTATTATATTGTAATGATTGGATTTTTAAAATTTCCCATTCACAGAAGGTAAGGTTGTAAGGAGCTTATGAAAAGAATTTGTTTCCGCTGGATGCTTCAAACAAGAAAAATGAAAACAAGATGGTCTATTGTTACTGTTTAGCCATGGTAGACTCTTGAATCTGCTCCTCCTGTAATGTTGGACATAGTTCTTGAGTGTTAAATAAAGTAATTTAAATTTTGGGAAGGATATGCCTTATCTGTCATAGTTCTTGTGTCTCTTTATAGCTAGTCATTGAGCAGTTTTTTATTTCCGACAATAATTTGCATACTTCAGTTTTAACAAGTACAGGTGGTATTTATGTTTTGTAGTATTTTGAAGTGAGAACAACTGATACTTAAAACATTTTTTATTTTTAATTTTGAGTTAAAGGTTCATGGAAACAGAAGGCTAAAAATGATTGTTTCTCTAGCACTGATTCTTTCATTAACTATGTCTATTGAACTAGTGCAGCTTTTGATAAACATTAGGTTTGTCAAAAGCTGCACTAGTTCAATAGACAGATTTGGTGGAAAGAATGGTTAACTTCTGACAGAGATACCTGAAATTATATGTGCTCTTTAGTTCCTCTGAACAACTACTAATGTTTAATATACGTTACCAATATATGCCTATATTTTCCAGTGATTGAAAGACATAAAATGACAGACAATTTAAGTACAATAGCAAAACCTGAAGCTGACCATTGTGCTGCTGAAAAGCAGCAGAGCTCTGGGATTATTCAAAATGTCTCTAAGAAAAAAAGAAATTGAGCTACCTTGTCTGAATGGGTTTGTATAATGCCTGGAGAGTATATGAGGTAGTTAGCCTGTGCAAAAGGCATCAACTCAGTTTTGAGATGGCTAGGATTTATTTTATGTCTGTATTGTGGCTGCTTTGCTTTGTGCCCATGCTTTGCTTTTTGTCACTAATAGTTATTTTCCCTCCCTATGGTGTGTGGTTTTGGGATTATATCCTAGCTCTTCATACAGATACAGCTGCTGGATTGCTGATCCGCAGCATTCACCTGGTAACCCAAAGGCTCAACTCCCAGTGGAGGCAGGACATGAGTATCTCTCTGGCTGCCCTGGAGCTTCTCTCTGGACTGGCAAAGGTGAGACATGCAGCTTGTTGTGCTCTGGCCTCTTCTCACAGGGTGCTTGTAGTCCTGCCTGGGTGAAAGTCATGCCACAAAACAGATTTCTTTGGCTGAGTTTTGTCGGCAACTATACTGTTTAGAAATTAAAAAGAAACAGCACTGCTGTTGTAGGTAATTTTCTCACAGTGTAAACATACTGTGGGTCGAAGGACATGTGGCCTGGGAATGCCTTTTAGCTGGAACTTCTGTTGTACCACTTTTCCCCTTCCTTCTCATCTGGGAAATATTTTTTAGAGCTTGACAATATGTCGTGTATTGCTAATATGAAGCATTGCCTTCTTCAGAGTTTTATCTGCATACAGTTCTTCATTCAACACAAATGACAACTAAAACTAATAGGTGAGGGAGAAGAGTTGTTGAGATGCAAAATACCCCTTTCTGCCTGAGAGCTCTTGTGCCCAGGCTAGACTTCATGGCCTTTGTTAAGCAAAAGTGCAGTGTACTTAGTGCAGCCATGATAACCTGGTGTGACAATTAAGCATTTTCTGTCATAATCCTTCAGGAACTCAATAGATCTCTTTTAATGTGTGTCTCAGGCAGTTTTTTGAGCATTAAGTCAGCACTGAGTCATATTGGACTGGGTGTTTATTCACTATTGCAGTAGCATGAAGAATGTATTTGAAAATATTCTGAAAGGAATTATGTGTATTGTTGGGTCTTATAGAGCACTATACAGAGCCAGGGCTTTCCACAGCTGGTGTGGTTAAGCTGGGGTCTTCTTGGTTGGGTTTGGGTTTTTTTCTTGCAGGGTTATGGGAATGTGGAAATATATTATCTTTTCAAATGTATCCCCAGGTTAATGTTAAATATTGTAGTCTTTGTATAATTCTCATGCAACTGAAGTAATTCTTGCCCTGGAATATCTTTCCCCTTTACAACAAAGTGGAAAAAAAGAGATCACTTCTTCCTGCATAACTACAGCGAGGACTTGTTCTGCTTGTGTTTTTGGAGGTGACATGTCCTAAAGCCTTTCTCTGGTAGGGGTTGCCCTGTCTTCTTTCTGTTCAGCACCAGGTTATTAGTGGATCTGAGAAAAGTCAAAAATCTTGTTTCCTGCAGGAGTGCTGGTTCACAAACCTGCCTTTCATAAGCTCATCTTGAGGGAACTCTGTTTGCTGTAGATCTTGAGCTTCTGAAGGATGTTCTAGCTAAACTGTGGGGTTCTGAATTGTCACTCCCATTTGTGGAGTACAGCTGTCAGGCTTCAATGCTGGCACCAGCAAGTCCATTCACCTTCCTGCTTGTATAAGCATGGTCAGATGCTACAGAGTAGAAAAATCCATCTGTTTCTGTGCTGAGTCACAAGCTGTGAATAAGAGAGAAGGGAAATTATGTTTTTTAGCCTTATAGTGCAGATCTTCATGGCTCATTGTGACCTTGTTTGGAGCTTTGCTCTTTGCAGCCCTGAGCTGGGAAAGAAGCAGAGAGAGGTGTTTGCAGTGAGTTTTGGGGATGAGGTTATGGGCTTTTTGTCAGTCTCCTTGTCCAAGGATGCCTTTTTTGTTCTTTTACCAGTGATGAAAGTTACTGTGCTGAGAATCTGTCTAGAAGAAAGTTACTTGAGCAGAATGAAGCCCTATGGAAGGGAGACTTGGCAGTGAGTGGGTTCTTGGAGATACAGAATGGGTTTCTAGAGCTGAAGAGGAGGCATTTGTGGAAAAAAAATTCAATACTGCAAATACAGCTTACATTTGGTTTCTTACCAAGCCACACTGGTAGCACTCTTGCTCTTTGAAGCCAAGCCATGCAGTGCGGTCACACCTCAGTGCAGCATTTCTTTAGTTTTAGTTTCAATATCTATCACTGTTAAACTGCATTACCCACAATTTTAAGCTGTAATCAAAAAGGAGCTCACCTGTTTATTGCTGTTTCTTGAAATCACATTCAGAAATGTTTTCAAGAACTGTTTTTTCTCTCGAATATTTCTGTGGAGGAGCTCTCACCGTTGCTCTCGTTGGCGCAGGTGAAGGTGGTGGCCGATCCTTCGGACCGGAAGCGCGCCATCAGCTCCGTGTGCAGCTACATCGTGTACCAGTGCAGCCGCCCGGCCCCGCTGCACTCCCGGGACCTGCACTCCATGATCGTGGCAGCTTTCCAGTGCCTCTGTGTCTGGCTCACAGAGCACCCTGACATGCTGGATGAGAAGGTCAGAGTCTCTGGTGGAGAGATTTTGAGTGCTGCATCTGAAATGCCTTTTGTGCCCAGCTTGTCTGTTCTTGATAAATAATGTGGTTACGCTAAATAAATAGTGTGGTTTGCTTATCTTTCTTAAGAATTTCAAAGATAGTTTCTGTGTGATGTGGAAGAAGGGATTACAGGCGATGTTGCTTCTGATAAGTCACAGTTTTACTAATTACCAAAGAAGAGGAGCAGCCTTGCTCTTAATGGGTCGAAGCTGTGACTGAGACAGATAGGTGTGATAAAAGGAGTGGGTTGGCTGGTCAAAGGAGCCTTTTGATGAAGAGGACCTGGAGAAAGAGAGCCTTGAGGAGGTAGAGGGACTCTGAGGTAGAAGGAAAGATCCAAAGAGACAAGGAAGAGAGTTACTGCTGGCAAAAAGATCTGCTGGGAGGTCAGTCTGAATCTGATGGAGTTAGAGTCTGCTGTTGGAGCCTGCAGTCATAGTCGAGGTAGCTCAAGGTCTGTGTTCAGAGTCTGCAAACTCGTATTTGCAGACACAGACCAGCAGTCAGAGTCTCTGCAGTTACATTTTACAGTAGGAGCTTGCTGTAATCAGAGTCAGGATGGCTAAGCTATAAAGAAGACTAAACCGGGAATTGTTTCACATTGTTAAATGTCTATGGCTTGGCTCATTTCTGTCCCTAATGAGAGGTCTACTGCAAGACTTCTGAACTTTAATTCCTGAACTTTCATTTATTTACCAATACAGTTTTTGGCTTTAAAATTACCTTTATACTTAGAGGAATGTCTCAGTCTTTCTTTTTGCTTTGTGAAACTGGAAAAAGAGAGAAGAAAGGAAACCTGGAAAAAGCCAAAAGAGAAATATAGAAATGAGTGGGGTAATCTACAGCTACCTGTTGCAGCTAGCCATGACTCTCTTCATTTCTCAGCTCTTACCTGACTTAAACATTTTCTATGCTTAACAGAATTCAGATGCTACTATTTAGATAATCAGAGTTTGTTTCACCAATTTTCTAGAAACTGAGCAAAGCATAGCTCAGCATAAGGTGTAATTTACTTGGGAATCTTGAGAAGAGCAGGAAATGAGACATGTTTTCAATTGCCTTCTGCCCTTCTGCTTAAGAAAAAATGAAAAAAATTGAATGCACATTTTCATTTAGTCTCTTTATAGTCAACTTAGTGATCTTTGTGTTTTTAATAGATATGTAATATTTTGTTATCTTTTTAGATAGAACATTACATATATATATTTTGTTCTGTAACATAAAAATATATGTATTTTTTAAAAAGTAGAAGATTGAAAACTCACAAAAAGAACCTTAAATAAAGATGCTTTCTGCATGTGCTTTGGAGTACTGGCATGGCAGTAAGGTGACTGCGATAGGATAGGTTCCCTGGATGTGGCACAGGTTGTGTTTAGTCAATTGCATAATGCTTTATTCCATTTCATTATGGTCTTTTTTATTTCAATTACCACTATAACGACATAGTGTTACATACTGTGTGCATTATGTACTGGACACTCATTCCTGAGTCACGATAGTCAGATGAGAACCTTTCCCTGCATTTGCAAGCATTAAAAATGCAGCTTTCCAGGTGCCTCCTCTTACATTTGCTTTAAATTTCACCTGCTGTATTGCTGCTCTGTAAACTCCTGCTGCAATTCTTCATGACTAGTCTTTTCAGCTCAATGCTGGTTAATTTTGCTCTGTTAGAAAACTTGAATTTTTATGTTCACCTTTTGTTCTGTATCAACAACGAATATAAGGAAGAACAGAGGTCAAGACAAAGAACCTTTTCTGGTTTCTAGTGGTGCAACCTGACCAATCGTGTTCAGTTTTAATCACTTAGGAGAAGTCTTTCTTTGTTATTCTGTAACTCAAGCTATGAGCTCTGAACCTTTGTTTTAGCAATCTGAGTATTTTCAGCATGTGATTTTGTTCTGCACAGCACTCATGTGTCATATCTATGATTCTACTGAGTGTTGGCCTCTCCTGTAATAGATTTGTTGAAGCTTTTACAAAGTACTTTTACAATGTTCTTATTTTTCTCTTGGTGAATTAGATACTGTAATGTATTTTACTAATGAAAGATGTTGGCAATTGAAAAAGTTGGAAAAGGATTTCTTGCCGTTTCCCAGATGAGTTCAGTCTTAATGTGCTTAGAACTTAAAACTCCTGCAAAGAGTCCAGAAATGTGTTTATTGTCTTTAAGTATGTTTACATTTTTCTGTTGTGTTCATAGTAGTCTCCTTGGCAATTTGGTATGTATGGAATGAATACCTTGTGTGTATTCGTTCAGAGCACTTTTTACTATTAGAATATAAGTAGATAATACACACCTATGAACAGTAAAAATACCAGTTCTATAGCAGATGTGACCTTATTTTAATAGTGTTGGAGTAATCTTCTGCCATAAAGAGCTCATATTACCAGCAGTGGTTTTTTTTTAATGTTTATCCAAGTGCATCTGCTTCAAGGTGGTTCTTGTGTTTTAGGATTGTTTAAAAGAAGTACTGGAGATTGTGGAGCTGGGCATTTCAGGGAGTAAGTCCAAAAACAGTGAACAGGAGGTCAAGTACAAAGGAGATAAGGAGCCAAACCCTGCATCCATGCGAGTGAAGGATGCTGCTGAAGCTACACTGACATGGTATGTAATTTGTCAGAGCACCTTTAATGTTCAGTATTGCCTTGTCTAGGAATGTTTAATAAGGAGCTCACAGCTGGTGATCTCTGATGTAACAAGAGTGTTTATGAAGTTAGGCAGAAGTTCTGTCTCTTTGCCCTTCAAGCAGGGCTGTGCTGTGCCTTAGATCTCTCCCCTTCCTGCTGCAGGTGATAACAGAATCCCTCTGGGCACTGTTTTCCCCTCCTCCTTCTTCAGCAAAATCTAGACCCTCCTCAATAGGAGGGTTGGGTGTTCTGTTCCTGGCCAGGCCTCTCTGTAGCCAGCAATTCCCTCTCTTTTTCACTTACCCCAGTGATCCCATCTTCCTATTTCCACTTCTCCTCAGCCTGACAATATATGCTGTCCCCGCTCTGGTTAGGAAACTGATAGGTGCTGTGTGTTAGCAAGGAATGGCACTTGTATGCTGGAGCAGGATGGGATGGCTTCCTGCCCACAGTGTTTGGCTTGGTTAATATATTTGAGAGGTTCTGCTGGAAATGCAGTAACTGGTAATATGTGGGTTGGAGAAGGCAAGCACAGAGGGAAATTGGGATTTGCGCTAGAGAAGTTGGAAAGCACTGTGTTATTGGCTGAACAGCATAGTGGCAGACAGGACAGATTGGTTTTTGGTTTTGTTTTTTTTTTTCCCTCTGCTTTGGAATCAAACTGTTACAAATGTTACTGTTAGTAGAAACAACTGTGTAATTTCCAAGAAAAAGCAACAGCTCAGTGGAACTTGTTGATAAATCCGTATTGTAGCCTGAAAGTGTTTAAGTTAGAGAGATGAAACTGTTTTCACAGTAAAGTGCAAAAATGTGTAGGGAGGGCAATCAATAGACTTGCTTTTCCCCTGGATGTTGGTGTTAAGGGTAAAATCTTAACTTATATGATGTGAACTTCAGTCCAACACAACACTGGACAACTCTCGTTACTGGTTCCTGCCATAGAAATTTTCAATTTCTAGTAGTGTTAGTGAGATCCTGTATAACTTCAAATTATTTAAAACAGTGCCGCTAGGGGCCTCCTAAGGCTGTGGTTCCAAGGTGGTAGGCACTGTTGGACCCCACCTGGAGGCTTTCTTCCAAGCAAGATTACCATCTGTGATAGTAGTGCTTGTGTGATCCTGGATCTTTTAGGGTCCTGACCCCTTAAAGGGTTTTAAGTTACTGTGATCTGTACTTGAAGAAAGCAAAGGCAATTGTAACTAGTGCACTGCCATGTCTGTCCTGCTTGTTGGTATGAAAGGGCTAAAGTATGGATGATTGGAGAAATAATGTTTTAAAGATTATAAAGCTATGGAAGTGTACAGATTTTCATGCTTTAAAGCATGACTTAATATCTTTATAACCCAAATTATAAAGAAGCTCATTCTATAGGCAGAGTACCCTTCTTTGTAGGTTTTCATGAATGTTTTTCTGAAGGTGCTGATTATCTTAAAACAACCTGATGGGCGAGGGCAGATGTGCCCTGAGAACATAACTGCTAGGCCAAGATACAGATGAAGAATATGAGTGAAAATTTGTGCTTGGGTGGAACAGTTGATTTAATCTGTGATAACTCTCACCTTTTTTCTCATTTGCAGCATTATGCAGTTACTTGGAGCATTTCCTTCTCCCAGTGGTCCTGCTTCTCCGTGCAGCTTGGTGAATGAAACCACATTAATTAAATATTCCCGTCTCCCTACCATAAACAAGCACAGCTTCCGTTACTTTGTTTTGGATAACAGTGTCATCCTGGCCATGTTGGAGCAGCCTCTAGGGAATGAACAGAGTAAGTTCCGATTTCCCATTTCCTTCTTTCTCAGGCTAAAACTTTCTGTATGGAGCTGCAAAACAAAGGCACTTCATCAAGTGTCTCGCCCACATTTCAGGGGCTTTCCTGTCTATGGGTGGGCACATAGAGCAGAGTATTGCTCTGGGATGAAGTGGTGGGAACAACTTCAATGCTACTGATGATCAAACATGCACAAGCCTACCTGAATTGTTCATGCAGTTGTCCAAGTCTTTCAACCAGTTACATCATATACTTTCTGCTGATTGTCATTGAAATAATGGGTGATGGACAAAAACAATAAGCATTACATTTTGAAACATCCTTGTTTGTACAAGAATAAAAATGTAAAGAGTATAGGAGACTTGGTAGGGATAAATGCTTTACATATGGTTAGTGTGTCTCCTTTATGCTTGCACCACTGCTGCTGCTTGCTTTAGGCCTCCTATTACTGCATATTTCTGTGGGTGCTTTCAGCTCAGGTTCAGCTGTTACAACTTTCCATATCTGATCCTATTCTCTCAGTGACATCTCCTGTAAAGGAGATTTGTGACAGGGTGTTGGCTTTCACAGCCAAGTCTAACTCGTTTCAGCCTCACACTTTGACTATCCGGAACTTCTATTACAAAAATCTGGTATTAAATGATGCTTTGAACAGAATAACTGATCCACTGTAAGTCTTCACATGTCATGGTGTTACCTAATAGAAAGGTGAAAATTCTTTAACATGCTACCTCAGTTAAAGACTAACTTATGTTAGAGCTGATGTACTGTCCTCAATACATTTTCCTCATCTGTGGACAGGATGCAGCCTAAAAACTAGTTTTGAAAGCAGAGATTGCACAGAACTGCATGCACTGGTGCTGAGAAGTTGAGTTGTGATTCAGAGTTCTCTGACCATGTTGAGAATCACTGACTAGATCTTGCAGGAAGTGGCAATGCTGGGAACCACTGACACATGTCCACCCCCAGTCTGTTGGAGCAAATGTGTTCCTGACTGGAGTGGATTAGAGTGTGCTAGAATGGCTAAACAATCTTCATCCTTGCTCTGCCTCTGCTAAATGTGTTACTGTGGAATCCTGCAGAGATGTGGAAATCACAAGTTAGATTATCTTTTCTTGCTGTGTATAATTTGCTTACAAATCCCCTTTGAATTACAAGATTAATTGCAATGATGGGCAAGTACATCAGGCCAGTTCTGAAACAGATCATGGAAGTGAGTGACTGAGAAGCTGGTTTGGGTTCTTCGTGTGTGTGTGCTTATGTACTGGGTGTGCATAGGCTGTGCTGCACCCTGAACTTCTCAGGGAATACTGGGGGAGGAGCAGAGTTCTTCTAGTTACCTGATGATGCCAGTGTGTAGTTTACATGCACAAAAGGTAAATGCAAATACCTTTAAGAAGAAAAGCTTATGAAGAAGTATGATGATCCCATCTAAGGTGACTAGTATCGGTGGCCTTTCAAATCTTGAAGGAAGACTAAAATCCCTGCAATGTTAAAACCATCATTGTGATAGTCGAAAGGCACCTCAGGACTCTATAGTCTGACCTCCTGCTATAGATAAAGCCAGCACTGGATTTGGACCAGGATAACACAACCTGATGTTGCCCAAGTGGATCTTGCAAACCTGAAAGGACAATTTCTCTGTGCCCCTATTCCTTGTGGGGAAAAAATTTTCCTTGATTTGGAGTCAGAATCTTCTGAGTCTTTGTTTGACCATTGTCTTCTGTCCTTCCACTTTTCTTACTGCTGCTGTTTGTGAGGAACATTGCAGAAGGTCATAGAAGCATCATGGAAACAGTGTCTCCATATGGTCATTGTCTCAGCTAAACAGGCAGTGACTGGACAATCTTTGATTTCCTTGGAGGTATTTTGGAGAGAAATGGTGATCTGCATGAATTTGGATGAAAGTTGCTTTTAATTATGAAACTGAACTGGCAAGTATTGAACTGACAAAGTAGACTAGCACTTTGCTGCAGCTGCAGAGGGATTTGCTTGCTTCTCACCAGGAGTTTTCTTCAGGGTAAGGGAGGAGTTAACCATGAAAGCAAAACCTCTGCTGTTATGCCTGCTTTTTCTTCTTGTTGAATGATTACACAGTGAACTGTTTGCAGTATATGATGAAGTCTTACTCTCTTATTCTCATGTGCTTTGCAGATGACTCTTTCCCCTCTGTCACAGTTTTGATCCGTGGGACATCTGGAAGATTTGCGTGGGCCCAGCAACTCTGTCTTTTACCAAGAGGAGCTAAAGCAAATCAAAAGGTCTCTATTAAATCCCATAAAGAAATCTTTAACTTAGAGATGTTCAGCAGAAATTCCACTAATGTGAGACAGCACCCCAGAGCTGGTGATTATACATTAAGACTGAGCCACGGGGCTTTTAGCTGTAGGTAATGTGCCATATCTCTGGTGACTCTTTACCACTTATGATTAATATTAACTGCAGGCTGTGAAAGTACTGTTGTTTTCTTGACTTGCTTAAGGGAGAAGGCATACTTTTTTTTTTTCCTAGTTTTTTTTCTGAAAGCATCTTCTGAAGTGGTGGGTGTCTTGGTTTGAATGACAATGACCAGTAGCCTCTCTTGGAATGGAGAATGTAAACCCCTTCCCTCTGAATTATTATAATTTTGAAATTAAGGGGCTCTCAGGCAAAGATATGGGAATAGGAGTAACAGTTCTTTATTAGGAGAACTAAAATAGAACAAGCATGCAATATTACAAAAGAAACCAAACCCACCGACAGTTAGAATACAACCTGAATACCTGTCAGGGTGTCACAGTGTTGGTAGCAGTCCCATTAAATGGTGGCTGCAATCCTTCTGGAGTGGCAGATGTGATTCTGTTGAAACAATGATGCTGTAGAAGGGTGTAGTTTTCCTCTGAGGGTCTAATGGTGATAGATGGGCCTGGTCTTCCTCTGAGAATCCAGTGGAAAAGGCTGCCTTGATGTTCCAAATCTCAGGTTTTTATCCAGGAAGGAATGCTTAGCTCCTCTCCCTGGGTGGAGCATCTCACAATTGGATGATATAATTTTTATCAGTCGTGAAATGAGACTCAGTGGCTCATTAGCAGAAGATAACTCCCTGGATGAGGATGGCTTGTGGAAGAGATAAAGAAAACTGCCCCACCTGGCTTTTTTAATTTGCCCATGAACAGAGGATTACCCCACCCCCTGCCCCAGTTTCAACAGATGGTGATAGAATACACACCGCTCGTTAAATCTTGCACTGCACCCCAAGACACTGGGGTAAGGTGCAGTGTATTTAGTATGTAGGCAGGAGTGTTGGTGCTGGTTTTCAGGTGTCAGACAAATCCCTCGAACAGGAGGGAGTGAAGTCTGGAGGTGTAGAATATGGTGCTGCAGAGAGAATAGGTTTTCAAGCTACAAAGCCTGGTGTTGCAAATATAGCTGTAAACCTGCTGTGAAAAAAATTATCTAGATGAACTCTGAAACGACTCTGGTGGGTAATGGTGGAGGAGAAATACCTCACTCCTATTTTACAATTTATTATTCAGTTTCTTACTGCAGTTGTCTAATGGAACATGTACTCTTGTCATGAAAATTTCTGTTTGTGAACTTCTTCAGATCTCTAAACTCTTCCCACGACCCTCAGTAAAAGAAAGGCAGTAATGTTGCTGAAATGAGGGCTTGTCAGTCTCAGCTGGCATGATCGCATTTACATGAATGTGGTCTCTGCAAAGCAGGCTTTGGGACGACCATCCAGGATGTGTTTGGAGCTCTGCTACCTCTGGAACTGAGCCCCCTGGCTAAATAATCTCAGTCCAGGTGTGCTGCCTCTTACATTGAAGGGCAAGCCGTGATCTGGCTGCTGACCTCCTCACCAGTTTTAAAGGAACTTTCCCAACTTGAAGGCATTCTATAACACAATTGTTAATGATTTTGCCCTTTTGAAAAGTAATCAGTAGTAAACTTAGAAAACAACACTGAAGATGCAATGGAAGGTTCTGCTTGCTTGGAGCTGATGGATCTCTAAACTTGCACCTAGATAGTTTGTTGCTTTCCTTGGTAACTAGAAGTTTGGAATTACATAGTGACAGTATAGAACGAGATGTATGTAGTAGCAATGTCAAAATTGTATCATGATCCATGGTGCAAGTCCTTTGGCTGTCTGGAAGTGCATCTCCTGACCCACAACGTTGCTGCTCTCTTTGAGGCCTTTGGCTTGTTGTGATTGTCATAGTTAGGGGGGGTTGAAATGGAGCTTCTCAAATACTTTCCAGCTTTCTCTGCACACAGTTAGAATAAACTGAAAATAAGATGTGCTGTGTAAGCACATTTTTGACGGTTTTGCAACTGTTTACAGGTTAGATGCCTAGCAGGTTTCATAGATTTCAAAATGGACAATTGTGTCTTTTTAAAATTTAGTCACATTTTTAATACAAGTCTATTAGTTTAAAGTGTTTAATGTTTTCTGATGCTGCTGCTCACTGCTTGATTAGTGTAGTTCTGATGGGGAGGAGAGAAAAAAATGTTTTTTATCGGTTATTATAATGTCTAGTGTTGCAATACCTTGAATGTAAAAAGAACCTTTTTTCTGTCAGACATTTGTACCAGAACCTCGACCAGCTCCTAAAAATGATGTTGGGTTGAAACACAGTGTGAAACACCGCCCTTTTCCTGAAGAAGTGGACAAGATTCCATTTGTTAAAGCTGACTTGAGCATTCCTGATTTACATGAAATCGTGAATCAGGAAGTAAGTAACTGTCTCTGACTTGATGCTGTTCTTTGGGTTTTTGTCTGTTCGTGAGTCATGCACTTATGTCTTACTGTAAATAGTTATACTCTTTGATATGTCCAATTTCTTATTAATGGAATAATTACCTCTGCAAATTAGTTAAATCAATGCTCTTCCCCAGGAAGATGCCAGTGCTTTGGATGTGTTATTTAGGAGACACTGCTCAACATGTTTATTACTGATCCTAATATTGTAGGAAGCAATGACTTGCACTTTACTGCTTCTTCTGGGGAAATGGAAGGGTCGTTTTTGAGACTTTTCTGGAGGAAGAAGAGAGAGCATGTCTCAAATATTTTGACGTTTCACAGGATCTAATTTGTTTTTGTTCCTGTTTGCTTGAATAGGAGAAGCCATATCTGGTACTGGATATTCACAAAGCTCTCCTATGCCAGCAGGGTGTTTAGGTACTCACTTTGCAGTGTTGCAAGGTTTTTTGAAAGGTCTTTAGTAATCATTCTGATGGTGGACTGCAGCTTCTGCTATAGTGCTTTCTTAGGTGATGGAACTGTTTTCTAAGTGGATCTCTGTGATTTTGGTGACATCAACAGTTCACACAATGTTTTTCAGCTTGAAGAGCGCCATGAGAAGCTGAGGAATGGCATGGCTCAGCAGATTGTCTTTGAGACTTCCATAGATCAGAGAAGTGAAGAGGAGTGGCGGAATAAGAGCTTTCCTGATCCCATCACAGAGTGTAAGCCCCCACCACCAGCACAGGAGTTCCAGACAGCACGTCTGTTCCTCTCTCACTTCGGATTCCTCTCGTTAGAGGCATTGAAGGTGATCTGATACCTCTTGGTGTTGTCCAGTTCCTCCAGTTCCCATGTGATATGTCTTGACAAAAGGGGAAAAATAAGTTTTGTTAGTGGAAGTCAACTACTGTTCAGCTGAAGTCTAATCAACTCAAATGATAGATTCCAGTATTGCAGGGTTGTGAAAGCTTGGTCCTCGAGTTGAACATGTTCTGAATAGGTGTCTGTATCTTTGTTTTCAGTGGGTGCATAAGCCATCACACCCAAATGTTCACACTTAAAATCATTCCACAACTTGAGGTAGGTTTTGGGGTGGAGTCTCTGAGTCTCTGAAATATAACTGCCATAGAAGTTTTGCTTCAGAGATAGTTGTGCTGAAGTGGTTTAATCATACATAAACACTTGGTACCTAATAGATGTACAGATTTCTTTTTAAAATAAGAGGTGGTCCATATTCTTAATTTGAAATTCTTCCTCTACAAGGGACTCTCCCTTTTATGTGTTGCCTTTCCTTCTAGAAAGCTGTCAGGAAAAGTAGATTATAGAGTGTTTGGAAAAACTATGTCTGAAAGTGCTCAGGATATTGCATATTAATGGTATTTAATCTGAAACTGCACATGCAATTGTGCACAGCTGTGATATTCTGAAAGCATATGCTGTTTTTGTTGTGTGCTCTTCTTGCACAAAATATTATGTCTCTCACTGGCAAAGTACTACTTTTATTTAATGGGAGTGGAATGCAATGAATTGTCAACCTGTTATGCTTGTTGTTACTCATTTACAGTGACAAGATTATATCACACTGGAAATTCCTGTATAATTTTGCTCTCAGAGAAGGAAAATGTGTCTTTTTATATTTTAATGGATTGCCATTGAAGCTGTAGACTTTTCAATTAAAAAAGATGTGGTTTTAAGCTGTTGAACTCTATTGGACAGGAACCTACTAACAGTCGTCTACCTCCTCACCTGATTGCACTTGACTCTGCTCTTCCTGGATTTTTTGATGACCTTGGCTACTTGGATTTATTACCTTGTCGTCCTTTTGATACTGTTTTCATTTTCTACATGAAGGCAGGCCAGAAAACTAGCCAGGAGGTAAGTGAAAGTTTAGAGTGCTGACTAGTCTATATTGTCTTGTTTTTAGTAATTTCCAAGTGAGTAAAGCATCACTGCTGGTGATCAGAGTGAAGTGTCAGAACCAGTGTGAGCTGCAAGTCACTGCATACTCTGTTCGTCTGTAGGTTGAAGTACGTTACTCACACTTAGGATTAAACTAACATTCAATATATTTTTAAATACAGATAAGATATATATTAAAATATTAATAGTATTTTTGTTATCTGTTCTGTCCTTATTGTCCTTATTTGTAGAGTTCAAAGATTCAAATCAGAAAGGCTTTGTTGGCTCAGCTTACAGGGAAGGTTGCAGTTTGTTCCAGCCATGAGCAATGTTAAGGTAGTCTGGTTTCATTCTAATGTTAAACACATATTGAAGGAATGAAAAACTTTCTGCAAGTAAGGAAGTATTATTGCATTGTAAGTCTTTATGCTATAATATTTAGGTTCAAATGTGATTAGGCTAATCAGGTTAATTTGTGAAAATCTAAGTTGTGACTTCTTTGTGTCTTAGAAACTCACTAAGAGGGTTAATGGGCTCATTAGGAAAGGATACTTCTCTATTACCTTCTCATTCCATTCATAACTCTCACAGTAAAGAGTAGAAGTGTGGCTTCCATAATAAATCATTGTGCCAGCTCCTTGTGTCACTGTAAATGTGTAGAATGCTGCGACATCTTCTACTTTGGTGTAAGACACAGTTCTTAAAACCAGGATCATCTGTCTGGGAGTGTTCACATTGTTTTTCAGTGTAGCCAGTGCAGAGCCTTTTCATCTGTAAAGTCAACTATGAAACAAGATACGCTAGGTTTGCCTTTGAGATGAGACATGCACTTGCTGAGCTGCCAGAATGTTTATCTGCTGTTACGGAGTTCTTGATCTTCCAACCCACTCTTACCCTGACTTGTTCTGAAGTACAGCTATGGTTTCAATGTGCTCAGTAATGAGGATTAATAATTCTGTTTCAATGCAGTGTGTCTAGTCACTGCTGAACACTGTACAAGGCAGTAGGATGGAGTGTCAGGACTATGTGGCTACGCAAAGCCTCCAGCCTGGAAGCTTTCCTTCCAGCACCTATCCCTGTAATTTCTGCTTTGTTGAGGCCTGTGTCCCAGTGTTGTCCCCTGCACAAGCCATAGTGATTTATGCCTCTGCCATAAAAAAGAATTCCTGCGTGGCCTGGGAAGGATGAATGGTACTGGTTGGTTCTGGTACTCAAACGCATGTGTCCTTATGTGCTATTTGGTGAAGGGCTCAACTCCTACTTGGTCATAATGAGGTAAAAATTGCCTTAATGTGTGGAAACATCCCAGATCTCTGTCAGAAGTAGAATTAAAGTTTAACATGAACAGTGCAGTGTGATATTTGATTGAAGTGCACACTCAATGCTGCTGAAAACTGTTTTGGAAAATCTGTTTCATAATTTAATTTGCTGTGAGGCCTGCCCTTTAAATCACTCTGTCATGTACAGGTTGAGTAGTGAGGAAAATACCTCTCTCCTCGAATTTTAACTCAGTCTGGTAGTGAAAACTGTCTAGAAAACCCTTGTGTTACCTTTGGTGTAAATGCAGGTTCTGCACTGAGTACTCAGTGGTTTTTCTGATGAGTGCTTGAGTCTCAAAATTGCCATTTCCAACCATTTAATTCACTGCTTTACAGGCTTTGAAAATGCTGGCAGAAAGTCAAGTTGATTGAATAGGACAAGGCCAAGCAGAACAGGAGGATGCTGAGGAGCAGGGAGTAATGTCCATGTAAAAAGTCAGAGTTCCAGGGTTGTTCTGTAGCTATATTTGGACAAAACCATGTTGGTGACAAAAATTTAATTAAAAAACTGGGGAAGAAGAGACTTGTTTCCTGCTTCTGTACCAACATGGTGCTGCTGGTGGTTTCAGATCTTGAAGAACATGGAGTCTTCCAGAATTGTTCAGCCCCATTTCCTGGAGTTCTTGCTGTCTCTTGGCTGGTCTGTTGATGTTGGGAAGCACCCTGGATGGACTGGTCACGTCTCAACAAGCTGGTCAATCAACAGCTGCAGTGATGAAGATGGACCTGAACAAGGTAAGATATAGTAAATGTCCTTTGTAGTAAATTAAAATGTTTAAGCTCCTTTAGAAGACAATTTTCTTGCTCCTGGGTAACTATCTGAATGCTGCCCTTTTTTTTGATAAATCAGGTGTGCTAGAAAAAATGTATAAATATTATGCTTAAAGTCAGAATGAGCAAAACTAATGTCTCTGTGTTGTTGGAAGTAGCCTTAGCAAAAAAATACCTCTGGGCTATATTTTTTAAGATTTTATGAGTCTTTAATGTATTATCCCAAACCAGTATTCAGGTGAAATTGATTGCAGATTGTTCTGTGTATTGGCAAATTGACTTGAAATATCATGTGATTTGTTTTAGTGTTCTGTAAGTAGATATAAATGAAAGAATGACTTGGAGTCTTCAATATGCCTCTGGCCACTTCTCTGTCAGTATGCTGAATTTCACTGCTCCGGTGGCTTGACTGAGGCAGCTATCCCAGGCAGCCTTCTGTAAACTGAATCAGGGAAATAATTCATTTTAAAGTCCTTGCTAGTCTTTCTGGAGGTGACATGGGGAACAAAAGGTGGGGAGGGAAGTTTTTTCTCTGTTCTGAAGGCCTGTATTGTGGTGAGGGGATCAGTGGGGACTGAGAATGAGGAGCTTTCTTGCATTGATTGGAGACAGATCTTTTTCTAACTCTGCTTGACAAGAGAAAAGACCGAAGAGAGCCTATAGAAACTGGCTTGAATTCTAGGATAGTATCAGACTGAATATGATTCAATAAATGTTAGGATCCTTTGGAAATGGAATGACTAAATGATGTTGCTAGATGGAATGCTCAGAAATAGATAGTAGATGTATTCTTGTGGAAGATGTGCTTATTAGAGTACTAGGAAACAGAATCCAGTACATTGGAAATGTGTTCAAAATGAAGATACTCCCAATCCAAAATGCCTTTTCCTTCAAGACAGTAAAAACATTTATCTGAGAAGGGTTGTTAGCCATGTGATTTGACTCCTTTCATTTTAAAATGAGATTTGCATGATTTCTTCTCATTGATTGCACCTTGTTTTTGAAGGTGTTTTCTGATGCGGTGTGTAAAGAAGTAGAGCTTCCTTCTGGCTAAACTTTCCTTTTTTGTCCATTTCAGATGATCTAATTGTCTCAGAAGATGTTGGGGCAAGTATCTTCAATGGGCAGAAGAAGGTGCTGTATTATGCAGATGCACTGACAGAAATCGCCTTTGTTGTCCCATCACCAGTGGAATCCCTGAGTAAGATCTCTCTGTACATGCTCTATACAAAAATGAAACCAATGTTCTTTTGAGAACTCCTTCAGAAGCAAAACCTAAATAAATTAAGTAGTGTAGTAGTTAGCAAGGTCCTTGTCAGAGAGTTCTAATCCTTAAACTCCTTCCTGATGTGGCATCTGTTCTGTGCCTTTCTCAATCTGAGCCTCAGAAGATGTCCAGGCAAGCACAGCAGTTTTGTTGTTGCCAGGGTGCTTTAATTTGGACATGAGGTTCACCATCAACTGGTGATGCCTATTTCTTTTCTTTTCCTGTCAGTGATGTGCTCCTGCAGCACATGGAGGAGTGTTTGTACCACTGCTAAGCAGAGAAGCAACAGCTTTCATGGCATTTTTGGTATGCTAAAAGTTGCCAGGAATAAAATACAATGTAGCCATAGGAAGGAGGAGACTGTATTCTGTAGGAAATTGCTGGGATGTGTGTAAGTGCTTTATTGCTGGTCTGTTTCTGGAATAACTGGCAGTTGTCTCCTAGCTCATCTTCCTGCTTATGGGGACTATATTGACTTGACCATACATCTATGCATGTCTAGTTTCAAAAGCCTTACAACATTTTTTAGTATCAAAACCTTATATATGATGACAGCTTAAGTTTTTTGGTGGAAGAATAGACAAAACCCATTTTTTTTTCTTCTGGCTTACAGCTGATTCACTGGAAAGCAGCGTCTCTGACCAAGAAAGTGACTCCAACATGGATTTGCTGCCAGGAATATTGAAGCAGCAACCTCTGACGCTTGAACTCTTCCCCAATCATACAGACACTCTTAATCCCTCCCAGCGGGTAAGGCNTTTTCTTTCAAGAAGCATGCTGGCAATGCTTAGGCTTTTTGATAGTACATGATTTGGTTTCCTGGCGTGTAGAGCTATTTCTTCCTTGCCGTTAATCTTTGATGTCTGCTTTGGTCCTGCAAGAATTTGCATCTACAATAGGAGATAGCAAGATTACATGACTTAAATATAGAACTTAGATATGCTAAGTGGTAGTACTGTGCATCCTGAAATCTTGACATGCGTGCAGGAAAAAGTATAAGCAGTATTTACAGAGTAATTCAGCCTCAAATCCATGCTTGGAAATTGATGATGGATAGACATGAGCACTTTTCCTACCTGCCCAGTTTAAAACAGTGTGTTAGTTGTGTCTGAAGTACCAGAAGTTTCTTTTGTTCACTAACTAAGCAGAAAACCATGAACTATTTTATCTGTAAGCAAAAGACATATTACTGCTGATTACTTGTTAGAATTAACTTCCAAATGTGTATTTAGTTACTCATTTAAGGTCTTCAAGAACACTAAGAAAAACTTTTAACTGATTCAAGGTTGAATATGCAGATATTAGTTTGTATTGAATACAGGTAGGTTGATGACCAGATTACAGTGAGTAATCCAGCACAGCTGCCCCTGCTCAACAGCTGGCAGAGGTTGTACCTGACTGAGATATCAATGATAAGGAGCAGCTGGGAAATACTTGTTGACTACATTATTGGACTCATGATGTTTGCAAATGCTGCTCTTCCCTTATGTTTGAAACAGCTCAGTCCTACTTCTAGATCCAAGAGGATGCCTCAGGGCCGAACCATTCCACCAATGGGACCTGAAACCAAAGTGTATGTGGTCTGGGTGGAACGTTATGATGATATAGGTAAGTACAACTCCCAACTGTTCACTGAGGTAACAACAGGGCAGGAACCTGAGGAAAAGCTCTGGGGATTTTTTTTGGTTGTGGGTTGGGGTTTTTTTGGTTTTTTGGGTTTTTTTTTTTTGTTGTTTTGTTGTTTGTTTGTTTGTTTTTAATAAAATGCTAGATCATGGAACCACAGACTAGTTTGAGTTGGAAGGGACCTTAAAGCTCATCCAGTCCCAACCCCCTTCCATGTGCAGACACCTTCCACTAAACCAGATTGCTCCAAGCCTCATCCAGCCTTAACACTTCTAGGGATCAGGCAGCCACAGCTTCTCTGGGCAACCTGTGCCAAGGCCTCACCACTCTCACAATCAAAATAATTCCTTATTATTGTCTGTAACAGCACTAAGATTCTGAATTGGTTCTTCAGTATTTGAGTTGTGATCCATAGGGTGTACATGAATTAGTGGCATGGGTCTGAAGTTTCCTTTAGCGCTGGCAGTAACTGTGAAATGCTGTCATGAACCTTCTTAAGCTCAGCATCAAAGGCAGATGTGTTCCCCTGCTTTTGAGTTCTCCTCAGCTGTTGTTTCCTAGGGGAGGATCTGGTTTTCTTCCTTTAAAAAAAATGGCTTTGACACCTGCTGTTTCTGTGCTGGATGCATCATCATCCCCCTTGGTGTGATGGCACCTTTGGAACTCCATGTTCTCTCTCTTCAGGAGAGGGCTCCTTTGTTCAGCACTCAGGGTGCCTGCTCCATGATCCCTTTCTGCTGTGTTGTTCAGGAAAGCTCCTGTTCCTCGTGCAACTTTGTTTCTTAGTTTGGTGTTTCCTCTCTTCCTCAGAGTACTGCTGCTCTGGAAAAGACCCAGCTTTGCTTATCCTGTTACAGACAGCCATGGCATGGCCATGGTGAACAGCATTGAGGAGTTCTTTGTCCCCAGGAACTTCTCATGTGCTGGTTCCAAGCCATGGCCTGGCCTCTGTGCTATGCAACAGTCTCTGTGCACTTGCCTAGTCCAGCAGTGTCTGCAAGATCGGCCAGAAACTGTTGCTTTATTCTGTCTTTGATTTCTAATTCTGATTCCCAGTAAGGGTGGACTTTTAATAAAGACCTTAGCTCCTTTCAGAGTAAAGCAACCAAGGGAATAGGAGCAGCGATCAAGAGGAAGCTTCCTGTTAAGTGTAGATATAAATTCTCAGGAAGACCACCTTGTCCAGAAGCATGTCCTTCAGAGCCTTACTGAGATCCAGAGGCAGACAGCAAGTTTTACATCAGCATTTCTTTGACAAGACATTGGCCCAGAGTATATTCCAAGCTACTATCTCTGACCTGCTTCCTTGGGTGGCAGCTAAAAGCCCCTTTACTGCAGGGGCAACAGCTGTGCTACTCAGGCATGCGTCTGCTTGACTCTTTCTTTCAGCAGGCATATGAATCTCCCAGAGTTTTGGGCCTGAATCTGAAGAAATGAGTTTGTGAGCCTCAGTAAGCCTGGCAGTTGGCTGGAGGGGAGGGCAGCTCTTGGAATTGACTCCTAGCCCAGAGGCTCTGCCATATGCTCCTTATGTTCTTGGCTTTTGCCTTATGTTTCTGGTACATCTTTGAGTCTGGACAGTGAAAAACTGTCCCTTTGTAGTCAAGGTTATCACCCCATTGCCAACTGCCTGCCCCTCCCTCTTGCTCCATCTCAGTGTGTCCATGGCTTGTCATGCTCTCCCTCTGATTGCTTCAGCTGTTGTGTACCCTTAACATCCCAGCTCTGATGGCAACATCTGGGTTTGGGCCTCAGACTCCTACTGGAAGGACTGCCGTGCTGGCTGAACTGTACTTCTGTGAGAAACTCAACACGTAGCCCCTGAAAAAGGTGTTGGGAAGTGCCAAATCCCCTTAAGGCATTCGGGTTCTTACTTTTCCTCATTCATCTTCATTACCCCGTCTTTGTTACCAAGTGCATGACAGCAGAGTTGTAGGTTTTGGTGGAGATCCACAGAGCCTGAATTTGAGAAAGGATATCATGTTTGTGGGATCAGGGCTTAAGAGAACTGTAGGTGTGAGTGGTTGGCATTGATCAGTGCTCCTAGCAGTGTGCTGGAGACTGATCATTTATGGATGGGTAAAAATGCAGTGAATAATAATTTGAAAGCTCTTTTTGTGGTTGAAGTAGTTAATCTCCTTCCTGCTTTCATGGTTCCGCTAGTTATTTTGACCTTTAGGTTGACAGAATGGAGGGTTTGGGACCTCATCTGTTGAGTGCAGATGGCTGAGGTGTGTGTACCCTCCATGAATGCTGAAACTAGAAGCCAAACAGACACTAGCTGTACAAGGACACTAGTGGTGTAAGTGCTTGAAGACTGTGGTTTTGACTGATGATAAATAATCTTTCCCTGTACACAAGAAACACAAATCCAAAACTATATTAGATAAACTTTCTTTGGTGTATCCTGTTCTTACAGAAAACTTCCCCCTCTCTGATCTGGTATCTGAGACTAGCACTGGTGTGGAAACCACAGCCAATAGTAGCACTTCCCTGAGGTAAGATGGCTATTATTTTCATTATTTTTTTGATTTCTCAGTGGACTACTTTTTGGTTGAAAAAGTGAAAGAGCTTCTTACATCACTGCAGATAAAATATAAATTGAAGAACAGAAAATGGGCAGTTTTAGCTGAGTCTGTGATGAGCCTCCCTCCTGATTGGCTCCCTTGTGAGGTGGTTAATGCTGCATACATGCTGTACCCTGGCTACAGGGCTCTCCAGTCCTGTGGGGACAGAGCTCATAGGCACAGCACAACTGACAGAGCCCTTCTGAGGGTCCACAGCATGACCAGGATCCTGCTACCATAGGCCATGAGGCATTGTAAAACTTCCTTTTAACACATAAAGGGGGTCATTTTTCATCTGTAGATTAATAGAAACAGTGCTTTAAAACTGATTCAACGCTTGTGTTTTTCCCTTAAGATCTACCATTCCTGAGAAGGAAGTTCCTGTGATCTTCATCCATCCTTTAAACACTGGCTTATTCAGGATAAAACTACAAGGAGCAACTGGAAAATTCAACATGGTTATCCCACTGGTGGATGGAATGATAGTCAGTAGGAGAGCTCTTGGTAAGCTAAAAGGTTTTAGGAATGTTCATGTTTTTATTTTATTTTTTAAAAAATATACCTGCAAAGTACATGGTCTGGAATCTTTCTTTTGGAAAAAATGTTAGGCAATGCTGAACAAATGAAAGTCATACTTTTTGCAGCAGCAGTGGGAGCAGGAACAGCAGAGGGAGCAGGTGGGCAGGGCTTGGCTGTCAGGGTTGCAGAACAGGTGTTGGAACTAGCAGCAGGGTCTGTTTAAATAGGAGAGATCCAAAATGTGACCCTGGTGTTCAGCACAGAGAGCCAAGGCACACCAGAGGGTGCTATAGAATTTGTTACTTTGCTGGCATACTGTGCATTCCTTCTGGTTTAGAAGCCAGACAGGAATTAAAACCACAGCAACTGAGGATTTTCTTAAGTGTTCAGTAAAAATGCCATGCAGGTGTGTGTTAACAGGTTCCATGTTAACATGTTCCTGTTAACCATATTCCTCTGCCTTTTCCTCTGTTCCTGGATTGATTCAGGGACCTGTCGTGGTATTGGTGCTATTTCACTTCAGTAACTGGAAATACCACCCAGCAAGAGCAGCACACAGGACAGAGTAAGATGAAGTGATGAGTATTAGGACACATATACATAACCATAAAGCTGCTGTTGGTGACTTTCAGATTCTGGGGTTTGTATGCTTAATTCAGTGATTGGCAAATTGCAGCCAGACCTGGGCCCTTAAGTAACATCCATTAATTCAGCTGGTGACAATGGATTTTACTGGAAAACTGTCAGCTGTGTTTTCCTAGAGTTGGGCTTGTTTTTCTGCTGCATCAGGATGGTTAATATAGTGAACTTTTTCCATCTCTAAGTTCAGCAGGTGTAGTTTGTGTGCAACAGCATGATCTAAATGTTTCTATCTTTAAGAAAGAACTTGTGAAACAGCAAAGAGGGTAAGAGATACTTACTTCCTTAGAGGCATAGAAATTTCCTTTCAGAGTAAAAGAGGATAAAGTTAGCTGTCAGCTTTTGAGTGCTACTACTTCCATTCCCCACCTCCTCCATCTGCATCCAGCAGTGTGAGTTACAGAGGGGTGGCAAAAGTGGCAAGGCTGCGAGGGGAAGAGAAATTTGTTTGCAGCCACAACCCATCAGGTCTTTCCTCATCTCATTTCCAAGGAGAAGGCTCTGCAATTCCAACTGGAAACAAAAGGTATTTTTTTTCATTCTTAGGGCTCCCTGGAAGTACCTGGTAATTACCCTGGACCCACCTAAGGTCCAGATGTGTGGCATAGCTGGGGCTGTGGTACTGTGATTCTTGTATTGGCTGCCCTGGGTTTGCCCTCTTGTCCTTAAGGTGCTGTTCCAGGCAGCTGCTTGGCTCTGGCAAAGCAGAGAATACTTTTCCTTCTCCTCCAGCCATTTTAGGGTACCACTGAGTCCCATTCTTCATTCTTGACAATGAAGATCTTTACAAGCCTAGGAACCATGGCTGTCTGTTATCAACTGTTCATTGAGAAAAGTTCTTGACTTCTGGTGTTGAACATCTCCCCTAGGTTTAGATGGGACAGAACACAAAATTGTCTTTGGCTGGGAAGCCAGCAAAGGGTTGCAGGACTGAATTTAAGCTTGATTCAAATGCTGTTTCTTTTTCAGGTTTTTTAGTGAGACAGACAGTGATAAATATCTGTCGGAGAAAGAGGCTGGAAAGTGATTCATATAACCCCCCCCACGTGCGCCGAAAACAGAAGATAGCAGATATTGTCAATAAATACCGCAACAGGCAGCTGGAGCCAGAGTTCTATACCTCGCTTTTCCAGGAGGTTGGGCTCAAGAACTGCAACCCCTAGGTCATTATCCTTCCAGGACAATTAGGTCAGAGCTTGGTGGCTACACTAATGAAAACAGTTAAATAACAACAACAAACTTTCTCAGCCCTCTGGAATTCAGGAAATCATGTTCTAGCACAAGTCAGCAGATACCGTGTGGGAGGAATGAGAAATGAATCCGAAACATTGCAGTTGGGATATTGACTTGATTTCACCTACCCTCAGAAGATTACTGAATTCCAGTCTTCCTGGATGCTAGCAAAATAATATCTTCATCCAATTATCCTTTCCAGACTAATTAGGAACTGTAGTTGTCTTGCTCTGAGGGGAAAACAATCAAAGTAAAGCCATCTCTGCATATGAGGATGGAAATAAGAATACAAGCAAACCTGCCATTAAACACCTTGCTGCACCCACGTGTCCAAGGGCGAGGGAGCAGGATCTTTCCCTGGAGGTGGAGTCTGTTCCAGAGCAGTAACTTTCCCTGTAAGAACTTCAAAGACATTTTTGGTCCCCCTTCAGTGCTCAAGTGGATGTAACCCATCTGTGTACCAGAAGCAAGAGGAGGAAAATTGCTTGAAAGAGCAGGCCCTGAAATCCGAAGCCCAGATGCTGTAAGTGGCCACTGTCTCCAGGGCTCTGAGCAAGTCCATCTGCATACAAGACAACCACCACCACCTGAAATTAAGTGACTTTCCAGAAGGAGTTATTATTGGATAAGAGCTTTTGGTTATATAAAAGCGAGATTACGACTTTCAGGTCTGTTGTAAAACGTCACGTTTAATTTCAGTAGCTTGATTTTTATTTTTAAAATTTTTTTTAATGCAACTACTTAATTTATTTTGAAGCGTCTGTGTCACCTACTCAACATTTCCATAAAAAGCATAAACATCACTTGCCTTTGTTCCATTGGATTGAAATCTGAGATTTTGGGACTGCCTCCTCTCTGTTATTTATAGCATGAGCAGTTTTTGCAGCTTCTACAACACTCTACAGAAGCGCCTGTTAAACAGACTAAACAACTCCCAAAGAAAATTCACCAATTCTTCTTTTCCCCGTTAATTTCAATGCCATGAAAGCCCCTTTGGAGTTAAAACTTCGCATTGTTTTGAATCTCCATATGCTCTCAGCAGCAGCGCTTCCCTTCCACCTGGGTCAGGAGTTTTCATTTTCAGCCTGTGGCTTTGATGTGTTCAGGACTCAAAGGATGTGCTGGAAAAGATGTTTACAGCTTCAAGTATGATATTGGGATCTCAGAGGTGTGGTGGGTACAGGCAGCCCTAGGAGTGCCTCTGGCTCCTGGTGCATCCCAGCTGGTGTTGCAGCAGTGAATTGTGGCTGACACTTCTGGGGAAGTGCAGCCTGACAGCAGCAAGGGATCCTGATCCTTCCAGCACCAGGTACTGGAAGAGGATGAGTGAACAGGGTTTTAGGGAGCTCTTCACATAATTTCCAAAGTGGTTTTAATGAGCTGTGCTATGCGTTGCAGTAATACCTGTCAGGCATTGAATTTTGATATTTCAGAGCTACTTTTTGCAACAGTTCTGACCTGAAGCAGTCTTAAGTGTTTCAGTACAACTTGTCTGCCAAGGACAGACCTCACTCTTGGCTTTTCATGTGATTTTTCACAAAGAGTTCATGGAAACACAGGCCTCTAAAAATATGTGTGAAAGGACTTTGAGGTGGTCAACCAAGGTGATGTGTGCTTGATGCAGGAAACAAGTGCACTGACTTCTCAATTCAGGAGCTCTGGAATTTGATCCAGATGAATAAAAAATGAAAAAATGAAACCATACACAGAAAACTCCTGTAGCAGGATGAGCCCATACCTGTGTGCTGCCAGGTGGCAAATGGCAGGAGGAGCTCCAGGGCAGCATTTGAGTGCATTGGCCAAGCTGTGCAGGGAACTTGGACAACCTCATTCCTCTGCCAAACTCATGGCAGGAGCAATTTAATGCACAGATGCTAAATTTACCCACACCTATTAGATCTAATTAATGGCCAAACACACTTGAGCCCACTGGTTTAAAAGGCATGAGCAATGCATGTGTAACCAATAAACATCTTGAGCAATCCCTGTGTCTGCACACTGATAGTGTAACAGCAACCCTGTGTACCCTGGCTGAGTGTTACACAGTCCTGGCAGAGGCAGCACAGCTGCAGCAGGTGCTGCTGTCAGGCAGCTGGGAGCAGTCACAAATGCAGAGATGGGTGTTGGGGCAAACCCTGAGTGATTTCTGGCAGGGCTGTAGCCAAGGGGTCTGCCTAAAGACTTATTTTCTTTAAAAAGACCTGTGTTTGGCTGAAGGGTTGTCTTGGGTCTGTTTCACCAAAAGGCTTGCATAGGAGCAGTAACAGCTGTGAGCCATGGGATTTGGCAGGAGTCCAGAAAAGAGGGAACTTGGACACATTGTGGCCACTCCCAGTGCCAGGATGTGGATGTAGAACCAGCTGTGACCTGGCCATAGGTGATTTGCTCTCTGGAAAGGTGAGCCTTCAGTAAAGTCACAGTTCATTATAAATATGTTATGCTGCCATCCCCTCGTGGTTTGTGTGCTGGTCAAAGCAGTGGGCACCCTCTGCCATTGCAGGGTGCCTGCAGGGACTGTCCCTCCTTGCCCAGGATCTGTGGAGGTCTTGGGCTTCATAACAAAATCCACCCCACCAGTCTGGGAATTATATCCATCTCCTCTCAAAGTCAGACCAAACTCTGATGGCTTTAGCTAGTCCAGGGTACTGTCTTGAGAGCTTTTCCCCTGAAGGGGAAATGAGGTTTATTTTCATGGTGATTGCAAGAGTTAGCCAAGAATCCAGATTTTATTTTTTTTTATTATCACAAACTGCTGCATGAAATTTCTGACTTGATGTTTGAGTGGCTTGGATCAGCATCCCTTTCCATCATAGGGGATGAGTGCTGACACCACGCCCCCAGCCTGCAAGTCTTCCACAGTAATTAACCTGGGACTCTTCCTTTTCATCAAACCTTTCAGTTTGGGTTCACAATTCTGTTTTAACAGAGCAGGAAGGGCCCACTGTCACATTGTTAAACACAGTGTTGAAATTATATTTTAGTACCATATTAATAGAGACTTACATATAAAAGCCATTCTTTTAAAGGTACTTCTAGAAAGGCATTAGAGCCTTAGAGCAAGCAGAGGAGGGGGAGGACAGTGCCCATGGAAATTGGTGTATCTCTGGGTAGCAGTGTGCAAGGCTGGAGGGAGGGGCAGCCCTGGGCTGTACCTGCTGGGTTCTCTGTAGGTCAGTGTTTCTTTTCACAAGGTTCTGCATGCCCAGGAAGAGGAGAGAACTAAATTTCAACCTCACAGACAAGTTTGATGCATTTTCATGATTGTGTATACCTTTCAAGGCAAACACAGCCCTTTTCCCCATGAATTTAGCAGGAGCAATTAGAAGTGAGAACGCCAGATATCATGTGCTTCAATCATAGACAATATGTATGAATTCCTGTATGTTGCCAAGACATGAACGTTCTGTTCTTATTGTATTTTTCTGTAAATATTCCTGGCGCTAAGTTGTAAAGTAAAGGTAAAATGTAAATATGAAGATGTGAACTATGTTCTGTTGTCTCTAGTACTTTATCTCTTATTTGTTTAGGGAAGGCACAGAAAGGCTTGTTTGTATTTACGCCAATTCTTTGTCCAGGAGAAACACATAAAATATTGAATGTAACACAATTAGTCCAATAAATTTTAAAGATTCTTATCTAGAGTTTTGCACTGGTCAATTTTTAGTGTTTTCCAAAACCTTGGTAGAAATTCTTCAATGGGGATGTTTCCCAGGATGATAGCAGACAGAGGTAGCAGAATTGCACACCTACTTCACCTCAGTAGCTCTGGGAACAGTGACACTCATAAATAAGGAAATCATGTTGCATCTCAATAGTCTGGGGAGTGAAAACATGAAAGACTGGCTTTTGAAGGGAGCCTGATGCTCCTGCAATGCCAGTGTTCTCCAGTCACTCCATGTGCTGCTTCCCATCTTAGCTGTGGGTCCCCTGTGATGCAGCCACTCCAGACACCCACCCAGGACAGGGAAAGGCCGTAGGCTTCAGGTGCAGAGTCCTGTGAGGGTGAGGGCTCTGGTGTCTGGGCAGAGAGAGGTCAAAGGATAAGACTCCACAGCTTTGGCTTTGGAGAGGAGCTGGGCAGCAGTGGGCAGTCCTGTGTCCCATGAAGGTGATGCACCCAGTGAGCCCTGGGGAGCTGGGCTGGATTAGAGAGAGGATTTGTCAGTGCCATCCAGCCAGAACCCCCTGGACCATCTCTGATCTCCGTAAGGAGGGGATGAGTTCCCCGTGTGGGTCAGGGCTGCAGGAATTGAGTGTGTCTGCTTGCTGCTGTGGTGCAGGGGCTGTTTCTCTGGCAGGAGCCCTCTGCTGTCCCTGAGATTTCACCTTTGCAGAAGCTCTGGTGCTTTGCCCAAGCTGCCCCACCTGAGGACTGGAACAAAAGCACTGAAGTGACTGGTCCAGAAACCTCAAGCTGGGATATGTGAACAGCTGTTTTCCTGCTGGCTTCATCTTCAGTAACGCCAGCTTGTGCCACCCACCCAAGCTCTTCACCACAATGCTTCTGGGAGGTTTAAAGCAGGTCCCACAGTGCTCTCTGAAGAATCACTCATGAGTGATAAACAGCTGAATATCTTCCTCTGCAGTCCCTAAGTACAGGGCCAGGGGCAGGAAGGGTGTTCTGGGGCTGATTTGGAGCCTGATGCTTTCTTCTTTCCTGTTGGTGAGGGATTGAAAACTCACAGCTGTTTTGAGAGGCTGGAAATCTCACCTAAGGCTTTGGATTGGGAGTGAGTCTCCATCAGCCAAGTCTTGAAACAGGTGGTGTTTGGCAGATGGGGCCTGTGCAGGTGCACAGCGGGGAACAACCTTCGTCTGTGAGCCCAGAAACTCAAAGGCAACTCCAGTGGCTCTGTGGCCTCCAAGTCCTCAGGACAGGAGGGCCCAGCTGGGAGCAGCCGCTTGGTTTCTGTGAAAGGTTCCCCGTGCCCTACAGGTGCTTCATTCCATGTAAGCACCACCAGGTGATTGCTGCAAGAACAGGAATAATAAATCCTGGGATGAAGCTGGAGTGGCTGGAGTGTGAAGCAGTCAGGGCTGTGCCCTCTGCCACAGTCATAAATGAGAATTAGCTTCTAATTTGTTGTTAATGAAGGGGGTCTCCTCCATGGGGCACGTATCAGCTGGCACACCCCATGTCAAGCAGAGGAGCTGGTGGCAGATTTGCCATGGGAATGTGGAGGAGATGACTTCTCCCCAGTGCCCTCTATTTTCATCAGCTATTCCTATAAACTTCCTGAGGAGGCAGAAGCATGGCACACCAACACCCTGTTCTCACTGTAGCACGGCTGGTTTTGACCACAAATTAAGCCAAATTGCAGTACAGATAATTGTCCAGGGTGAGATGTAATTTAGTTACTTCTTTAAACAGAAAATGTTTGGCTGCCTGCAGTGAACAACTGTCTGTCAGGAGTGGGGTGAGTGGCTGAAGGTGGAACTGGCGTGAGCCACGGCTGCTGGCATCCCCCAGCACACTTGCTGCAGTGATGAGTGCTGGCAGAGTGTGTCCAGGCCAGGCAGGTGCTGATGGGTGGCCCTGGACCATGTCGGTGTCCCCCAATGTCCCTGGCCCACATCAGTGCTGCTGGGATGTCTCTTGTGACACTGGGCTGCCCAATGGCCACACTACGTACCCCAGGGCTCTGGGGCCCACTGGGCATCCGGTGGTGTGGGTCAAGTCCTCTCCATGACAGTGTCACAGCATCATGGAGGAAGGCAGTGTGTTGCTGTGGCAGCCAGGACCATCCCAGGGGTCTCAGCCCTGGCATTTGGCTTTTCATGGTGCTTTGAGGATCCCCCTCATGCCCAGAAGGCATGCCCTGTGGAACATGTGGGCAGCACCCAGGGCATGGCAGCAGCCACAGGAGTTGAGTGGAGGCTCACCCGGGTGCAGGTGAGGTTTAAACCTGTTTTCTCCTTCCTGCAAGAGCCATGAGACTTCCTTCTTTTCATATATATTTTTTTATATAATATAATTAACATTAATAAACATTAGATTTATTAGATTTCTACTGTACCAAAAGCAGCCACCCTACACACAGGGCCCAGCTGTGTCTGGCACCCGAGCAGAGTGTGATGGGCAGGGGTGACATACTGCAGCTCTGGGCTCACACCAGGATTCTTACAAAGGTGTTACTGGAAAGGCAGAGATGGACCAGTCCATCCATTGCTGGCTGTCTGCAGAGTTGGTCCCAGTGGGACAGTAAGATCCATGGCCATTGGCACCCCTGCTTTCTCCAGTTCTGGGGGAACAGGCTGTTTTTGGGTGGTAAAGACTTCTCACCAGGGCAGAGCCCAGGCAGAGCAGGGGTGTCACAGCAGGGACAGGGGTGTGGTGCCAGGATGTGGGGCTGGTGGTCAGTGCCGCCGTGGTTCTGGGCTCCCTTCCATTGTGTATCAGCCCTGTCCCCCAGCTGGGGTTTGAATTCCCTAGAACAAGCCACCCTTCCCATGTGCCCTCTGCCCACATCCCTGGGGTGTGCCCACCAGGAGCTGGTGTCCCCAAGCACCTGCCCTTCTGCCATCCCGGGGTCCCACAGCCTCCCACAACCACCCTGCAGCCTCTGGTGAGTCCTGAGGGGTCCCTGCCCAGCCTTCCCCTCCAGCCCAGGGTGGAGTTCTGGGACTCCTCTGGCTGGGACCCACCTGTCCAGGCCCAGGGGTGCTGCTGGCACAGGTTGAGAACAAGGAGAGCCAGGGGGGCCCAGGGCAGACCCTCTGTGGTGCTCCATCCCCATCCCAACAGAGGCATCCCCAAGCCAGTGCTGTTCTACCAGGCAGGGCTGAGGGCCCAGTACCCTCATGCTCCCACAGCACCCCCTAATGAAGTCCATTTGATGACATTATTAAATAATTCTGTGCATTTTCTGTCTCTTAAAGTACTTAATATATATGCCTGTGTGATTCATCATTATTATTATTATCTAATAAAAGATTATCTGACTCACTTTAATGTTTCTTCCAATTACAAATTGAAATTGTTCCTGCTCTGACCTTGCAGCTGCTGGATTTTCTAAAATTAGCCATAATGATGCATTTTAGTAAGATAATTAATTAGCTAAACTGAGAAAATTGAGTAGTTGAACTGTTTCACGTACCTCTAATTATCTTTTATTATGTCATCTTTACATGCAAATAAAGAAATATTGTGATTATTTTAAATACTGTTTTCATTAGCTAATTCACTCATTAGTGCAGTGATGGCTCTGTCTTCCCCAGCAGCAGGAGCCTGTAGGGACTTGCTGCTGATTGACTACAGGACTCTGCCTTTCAGGTTGAGGAAATAGAGTTACAAATTGGGTTTATTTTGTCAATTTCTTTTAACGACAGCTATGGGAGGCGAGCGGGAGGGGGACAGGGATGGTAGAAGAGCCGGGAGCGCCATGGACTCCTGCTGAAGGTTATGGGGACTTGGGGGGGAGTGTGATGTAGGGATGCTGGACTCCCAGACTCCTCTTCCCCAGGGGCCTTATTGTTCAGGATATATCCTGTGATCCCAAGCTCTGTTCCAGCCCTCCACAGCACCCGGAGCTGCTCCTGGCGCCTTATGGGATCAGTTGGATGGGCACTATTCATGGTGCTGTGCAGAAATTATTCATCACTGACCGTGTGGCCATGGGGGCTCTGGGGCAACAGCACTGGTGTAGAGGGAGCCCAGGAACTTCCTGCTTCTTCCATCAGAGATTTCCTCCAAGAGCCAGGAGGATCAGCAGGTGGTCAGCAGGAGATGAGGGGGATGCTGACAGCCTCCCCATTGCTCCCTGAGGGCTGCAAGTTGTGCTGATCTGGTTGTTGGCCACAGGCAGGGGCTGCTGCATTTGAGGAGCCCGGGCCACACTCACACACCTGACAAGAGCTCCTGGAGCTTCTTCCCTATTTCCCACTGGCTCCTGGGCAGTGGATGTTGGGGGCTTGGTGTTCCCAGCTTGGCTCTGACACCCAGGTCCCTTCCCTAGCACAGGCACAATGGGCAGGGGATGGATTTTGCTCCTTCCAGCCTTTTGTTCATAAATCCCAGCTGTATTTATTCTGGTGGGGTATTTGGGGTGTAAGGAGGGGCCACTCTCCAGACAGATGGCTGTTTATGGCCCTGTGGTACTTTAGAGGTACAAACAGGGATGAGGACCAGTAATAGGGACACTTCTGGCTTACTGGTACGGATGAGGTTCCTGCTGGAGATGGAGTCAAGGCAGCATTGCAAGGTGCCATAGGAGTCACAGGGCAGAGGGGCCACAGCCCTCAGCCTGGCCGCTGCGGGCACAAGCCCACTCCTCCTGGCTGAGCCCCAGCATCGTGCCACTGCCCTGGCACTGCACCTGCCTTCAGGGACTGGGCTAACAAAGAGCACGGAGCCAACACTGCCTGCTGTGGGACGGGACACGGCATTCAAGGCCCTGGGGGCAGTGGGACGGAGGAGCAGGGCTGGGATGCAGCAGGAACGTCACCTGGCACAGTTGCCACATTTTGGGCTGGAGCTCCCAGCAGCGCAGGCACAGCCTGGAACCTCCTGGAGAGTGGAGCACCCGTGTGTGCTGGGGGAGAGGGAGCAGCCCAGCCCCAACATGGCTGCCTGCCCAGAGCACAGGAACCACGGAGTCCACTGAGCCCCCTCCTTACAGCAGAGCTACTCCGAAACCTCTAGGCCCAAGATTGGTCTCCTTGAGAACACTCCTGCAGTGGTACAGGCTCCATCCTGGAAGATGTGTAACCCACGCCAACTGGACCGGTGACGTTGCTTTGAGCAAGAACTGGAATTAATCACCTCCTGAGCCTCAAAGGATGTCATCACCCCATCATCCCATAATCTTGAGTCCCTGAGGCCCCTTGAGTGCCATTGAAGCCTGGCACCTGCCCTGGAGGCCCAGCAGCTGTCAAAGACAGTGCTGGTCTGTGATCAATGTGACAGCAGGAGAAGTTGATGGTGACAACATTGTCCCAGCGGCTACTCAGCCCCCTGTTCAGCGTTTCTGGGGGCAGATGTGCTCAAGGAAGAGGGAGATGTTGGCAGATCCAGCATCAGCTGCCTCCTGGGAAGTCTCACGGTGCATCCAGCAAGTGGCAAGTCCAGTGGGCACAAGGCACTGCAGCCCCTGCTGCCCCCACCGCAGCTCCAGCCTCTGCTCTTACCCACCACTACCTTTGCTTCCATGCACAACTTGAAAACTGTCCTGTTGGAACCTCCCAAGGGCTTCAGGAACTTCTTTCTGGGCAGAGTTCCCATGAGTTCTACCCTCTGCCGCCTGCAGCTGGCAGAGACCTGAGCTGGATGCCTGCGTCCTGTGGCACTACCTGGGACAGCCAAAATAGTATCTCTAGGCCCTGTTTATCATGGACATATTTAAGAAACCTCTGACAACTTCATACTAAGGAAAGCTTCTCATTTTTTGATGGCAGCAGCTGGGAAGGGAGTAGGATGGTGGCTGGGATGAGCACTGGGCACTTCTCCAGCTCTGCAGAAGCTTGGACAGTGGAATTCATTGTTATGCCTCAAACACTGATGAGCAGGGTGGTTGAGGCAAGCTGGAATAGGACATGCCTGGAAAGGAGGGCCCTATAGAGGTAGGGAAGAAGCTGTCTGGAGCCAATTTTCCTGTTCAGGTCCATGGTGACCACACAACACAGCACAAGTGCAGAAGAGGAGTCAAAGAGTGCACAAGATGAATGGAGGGGGATTGATACCACCAAGGATCCCAAGTAGCCCTGGCCTCTTTTCAGGAACTCTCCAGCAGAAAACTGTGTGTGCCCCATACTATTACATCAGACATAAAGACTCCCTTCCCTGGAGAAGGATATAAGCATTCCCATGACAGCTTGGATGTATATAACCTGACTTTTTGTTTCACAGCCCCCACTCCCAATGGATCTGTGACCATTACTCTGACCACAGACATCGGAATTGCCATTATCAAGTCTCCTCACTGCATGCACAGGTGGTAATATTTGTACTCTCCACCATCTACTCTTGTCCTTTCCTTCTTTTTCTTTTGGTCATATATTTTCTTCATGCTATTTTTATACTTTTTTAGGAAAACCAAAACCAGCAATCTTCTGCCTCTGTGCTACAATTAAATTTTTAAAAAACAAATCTGCCGTCATATATACACTGGTCATTCAGTGTTATTTCCCTCCAATTCACTCCAAGGATTTATTAACAAGAATTTACCCTGCCTTGGAGATAACAAGCTCCTGGCATGCCCTAGATCCAGAGTTTCCTCACTGGGGCTGAATGTGTCCAAACAGGGTCAGCCCAATCCTGCAGCTCCTCACACATCCCTCCAGCTTAACCAGGTCCCCTTGATGACTGCATTGTCATTATAGAGGTGAGCCCTGTCTGGTCCCCTGCAAGGGGAACCTCCCTGGATCAAAAAGCAAAAGAAGTAAGCTGGAATAATGACAAGGGAGGTTTAACAAAAATACCACAGTGGAAAGCAGAGTCCTGCTGGGAGGGGGAAATCAAGGATGTGGAGCAGTTTTTTCATCACAGCTTGAAACTCTGGCCATCAGGAACACAGGGCTGCAGGCCACAGGCAGGACAGGATGGGTTTCAGCCTTTGGCTTCATGCTTCAAGAGGGACAGGGAGGACACAGCTGAGCCCTACACAGTTCTGTGCAACCCTACCCATGGACAGTGTTTATGAAAACAGAATTGCAGACTGGTTTTGGTGGGAAGGGACATTTAAAGGCTATTTAGTATAGGGCCCCTGCCCTGGGTAGGGGCAACTTCCCCCATCCCAGGCTGCACCAAGCCCCATCCAACCTGGCCATGGACACTTTCAGGGATCCAGGGGCAGCCACAGCTTCTCTGGGCAACCTGTGCCATGGCCTCAGCACCCTCACAAGGAAGAATTTCTTCTCAGTATCCCATCAAATATTCCTACTGTGCTCTGAAATTAGGAAGCCATTGTTCTTTGTCCTGGTATTCCAGGTCCTTGTCCAAAGTCCATCTCTGGACCTCACAAGGAAGAATTTCTTCTCAGTATCCCATCAAATATTCCTACTGTGCTCTGAAATTAGGAAGCCATTGTTCTTTGTCCTGGTATTCCAGGTCCTTGTCCAAAGTCCATCTCTGGATCTCTGGGAGCCCCTTTAGGCACTGGAAGGGACTCTGAGGTCCCCCTTGGAGCCTTCTCTTCTCCAGGTGAACACCTCCAGCTCTCCCAGCCTGGCACCACAGCACAAGGACTTCTACCCTTGGAGCATCTCTGTGTTCTTATCTGGACAGTCTTGGTTTGAAGAACAGGTGTCTGCCAAAGATGGCAACCTCCCTAGGAATGGAGAATATGACCCACTCCCCTCTGAATTACTATAACTTTGAAACTCCAGGGCTTTCAGGCAAAGATATGGGAAAGGGAATAGCAGTTCTTTACGTGTGTGTGTAACAAGGCAAACAAACCCCAACCCCGGCAGCAGCACCGAGCAGACGCAGAGAGCCAATCCCAGCCTTGTCCCGGCTGCAGGCACCTTCCCCTGCGGTGCAGTTCCGGGCACAGCCAGCAGGGGCGCTGCTGGCTCCCAGCTGGGCAGGGCGCTGTGGGGCGATGATTCCCCCGCGGCTGCAGGGGGCGCTGTGGGGCGAGCTCGGCCGCCTCTCTCCACACGGCAATGGCGGGCAGGCTGGCAGAAGGGATGGACAAGGGGCTTCCTTTGGAAACTCACGGCGAGCAGCCGGTCCCAGTCCTGGTCCTGGTGCCCTTCTGGGTAACAAAAGGAGCTGTAACAGAAACAGCTATTACTCTGAAAATAAATTTGTAATTTTGTGTAATTAAGTTGTAGTTTCCTCCCTAAGCAGTTGTTGGCCATTGGAATACAAAGCAACATTTATGGCTGATGACTCCATGAGAGGGGAGCAAGAGCAAAGCCAATGTGGTGGAGATGGGGAGCAGACAGTGGGGCTGTTGGGCGATGGCTGGTGCCAGGCTGCCCTGGGACACTGTGGATGGCACTGTGGAAATCCCAAGGAGCTGCTCCTTGCTTGCTGAGGTGTCCCAGCACACCGAATCCCACAGCCACAAGAGCCCCAGCCTGCAGCCAGACAGTAGCTGTAAAAGCCAGCAGTGTTTGGGGCAGGGGAGTAGCAGCTGACAGGCTACTATTAATTCAGAGGGTGCCACATGCCACTCCCTCCTGCTCAGCCACAGGAGCTTGGAATTAGGGGGTCAGGGAAGATGGGGCACCTTTGTCAAGTGGTGGAGCAGGGTGGCAGCTGAGACAATGCCAAGAGTCACCTCCTTCACAGTGTTCATGGTGTTCTCCTGAATGTGCTGCAACCCTGGGCTGAGGCTGGGGCCATCCTTCAGGGCCTCTCGGCCTGAAAGGGTACTGGAGGCTACCCAAAGCACACTCACACACACACACACACACACACACTCACTTCTCCCTCTCACTCCCCTGAAGTTTGTTCTTGCTGAAACTTGCTGGAAATGGCTGCTCCTCATGCCCCTATTCCTTCCCACCTGCCTGACTGGTCCTGCAGGAAATCCACATTTTTGCCCTAAAAATATGTGCCTGAAGTTTTACTTGTTTGCTTCTGTTTTGCCTTGTCTATTTTTTCTTCCTCTCCCACAACTTACCTGCTTTGGGCCTGAATAAATCTTGTCTTCCCCCTGGCACAGCATCACTGTTCCTTGTAAGAAGTCCCCCACAGGGAACAAATCAGGATGAGCAGGGCCCTTCCTCCGTGCCAGCACTGGGCTCATTAATGAACTGACACCGTGGTAGTTCTTGGTTTAGGGCTGTTTTATTGTCAATGTTTCAGGAACAGCAGCACCAGCCCTTGACATGGTGGATACAAAATTTAGTGATGCCTGGCCTGACTCAGTTTCCCCATCACTGACAAACAGCTAATGACCCAGGGCCACATCACACACCTGCCAGGGCTGCACAGTGCCAGGAACCTTGGGGTGCTGTTCCAGGGCACTGTCTGGTGGCACCCACCCCTCTTCCCACATAGAGAACTGGAAATAGTACCATTAATTCTCACTAAATAATTGTGCTGGTTCAGCAGGGTTTGTAACAAAACAGTAAGGAATGGAATATTTTTAGTTTCCTAAGTATTGCTGTGATATAGCCAAAGGTAAGAAATTATTTCATTGTGTCAAGGAAAATGAAACTGTGTTTTACTTTCAGAAAGGAAACTTCCCTACCCCACAGCATTCAGCTCCAGCACAGACCTTAAAAAATACCCTTGTTTCCTTCCCTGTTCATCTTCAGTGGAGATCCTAGCTCAGAGCATGGCAGGATGACTGAAAGCTGCCAAGCCCAGCCTGAACTTTGCTTGTCCCAGTGTCTGCCCCTTGTCCCTTATCCCCTCACTGCAGAGCAAAGAACCTTGCCCTGGGTGCCCCTGCTCCTCTGTGGCCAAGCCACCCACTCCTCTCTGCTCCCTCCTCCCATTCCTATCAGCTCATATCCCCTAGGAAAAAAACAACTTCCCAGAAACCAGTGGAAACAGCCTGGCTGGGGTGATGCTCAGGGAAACTGTTCCTCTCCTGGAGGACCAGTGTGTACCAGAGATCTGTGCTTCTCTGCAAGGTAGTGATCAAAGAGGGGGCATTGGCAACGAGGGGTCCCTGTGGTGGGAAGATGCTGCTTGTGCCTGGGTGTCTGGCAGGGCCAGTGGCAATTCTTGTGCCTTGTGCCCAGCCTTGACCCTTGCCCTGGGCTTCTCCAGATGAACAGCTCCCAAAAGCTGCCCCACTCACACTAGCAAGGCCAGGAAAGTCCAGCACACACTGGGAATTGGGAATACTGGGTAGCCCACCAAATGCATCTCTTCCTTCTGCCAGTCTGGCAGCTGGGCTTGGCTCTGGCCAGATGTAGGCAACAGCTGTATGGCTGTAGCAGGAAGACAGGAGGCTTCTTGCATTGAGCTGATGGCTGTTTAGTGAGCTCATTTTCCTTAGCAGTATTGATTTCCCTGGGCTCTGAGTTGGTTTGCCTCCGGGAAACAAGGACTTGGCACCTCTGAGCAGGGACATGCCTAAAATCTATGGGATGCACTGGAGTGGTGTGGGCAGAGAGCATGGTTGAGACTGCTCCAGGCAGTGCTGAGTGGGCTTGTTTTTCCATCAATGTTGATGACAAAGCACAAAGCTCCAGGAGAGGGTTCACACCCTCAGGAAGTATGCCCAAAACTTGGATTTACACCAGATACTGACAATGTCCAAGCACAGCCTTGCAGCTGGAACAGCTCAAATGTGGCTTTTTCCAGCTCTGGTGCTCTACTACTGGCTGAAAAGAACTCACATGCACACAGACACGTGGACCTCTTTCTTGCACCATCATGGACTCTGCAGCCAGCACAGAGGGGCCTAGGAGTCCCATCCCTCCCACCAGCCCCTTGCCTCAATGCCTGCAGTACAAACCATTCCCAGCCAGTGGCACCCCTGCCCAAAGCTGCCTCCAGCAGCTCTGGGGCTGCTGCATGGAGATGGAAGCTCTTCTGAGTCCAGCTTGGGTACTCACTGCTCCTCATGCTCTGTTTCTGCACGGGCTGCCCTCATTCACCTCCTGGCACCTGGGTGGAAGGGGAAGGGGTGCCAGCCTGACCAGCCCCAGCACTGCTGGATGCTCTAGCACATGGATAGGTGGGAAGCTGCACACCTGCAGCCTGCAGGAGCTACAGGAGACACAGGAGAGATGTGGCATGCCCAGCACAGCCCTTGGGCACAGAGGAGAGTGGGGGTCAGCCTTCTGCATGCCCACCCTGTTGAGGCATTCCAGAGGGATAAAAAAAAGGAGCTGGAAGTCTAAATTATGATTTAATAGGCATAACAAAGGCTTGGTGGGCTCAGGCTCATGACTGGAATATTAATATATGTTGCAGTGTGTTTCTTGTTAATAGTATGTTCTATTATTTCCCAAGTAATGGTTTGATCCAAATTATACCCTTCTACCCACCTTGTCAATCTACCCTGAGTTCCCTGTAAACCCTACCTTGTACTACTCCCCTGCTTGGAATTCCCCTTCAGAAATCCCCTAAAGTATGATGCTCTATTAGTCCATGTGACCAAATTTCCCCCCCTTACCTCCCTCATTGGACAATGCCTTTGTGAACCCCACCCTTTACCCCTCCCCAAGACACCTCTGATTTGCTAAAAACTGTACCCTCCCTTTAGATGTCCCCCATATTTAAGCTGTAGTACACTTGCTTTTTTTGTCTTTTGCCACCATATTCCCCAGAGTAACAAAATCATCTTTTATCCTATGCAAAAGACCTCCCTCTCCTCATCTCCTTCAAGCACAGACTGACAGCCAAAAAGGTCACAGAACAACTGCTCTTGTAACACTTCAGGTCATCCTGCCCCTGGGGTGTGACTCACTCTCTGCAAAGGTTGTAGTGACAGAGCCAGTGTAGCTCTGGCAAACTGCATCAGATAGAGAAGGATGAAGCTTGTCCTGGAAAGACAGGCAGCAGATTAAGGGTGTTGTGGTTTAATGACAGGTGTCTGCTGGGGAAGTCAGGAGCCTCCCTTGGAATGAAGGATGTAAACCCCCTCCCTCCGAATTATTATAATTTTGGATTTAAGGAGGCTCTCAGGCAAAGATATGGGAATAGGAATCAGTTCTTTTATTAGGAGAACTAAAATAAAACAAGCATGCAGTATTACAGAAAAAACACACACCCACTGACAGAGTCAGAATCCAGCCCGGCACCCTGTGGGTCAGAGGGTGGTGGCAGTGCCATTAAATGGTGGCTGCAGTCCTTCTGGAGTGGCAGATGTGGCTCTGTTGAAGCAGTGATCCTGTAGAAAGGTGCAGCCTCTGCTGAAGGTCCACTGAAGAGAGATGGGCCTGATCTTTCTCTGGGAGTCCAGTGGAAAAGGCTGCCTTGGTGTCCCAAATCTCAGGTTTTTCCTCTCTCAGGTAGAGAGGCTTGGCTCCTCCTCCTGGGTGGAGCATTTCCCAATGGGATGATGTAATTTTTTCAGTGAGACTCACTGGCCCATTAGCAGAAGACCTATCCCTGGAGAGAGGATGGGTTGTGGAAGAGATAAAGGAACTGCTCTCCATGGTTTCTAATCAGCTGACCTATTGACAGAAGATTACATCAGCACCCCATCCCAGTTCCAACAGATGGTGGTGGAATACCTTTTTTTGGTTACATTTTGCACTGCAACCCATAACAAAGGGGAAATGTAAAGTTTTGTGTAGGAAGACTGGATACATTTGGCTTGCAATCCAATGAGAATCTGATTCCACCCTGCCAAGCTGAGGGGCTTTCCATGAGCAATGGCCAGGCTCACCCAAAATCTGGGACCTCAGTATGATGGAGAATCTCCCTACCGAAGCATCTGTTGTGGTACCAGGACAGCAGAGACAGACTTTCCAGAAAACATTCCCAAGGCTTTAAAACTGATTTTTTTTCTTTGAAAAGAGGCAAATAGAAGAGAAACACTATTGCTTTGTTTCTAACCTTAGGGCATGGATGTGGATTGTGGGGGGAAACCAATGGGATGAATGCCACCCAGGCATGAAAGAACTCCTTGTCTTGCAGAGGGGAAAGAACTAGAGCTTGGGATTGGGAATAGGAACCTCTTGGATATGGGAGCAGTATGCTCAGGGCTTTGGCCAAGTACAGTTCAAATAGCTCTACATATGGACAGCCCAAACCTCTGTGAGCCCAGGGCCAGGGTCTGGCCACCCTCATGTAGAAAACTTTGTCCTTAGAGCAATTTCCCCTGTTCTGCTGTGTTTTGCTCTGCCCCTCTCTTCATCTCAAGCATCTCCAACCCCCCTGATACTGGTCATGTCTGCTGCTCACACCTCACGAGCCCAGCTGGAGAGAAGCTGAAGGACATCACAGCAATGGGTATGCCAAAGGCCATGTCAGCATGGGGAACATCCCATGCTGTCTCCAAACTCCAGAGCAACTGGGAAGCAGGCAGACAGGTTTGAGTGCAAATGTGAACTCAGAATGCAAAGTCAAGAAGACCAAAAGTAACAGAGAAAATATTCAGCAGGCAAGACAGTGAGAGCACGTGGAGAAGAAGGGGACAGGCAAAGCCAGGGTTGATGCTCTGGAGTGGAAAGGGGAATGATGGATACTGTGGTGCCAAGTACATTCACAGCTTCAGTGCTTCAGCCTGAACCAGCCAGGGCATGCAGTCAGCACCACAGAGGCAACAATCCTGCCAGGAACAGGGTTGGTGAGCCTGGAGAGACAGAGCAGTGCAGGCAGACCAGGTCTGGCAGCCTTATGTGGATACAGGCAGAGCAGCAGGAAAGCAAAAGAGGACAAAACTGGGGAGCTGAGACAGCAGAAGGGTGTGAAGCTTTTTAAAAAGAAACCTGAGTTCTCAGTGATGCTTTGGACTTCTGGGAAGCACAGGGATAAGCAGCAAAGCAGTCCGGGAACCTGCAGGGCAGCACACTGGGGAGCAGTTTGCCAACTCCAGCTTCTCAGGGCAAATTGTGGCAAATTTGGTGTGGTTCTCTCCTGTGACATAAAAACAGGAATCACAGTGTGTATGCTTGATGTTCAAAAAACTTTGACACAAGTCCGTAAAAACATCTCAGCAGCCTAACCCTGGTGTGAAATGAGTGCTGGTCCCAGCTCAAGCTCCAGGCTGTGGCTGTCAGCAGGTGAGATCATGGGATTCTGCAGGCACAGTAGGAAGAAAAGAAATATGGAGGTTATGTTGGAAGGCAGATTCCTAACCCCAAATTCTCCCTACACAACATCTCACTGAGAAATTAGATAAACAGGCTTGGGGAGCAGGACATCATGGAGCACAGCCCCATACCAGCAGCATCCCAGCACAGCCAGCACATTTTATAAACAAAGAAATTACTCACTTGCAAAGAGCAATTTTTGGGTGGGGGACTGACGAGCTAATTAATTACTGCAGAGCAGGGGGCTAACAGCAAAAAAAAGAGACAAACACAATGCTGGGATGTATAACTGTGAGAGGGCTGTGGAGTTGCTGGAGGCAGCTCTGCCCTTCTCCACAGCAGCTGGGAGTAGTGGCTGGAGAAGGCAGCTATGTGTGGACATTACCCTTTAGGCTGCTGGGGAGGATCTAGATAAGGATGTCAGAGACCTGGGAGACATGACTGCAAGAAAATACAGCAAACTTGGGGCTGTTTAATTGGCAGGAGGGAGTGAGGGGGACTGCTGGAATGTAAATGATTCCTGCAACAAGGAATCTCCCCATGCCAGACAACACAAATAGAATCAGGCTTAGTTTATGAGAGGGAAGTCAAGATAGGCAGAGGGAATAATCTTCCCAGTCATAAGAAAGAGAGGCTGGAGTCTCCATTGCTGAGGTTTCTGAGAGAGCTGGGTCCACAATAGCATGGTATTACCTGGTATTAGCATTAGCTGTTCCCAAAGGCTCCCTTCTTTCCAGAATTTAACCATTTCTGGGCACAAGCATATGAAAAATCCTTATAGCAGGGGCCTGGCTGTCTTTACGGTCTGTGAAGAAGCAAAGGTAGAACAAGACAAGAGACCTAAAGGGTTAAATGGCTCTTTATGGGCCATGGGAGCACCACTGTCACCATCCCACTGAGCCCCACAGGTTGGTGCTGGGGATATCAAACCAATTTCCTTCAAGAACCGACAGATGGAGAAGTTATAGGAATGAAATGTTGGGGTAAAACAAAGCAGATGAAGCTCATGTGGGCAGCAGACTCCCTGCCATACTGGAAGCCTGGGGAAAGAGAAGCCTGATGAGAAAACCAGTCTGGAAACAAAATCAGTTTGGGACAGCAAGAGAAAAATGTGCCAGGTGAGAAACAGTGTTTATAGAGACAAGGGCTGTGTAATTTGAATTTGGAAAATAATTTCTGTTGTCTCATTCTGGGGGCAATGATGGCTGATGTCTCTGCTTTAGTTGCATGCATTGGATGAGCAGAGCTCACACACAGATGGGTGGTGAATGCTCAGGGACGTGGCTAATGATAAAACAGCATGTTATGCACCCTTCACCCTCACTAACTGGAGGAGTGCTCAGAAGCACCTCTGAGCTGGCAGCTCCAAAGTAATAAAAGCCACAAAAATTGAACAAAATGTTAAATCCAGGAGATGTCACAACTGCGGGTGGTGGATCTTTCTCCACTCAGGTAAAGCTGCTATGCACAAGGTACCCCTGAGATTAGGTCTGACCAAATGAAAGTGATAGCTTTTGCCACCACAGCTGACTTGGTAGCACCATGTGGGGTCCACAGGACTGGTACAGCTCAGGACAGGAGGATGCAGAACACCACAGCTGCCTGCTCAGCCCTCTTCTACAGTCCAGGACTGCAGCTGCAGAAGAGCAGCAGTAAAAGAAGATTAGGTATAAGTTCTTCATAGATTTAAAGTTTTATGTGTAATTTTTCCTCCATACTTACCTGCAGGACAAGGTGGGCTGTAATACGGTGTTCTGGGGACAGTCCTGTGGCACAGCCTCCTATGGGGCATGTAGGATGCTGTGGGGAAGGAGTCTCCCAAGTCCTCTCTGTGTGAGCCATCGCAATCTTACACTCATGCCGTGAGTAGGATGTGGTGTTGGACAAACCCCAGGTTTACAGCACCAACAAAGCACAGAGCTTATGTAGGGATAGGGTGAGTGACAGCCCCGTGCACAGCACCTTCCCTGACATCAATTACCTGCAGCAGCCAAGCCCAGAGGTCCACTTAATAATCCCAAACAATCCCACAGGAAAATTTACAACAATCAGATAATATATCTGAGAGAAGCACTTGAGGACAAGGGAATTTCCTCAAATAACCACATCCACAGAAAGCTCTGTCCTTGAATGAGGAGTTTCTAGCTGCAACCTACCTTGCCAACTCCCTAGACCAAGGCCAAGGGAACATCAGGGTCGCCTGCATAGGCTGGAGGTTGACTTCTGCCATAGCTGGAAAGAAGGAACATAAGCAGGATAAACCCACAGACAACAAGTAAAACCAGGTCCAAGAGGCACCTGGGCTGGAGCACCTCCAATATTATGCACAGTTTGGTAACCCTGTCAGCTGCCCATGGAGGAGCCTCCCACTTCCTCACTGTTGGCTTCACTGAAGGCCACCTGATACATGGAAGTTTTCACGAGGATCAGGCAATGATGACCTGTGGAGCTGGGGTGTTCTGTGGTGCCCCAGATGTGTACAAGCATCTCACCTGGGTTCCGAGCGTTCTTCAGATCTCACACTAGACCGCACTCTGCCTTAATTCACTCTGCAACACCAGTCTGGAAGATGCTGAATTCTGTCTTGATGACATGGTTAATTACTCATGGCTGCTCACAGGCTTCACAGCAGCTTTAAAATCTGATCCCTCCTCTCCAGCTGCCTGCAGGCTCTGTTTCACAGGGGCATATCTATGTTCCAACACCAGGAAAGGGAAAGAGAACTGCTGCAGCATTAGAGGAACTCCCTTTCCTTCCTGCTTTGTTGGATCTGGCTGGAACCATGGCTGATGCCGGTGGAAAACAGCTGCAAGGGCAGCTCCATACTCTAGTTTGTGTCATCACAGACATTGGACTATTAAGCTCTGCCTCTTACTGACTTTGCAGTGTGGCAGAGGCTGGGCTGGCACCCAGTGGGACCTGGTAGCTGGACCTATGTGTCCCCCTTGACCAGGCAGGTTGGGGATCACTGCCCATCATCAAGTGCTCCTAAGCAAATCCTCCCAAAAGCCCTTTGCAATTATAACTGATGCTTTCACTTCTGTTGTGACTACAGCCTCCGTCTCCATTTCCTGGCTCCCATCTCTGAAATGGCTGTGACTCCTCCACTGCTGAAAGAGACCCATGAGAACAGCCAAGGGACTTGTGCACAGGAAGGGACATCAGCACAAGCAGCAGGGGTGCATCTGCTCTTGGAATGCAAAAGCATGAGCAACAAGGGCTTCGTGCAGCCTGTCTGCAGAGCCATGGCCAAGCCTTGCTGGGTGCTGGCTCACAAGTAGTTCTCCCTGTGTCTGGAACTGGGCCATGGGCTCACGTATGCCCAGCTTTAAGAAATATCCCCTTCAAGGGTGTGAGATGGTTGATGCAGGCAGGGATGGGTTCAATCAAAGCATTTTCCAAAGGAATTTACCTTCTCTCCAAGCAGAGTAAATCTTTCCCAAATCAAATTACTTTAATGATATTCTTGAGTCACCTTAAGGGGGTTTGTTCAAGCAGAGAATCAGATACATTGGGTTTTGCTCTAAAGGATATGATTTTATGTGACCTCTGGTAATTATTCCTCATCTCCCCTTTGAACACCAGGCCAGAGACCACATGCGTCTCCAGACCCTGAAATGGTTCTTCACTATGGTTCCCAGACACAGTGCTCCTGTACTGGGGTATGTCCACAAACCCCCTGGCTCACATGGAGATAGCAGATGAGCAGAGGTTGAGCAGCCCACCAGCCCTGTCACACACTCCAGTCTGAAGTGACAGATTGGCACTTTCTGATTGTGCCTGTCCTGTGTATGAAGAGAGTATGCTCAAGGATGCTTGAGCTGACCTGACTGCCAGGTGCAGCATGCCTGCCTGGGCCGGCTGTGACCCTGTGCTGTAGCCAGGACATGGTCTGTTCATGCTGATGGATCTGGCACAATAACCCCAGTGGTTTTGCCCAGGTTTTTATCAGAATGAGCAATCTCTATTGAAATCCGCATCTAGAGAAGAAGTATGCAGTAAACCCAGCACTGTCTGCTGGTGTACATGTTAACATATCTCATTTATGGTTCATTCAGAAACTGTCTTGTGTGTTTGCTGTAAAGTCTGCAGGACAGCTTCTGGACAGCTTCTGGACAAATGTACCATTCTGCCTTGCTTTACACATGGATCATCAAAGAGGGATGGGTGAACGGAAGCCCCTGGTCCTTAGTTCCTTCTGGCCTTCATTTAGAAAGCCAGGATGGGCTTCAGACAGAGCACCTTGGTGGCAATGAGAGCCAAGCTCCCCTTCCAGCTTGGACCTGGTGCTGTGTGGCCATTCATTGGCATGGGAAGATGCCCAGTAGAAAGGAGCTGAAGGATCCCTATGCTGGGACAAACGGCACAGCATAGCAAGACTATTCTTTGTGTAAAAACTCCAGAGCTCCAACAAAGCTATCACCTTGAAAGGAGACCACAGGTGACCATTGGAGACACAGCCTCCCCAGAACTGGGCAAGTGAAGGATACTCTGAAATGTACTGAAGGCCACAATAAGCCAGAGGTTGCTTTATCAGCAGCTGAGACTAATTTACTGAGTTGGAAAAAACCCTGTAGCCCTCTACTACAAGATGTCTATGGCTAACAGCAGTTAACTGCTTCTTTAATTGTCTCTTCAGCCAGTTTCCAAAACCTGTCCTGATCCCAGGACTGCCACCACAAAGAAACTTCTATCTCCCTGGGTTTGTGTGAGGGGGTGGGAGATCAGTCAGAAGGGACACCACTCGTTCTGCCTGCCCCTGATGAAACCAGCCTGCCCTGCAGGCATCTCTGGAGCATCTCTTGCTCTAAGGGAATGAGACGAGCCTGGAAACAATTGGCATTTCTTCAGCCTCTAGGGACTCTGTGCTGCCAAAGCTGTCCCTGCAGCCTCCAGAGCCTGACCCTGTGGTGGCAGCATACCCAGCACGGCGCTTGTGGATGCCCAAGGGTTGTGCAAACCTGTGTGTGCCAGCTGGGCACATGCACCCGCTGGGCCAAAGTGCTGCAGCCCTGAGGTTTGCCTGGGCAATCCATACTGCCACTGCATCTTAAGCAGAGATTGGAAGTATCTGGAGCTCCTGGTCGGGACATGCAGAGCCTTTGGCACTGTCTGCAAGCACGGCACAGGGCTGCTTTGCCTCTCAACCCAGTGCTCCTGGGGGGAGGCTGCACCTTCTGTTGCAAAATCTGGGCTTGAAAAAATCAGCGACATTTGTGAGTGGCATATGACATTGGAGGTCCCCTGCCCCTGGTGGCAGCTCAGCTCTCATTGCTGCTCACAGAGCTGCATGCAGGGGCTGCCAGAACAGAGTCACTGCACCAGTGACACAGGGAACACAATACAGGTCATAACCACCCACCTGGGGATGGCTGGTGCTGGGAGTAACCACCTTTGTTTGCATTTTGCTTTTCCCGATTCCAGGTAACTTCAAGGGAAGTACATAACAGTGATGACTTTCTCCTTCAGGGTGGGGACACCTGTAAATCAGGGCCACAGTGGATGCTTGTGCATGTGACGCGCAGTAGTGTCCACACAACACATTGCAGGTAAGGATGCAGATAAGGATGCATGCTGGTGCAGGGTTGGCTGAGCACCCTGGAAGGAGGCAGGTTTCCATCTGAGGTATGGAGGTATCCTGAGCCCAGAGTTTTCCCAGGGAAGCCTGCCACAACCCCTATTTGTAAATGCTAAAATGTCAGAATATTATTATTATTATTATTATTATTATTATTACTACTACTACTACTACTACTACTACTACTACTATTACTATTACTACTACTATTACTACTATTATTATTTCATCAAATCAGAAGGGAGTTGTCCCAAAGACTGTCTACAATGATGGGTGCTGGCAACAATTCTGTGTTGCAGGTGATGCCTGACCCCTGCTCTGCTCAGCTGCACTCAAATGTTACAACCTCAGCCCAAAGGGATTTGGGAACAGCCAAACTGAGGACTTAATCCTGAGTTTTCCAGAGAGGCTTAGGGTCTAGTACTGGCATCAAAGGATGCTGAGATCACTCAAAAACAAAGCTTGTGTTGGTCTTGTGAGGGGACCAGGTGGAAAAGGCCACAGTTTGGGCATGTTCCTCAGTCCTCTGTGCAGGTTGCATGCACAATGAATTACTGACTCTGGAATAGTTCTCTACATTACCTTATCCAAAACACAGCAATCCTACTCTCTAAATAATAAGCAGATGTGGCCTGGATTAAGACTCAGCTGGAAGATGAGTTTCTCTTATAAAATCATACCCCTTTTTTTTTTTTTTTTTTTTCTTGTCCAGTATTGGAACCCACAAAATTGAGAAGCCAAGAGAGATGTCAGTGATGGACAACCAAGGTGGGGACAGGGGGCCCTTGAATACAGGTGGAGGAGTTGGGCTGCTTTTTCCTGGAGAAGAGGTAGCAGGACCTGACTCAATAGCAGTCTACAAGCACTATAAAGCAATTTCAAGGATGACGGACTCAAAACCTTCTTGGCAGTGCCTGGTGATACCTTAAGGAGCAGTAACCATGAAGTCCTGGAAGGTTAAAGTGGAATATTGGGATGGTGCAGCCTTGACAGAGGTCACCAGATGAGTGTGGGAATGCCTGACCATGGAAGGTGCTATGGCTCAGGGAGGCAGAGCCATGATCTCATCTTGTGTTGATCATCATTGTGGTGCTAGGATCAGACCTCTGGAAACCCCTTACATAACCTCTGGTGGTCCCTTTCCATCAAAACTCTTGCAATTCTGTAACAAAGGTGTTACAATGTCTTTCCAAATGATTCTCGCCATGTGAATCTGGCAAGGGAATTTGTTTTTGCCTTGCTTCATTGGTCCCTAACCTCTGGCATTTTACATGTACAGCAATTCCTTTTGAGACCAACTGAACAAAAAGTGATTGATCTACAAATAAGATGTTTAGGTTCCCTGGAATAAAGTACCAATTAATTCCATGTTAATTAGTCATTCTCCACTCTGAGGCTGAAGTGATGTTCTGGAGATAGAGTGAAGATACAGCACAGGATGATGTTGATTTGCCAAAGGTTGCCTGGTGCAGGATGAACACATCAGGTATAAGCAAGGCTGGTAGCTAGAGAAGGAGCAAGCAGGACTAGGGAAAGGGGAAGGCACTGGAGAGGAATATTTCACATATTCTGGCCTTCTATAAGCAGAAAGAATCTGAACCTAGGAACAGAAGAGACAAAACATACGAGATCTCAGCAGTGTTCACCAGTGCCATCCATGGGTAAGGAACCAGACTGAGGGAGTAGAAATGATGTAGGGTGGAGATGTGGGTTGGAGCAAGCAAGAAACAATAAAGGGGAATGCTGTGGAGAAGGAAGACCTGTTTCACTGGGAAGAGCACAGTATTCTGGTCTGTGTGGGGGACTTGGAGGAGCCCAGGAATGGGGTGGGTGTAGATTTGTGATGCAGCCATGTCATTTGGCTGTGTTTAATCTACAAGTGTGCAGTGACAGGTGCATGCAGAAGACACTGCCCAGTGGTGCTGCCCAGCAGATCTCCACGACCAGTGGAAGAGCTGTACAGCTCTGGGGAAAACCAGGAGGCATAAAGGGAACATGTCAGCCAGATGCCACAGGACATCAGCGCCAGCTAGTGCTGAACAGGCCAGGACTTGGGCAGAGGGCTGTGCCAGCTTCTCAAGGGGCCTGGCAAGCAGTATGGCTGCATGAGGACTCCCCTGTACTCAGTTCATCAGTCTGTCTCATCAGAGCTAATCATTTCAGCAGTGTTTCTTTTGGTGCCACAGCATCTCTGCATCAGCAGGGAGGATGAAGCCAGCCCTGCTCCTCTTCCCCAGCATTCCCACTGCCCCAGGCAGAACAGCGGGCATGGCACTGCGGGCCATCCTAGCGAGGGTGCTGAGGTGGAGGAGAGACTGTGGCTACTGTGCAAAGCCCTCAACACTGTGTGACCAGGAATAGGCATCCCAAGAAGGTCTGGTTGTGAGGAATTCCAATGGAAAACCCACCTCGGGAGGCTTGGCTCACCATTAACTGGTGCTGGACCCGAACCTTGCCGGTTGCTCCATGCCAAGTTTCTCCCTGGAGAAGTGGGTCACCCAACCCAAGCTCTGAGCCTGCTCCCAGCCCATCTCTTGGAGCACCCCTCTGGAGAGCGGCATTCCCTCCTTCCGGGCCTGCGACCTCCGAGGCCGCTCCCGCGCTGTTCTTCCACGCGAGGCCGCCCGCGGCGCCTTCGCACATTGAGAACTTCGGCGGGCCTGGGAAGGAGGAGTGAGGAGTGCGACGCGTGGACGGGGCAGACGCAGCCCCACAGCCGGGCGCTGCGGGCAGATCCCGGGGCGCTGTGCCCGGTCCGCGGGGTGCCCCGGACGGAGCCCGGGGCGGGGCTCGGCCCCGGAGCCGGTTCACATCCGGGCAACGCTCGGCGGGCGCGGACGTGGAGCACGCGGGCGGGGCGGCGGCGCGCGGGGGCGGCGGCGTGGCCAATCAGCGCCGTGCTCTCATCGTGCAAACAGGAGCACAAT
>VZTB01014843.1:116389-151000 GCA_013397245.1 Thryothorus ludovicianus | reverse complement strand
CCCCCGCGGGGCGCAGTTCCTGCCTGGCATCTCGGCTGCGGTGCTCAAGAATACGAATAATTTAGTATTTAAACTTGGCAGTCGAGGGGACGCGGCTACCTTTGCGCGCTGGAGGCCTCGGGGCGCGGGCCGCCTGCTGCCTGGCCCCACCGAGCCAGGGCGCGGGGGGGATGCGGTGGAAGGGCCGCTCCCACCGCGCCGGGCCCTGGGCTTGTCCCTGTCACCGCGGTTCCGTCCCGCTGCGCGCGGAGCAGACGCGGATCAGTTGTAACACTGCAGCCATGTCACAACAGAGGCATCGCAGTCACGGCGGAGCCGCGTCTCGCCGCAGTCATCGCGCCCGCGCCTATCGGTGGCCGCGCCGTGGGGTTCCCCTGTGCTCGCCAGTGGCGTTCACTGGCGATGAAGGTGGATTTTAGCCTTCCTCAATGAGGTTTGTAGGATGAAGGCTATGAGAGACACGCATGCAAACGATACGGGAGGAGGAAGTGAAATTGTCAGCTCGGGTTGCTGCTGCTGGGATGCACCCGCCAGAGAGCAGGTCTCCTTCTGGTTATCAGTGTGCCTGCTGACAACGGCACTGAACTCGCAGTGAAGTCGAGGACCACGGGGTCCAGACAAGCTGCCTCAGCACATGCAGGGTTTGTTCTGCCTGGTCTGCTGCTGGCCTTTGATATGGTATTTTGGTAATTTTGCTATGAAAAATGTTTGCTTTATTCCTTCATGGAGTCGGGATGCTTCTAGCCAAAAGCCCTCTTTTCTTGTTTATGTCCTGCTCAGGAAATGCAGTAAATATTGGGGTTGGAGAATAAGGGGAGAGGGGTGGATGTGGTTGGCTGTGCTTGTGCAGTGTCTGATGGGACTGGGCAGAAGCCTCCAGGGCCCCTCAGCTGGCACTGGGCTCCTGGGGGGCAGACAGGTGCTGTTGTCTTGTTTGATGTTTGTCCCCGACCCCTTCATTTGCAGAGTATCTTTTTAAGTGCTGTGGTGTCAGTTGGATTAGTGTGTTGCCATAGGAGAGGAAGCACTGGAGCTCTCAGAGAGTGATTTCTCTGCTGTGAAGTTTTGCTGTTGCTTTTGGACCCTGTTCAGGTGATGGTATGGGAGGAGGTGCTGTCTTGCCTCTCCTTGCCCCTTGCTTGCCTCCTTCATGCAGGAACTCGGCTGTGCTCCTTTCCAGAGAAATTGTGGTTTTGGTCAAACTGTTGAAGTATGGAGCAATAACAGCCTATTTTGCTCTGGGAGTAAGTTCTGTCTGAAGTAAATAAGTTGTTTCTCTCCCAAGACTTTTGGCCTTGAGCTGGGTTGGTTTTGGTTTAGAGCTGCCCCTGTGTTTCTTTCCTGAAAATTGCTTCCTCTTCCTCTACAAAGTAGAAATTTGTCTTTGGGAACGCTAATTCGGCCTGTGTCTCTGAATTGGTACAGCTGCCTGTTCTTGCAGGTCCTTCAGGAGTGCCTGATGTACTGCTGCACTGCCTTCACTGCCAGAGATGGGCAGTGGGATGAAGCTCATTGAATGTTGCCCCTCAAGTGCTTCAAGCTGAAAAACACAGTAACTATGAGAGCTGGATCTTTTAAAAATGTATGTGTGTGCCCTGTGCAGCAGAACTGAAAGTACATGTTTTTATTCTTCAAACAAAAGCTGAAATCAAGGAGAGGATTTTGGGAATGAGTGATCTTGCTTTGTTTGCACTTCGGTGAAGTTTGAAGCCCACCTCGCAGCCATGGCTGTTTATTCCTGCCTGTTCCTTTATTCTCATTCTTCCCAGTAGAAACACAGGCTGCCCTGTCCCTGAGGATGCAGTTGCAACCTCTTGCTTCAGGCCAATATGGGTACCCTATGTGATTCTGACACTAAGGCAGATCTTATAGTGTTTATCCATGCTGCAGCTGTAAATAATGCACATCTCTCATAGAAGGTGCTGTCAGGGGCCTTGTTACTGTGTTCTGAGTGCTGCTGCTGTCTAGTTTAGTGGTGTATGCCTTTTTAATGGCTTGAATTTACCTCTTCCTCTGTTGTCCTGCATGGTGGCCTTAGGGAACCGTGCTGCTTGTTTTTGAGCAGCTGGCCCCAGGTGTTGCAATGTTAGACCCGGGGGTCAGTGCTGTGGGTCTTTTTGGGGTCTGTTGATTTCTAGTGGCTTGGTGGATGAGGCTCTCAGAGGAGNCCTCCACCCCAAAAGTGTAATCGCAATTATTTCTAAGATCTAGTCTTCCTTGAGTGATCTTTAACATTTTATCAAGAGTTTCTCCAAACACATAAAATTCTATAGGTGGATAATATAAAGACTTTCACTGTAGTGCTTTGTGTTATTTCAAGAGGGCTTTGTACAAGCACGTGAACTTGTTTTTGTGAGCTGGGTGACTTTATGAGACTTGTTTTTTGAGAGGCTGCCAGAGCAGGCCTTTGTGTTTTGCTGTGGTGTCCTCGCCTGTCTGGGCTTTGTGCAGATAAGAGCTGATATCGTCCTCATCAGCACACTGGAGAAGCTTACCCTCACCAAGGGAGAAGAGCTGATCAGCCTTGTGCTGAGAGTGAGCCCTTGGTGCAGGAATGCAGACTCCTGTGTTGGGTCTGGAAAGCAGGCATGCGTGGGGAGGCTGCTCTGAGGTTGTCTTAAAGAGACATTCTCAAGCTCAGTGGCTGGACGTCTCACTGGGCCTTGGGGCCCTTGAGAGGGCTTGTTTCATTGCTCCTGCAAGTAGCAGTGAATGTATTTATCCTTGCTCATCCCTAGTTTCCTGCTTGGGACAGTAGAGTCAGCCTCTGGTGTTGGTCCTACCCTGGTCTGAGAAAGCAGAGGCAGACAAGCAGTGTCAGGGGAAGAGAAGATGTTCAGGAGGATGAAGGGTTTGTATGCAGTTGGGCAGCAGTGCAGTGTTTGCTGCGGCAGAGCATTAGTGACATGCAGGATTTATGTGGTGGGTTCTCAGCACCCTAAAAATCCATGAAAACAGAATTGTCCTTGACTCTGTGAGAGGTGTTGTTGTCAGTGCCTGTGTTGCCGAGTGTGGTGGTGGTGGGACCAAAATCCTCGAAGGTAAAGTGCTGGGTCCTGCATAGCACTGTGCTGTGAGTGCTACGCTGGGTAATGCCTGTCCCACCCTCCAGTGATCATCAGTACCAGCCCCTGGTGGAATAACAGCTAGGGAAAGCTGGCCAACCTGGCAGCAAAAAGGAAAAAATGTGGTTCTCTGGGTGTCAGCTTGTGACATGAGGAGACTCTGATTTTGTTCCTAATATCTCAGGCTGGTGCAATATGTTTTCTGTGTGATAGGACAATGCCTTCAACTTTTCCTTATATGGGAAAATCTGGGATGCAGCCTAGCAATCTGCCAATATATGGCTAATAATTTTTAGCATTGTTATGCTGGATGTGTCCAGTCAGCCTAAGAATTAGGGTATACCTGAGTCACTGTGGCTAGGCTTTAATATTTAAGGCCAGTCTCTGGCAGATACCTGGGGTAAGGTTATGACTGTGCTTTAGGGAATGCCTGAGCACAATTTGGAAGTCAGCTAAAAGGTGGGAGAATTTGTGCTTGAGTGTAGAGCTCCTGCTGTAAGCTGCCATTGGGCCCAGTGCTTAGAGAGATTCTGGGTTGTGTTAGCACCAGGTGGGGGTCATGGGAGCTTTCAACCCATCCTTTGTGTGAGGACCTTCTCTCTGTAGAGGAAATATTGCCTTGAGGTGAAGGGGTTTCCATACTGCAGCCTGTACATAGTTTCCAAGGCATTCTTAGCTTGTATTGAATATAAATTTTGCTCTAACAGGAGCAAAACACTCCTTTTCAGTTCAGAAAAGAAAATGAGAAGCATGGGAACCAAGTCCCAGTCCCTCTTAGCTTTTCATGTGGGTGCTGGAAATGTGCTTGTAGAGGCATGTTGTGTATGGTTCAAGGAGTGCAGGTGTTACTGTGAGGGTGAGCTGTTGGCTTGGCCATGCGGTGCCCATCATATTTTCCAGCCCTGATTTCCCCTTGAGAGATGCTGCTTCGTGATTTTGTGAACATCTTCCCCTGAGGTACAGCATGCCTTCTGCAGGCTTGCTTTTTCACAGGCTTTATCCTGGTTGTTTTGGAGTGGTTTGTTTTACTGTGGTGTTTGGGAATTTTTTGGTTTGTGTTTTTCCTGGTAAGATTAAGTTTAGATCTCTTCTGGTGAAGCTTTCTGACCCTTGGCTGGTTTTCTCTGCCGTTTGGCTCAGTTGTGATAGGAAGTTTGGATTGAAATGCAGGTAATTCATTGTTTCCTTTTGGAGTGACTGTGCTGGAAGCACAGAAAAGTTATGCTTGTCAGTGTCAATTTTCAGAGCATTTTCTAAATGTTTCTATAAAAGTGTGCAATCTGTGAAGCCCTGCATTAGAGTGGCTGTATCGGGGTCAGCCTGGTGTTACTCTAGGCCCCTGAGCTGATTGCATGTCCTGTTAACGTGCCTGTTGCAAGAGAGGGACAGGGTAGTGGCTGGGCAAGGTTGTTTCTTTCACTGTCTGATATGGTCCTAAATTACTTGTTTGAATTACAGCCTGGGAGCTCTGGCACAGGAAAATAGGTGAGAAGGGCACAGGCATGTGTGGGGGGACCTCAACCAAAAGCCTGTGCAAAGGCCTGGTGGGGAAGGCTGAGGAGGGCTGTTTCCCTGTGTATGTCAGCGAACCTGTGTGGAGAAAGAACTTGCTGCCTTTAGTGTTAAAACCCTCTGGGATGTAAGACCACCACCTCTTCCCCCAGGAGATATCTCCTTTGCATTTCTTTGAAGACAGAAGCAGGACTTTAGCTAATTGAAGGACTTTAGCTACCAGGCTCTCCCCATTAGCAACTACTGCTGGGAGTTGTGCTCCCTCTCTATTGCACTGGAAATAGGTATTTGTTCTGTGGACATAATTTAGTTTTGCACTTCAACTTACACTGTATGGCTGCCTTGGAAGGTGAATTCCAGCACTAACAATTAGCTACACGCGGGAACGAGGGTGCTGCAAAGTTACAGGGGACTTCCACTTCTTTGACATATAGGTAGGTGAAATAGTCATTCTTTAAGAAACATTAATGCCTTGTTATATATGTGCATCGAGGCAGAATTAAAGTTAGTCCTAGATACAAGAATAAACATTAGTGCTTTGCTGTAGATGTGCTGTGAAAGCTGCTATTTTTGTGTGAGCCACTGCCTTGAGTTCTCTAGGTCTTGTGCACTGAGCACTTTTAACCCTCAATCTTTCATCTGCTTTGCTTGAACTTAGAATATACTTTAGATAAAATGAAATTTAAGTGTTCAATGTCTTTTAATTGAGGATACGAACAGAGCCATTTTTGATGACTTCTTTAAATGCCTTGTGCATCCTTGCTGTACTCTGTGCTTGCTTAGCCTTGGAAGGAGTGCAGTGGGGTGTTGGAATGTACAGCCCATTGCTCCTATTTGTATGCTTCTCTGCTTGTTGCTTTAGGGCAAGCAAAGCCCTGTTTCTCAGTGATCTTTCTCAGTCCCTGCAGGGTGCCCCTCACCAGAGTATCTGAGCCTTTCCCGGCATGCACTTTGGTGCATACATAAAAGCAGGTTTCTCTCCTCCACCGTAGACAGCAGACTGTGCTCTGTTTGCTGCGCAGTGATGTTGCAGGGAGGCTGGCTGAAGGAAGGCTTGTGAACGTGCTGAGGTTCGCGGTTGCAGATTTGTGGGCCAGTCACAGTGACTTCACCTCCTCGCTCTGGAGGCTGAGGATTTCTGTAAGAGAATAAAGTCACTGGTTTAGAGTTCAGCCAGTCCCATGTTGTGCTTTGAGTGTGAGGACCAAAGTCTTGGATCCTGAAGGCAAAGGAAAGAGTGTGTTACTGTGGGCACAGGCTCTTTGAGGCTTTGGTAGCTGTAATTTCAATTCAAGGCCCTTTTCAAGGGTCCTGCATTGAGGAGTGACTCTGCAAGTTGTAGGACCTATGTGTTTGAATAGGTACAGCAATGCCCACATCTAACAGGATATGATGTATGGAAATGTGTTTATCTGCAGATACTGCTCTCTGGTTTCTTGACATGCTCTCCGTTGTCTGCTCTGCTGAGTGGAGCATGGCATTAGGGCTGAGGACAGTGTTCTTAAACCCTTTCCTGGATCCAGCTTTACTTCCTGTTCTTTCTGTCACCCTTAGCTTGGAGAGGGAGAGAGACAAAGAGCAGAAGTGGATTTCTGGACCTTGTTGCATGATTGTGCCTCCAGAGATGCCTGCTGAAGGAAAGGTTCAGAATATGAGTGGCATATCCAGGTACAGAGGGAAAAGAGATGTGAAAACCGTTTTGGTTTGGGCTTTGGACAGGTATGTGCAGTAAGAGTAGGCTAGGTCTCTGGGAACTGTGCTCTCCTGCTCTGTCCAGGGTTTGCTTACCTGGCTTCCAGGTTGTTACATGTCAGAGGAGACTGATGTCTACACACCTGCCGGGCAAACAGGGACAAGAGTTTCTTAATAGCTTGATGCAGCTGATGCCTTGTGCTTGCCCCACTGACTGGCTGATTCCATGAAAATGGTGCTGGTTGGCCAGGAGTGTCCAGGGCATCTTCTGTATCTGTGCCCTGAATGAATGCAGCTTGAGTCCAGGAGAGATCCACAGCAGCTTTGCCTGTGTGCTCTTGGAAGAAGCTTGGTGTGCTCCAGGGTTCCAGTTCTGTTTCGAGAAAGGGACTCTGCAAAGATGGGACTCTGCAGCCAGTGTTAGTGACAGTGGCTTGACATCCTCTGGCAGGAACACCTCCTGCCTGTGTGTTCCCTACTTGTGCAGCTGTGGGTCTCCAGCCTAGCAAGGTTGATGCTCTCTTCAGTGTTCCTGAGCTGGTCTCTGACTAAAGGGCTTTATGAGTTGAGGCAAGAAGGGGCTGCCTCTCCATGTGTGCTTTTGGTAATGTTCTGTAATGCAATGTGTCTGGGCAGGCCTTTGTGTGCTCACCATTTAAAAGGGTAGCCAGCTGTATTAAGGCATTGTCTATAGCTGAGGAGCGGGCATCACTGAACTCCAAGCATTTGCACAGGAGGAATTGAAGAATTTCTCTTTGGCACTGCTCTCAGCCTCCCATACTTTAGTCTTTCTTGTGATGGTGTAAAAGACAAATGCAAGGAAACAGAGACAATTGAGAAGACTATCTCATTATAGATGGCATCTGAACTCAGGAGACTGTTCTCTCAAAGTATCTTCTTAGGCCTGGGCAACAGCAGATTTTGTCTGTTGCTGTTTTGGAGCAAGGTTTGCTAGATTTTATTAGGATGTACAGACAGAAAAGACGCCATGAGCTGTGGGACCTCCCCACGGCATACAAAATCTCTCAGACCATGGTTATTTAGGATGTTATTTCCCTGGGTGCTGATGAACAGCTTGGCTCCCCCAGTACCTGGCCCTGCTGCAGGCAGGGGTCTGTCAGCCAACCTTTCTGCCCTGCCCTGGAGTGGGTGGCCTGGGTTTGCAGTGCTAGCGGGACAGGTACAGCTTGTGTGGGTGCATGAGCTCTTCTCCAGCAAGGCAGCATTAATCAAGGGGCCTCTGTAAGCTGGTGTTGGAGCTGTACTGTGCTTGGAGAGTGAGTAGTGTAGCAAAATGTCCTTCTGCTCCTGGAGATCACTTCTTTGGCCCACCCCCCCAGCCTTCACTGTGTGTGAGAGCACAGACCAAGCTGAGTTTCCTTTATCACCTGTTTTCTGAGATCCCTAGGACCTGGATGCAGTGCTGCCTGGCCCAAATAAGAGATGATAGCATATCACACACTTAGATGTACCTTGGGATCAGCCTTGAATGTCCATGCTCACAAGATGTGGCCATGGTAGGCAAAGCAAGGCTGGCCCTGAGCTCCCTTCAGGCACTGAATACCCCTTGCCATACTGCCACTTGTGCACAGATGAGGCATTTGGCAAAACAGTGGTGTCCATCCTGTTGTGAGGGCCTGGAGATGTTTAAAATGCTTACTCTGTTTCTGTGGCCCAGCTGTTGGTGACTTGGCTATGTTTCATTCAGCTCCTTGGCTGTTTCCTCAGGTATATTCCTGTGGGCTACTCATTAGATGAAGCAGGAGGTTGGCAGGAGGGCACCAACTTTTTCTTTCACCCATTTTCTTTACTGTGGTTATAGCAGGAGAACAATGGGGAATACTTTAGTCAGCAAGTAACAGGAGCAAACAGCTGTTATATGGGATGTGGAGACATCAGATAAATGACTGGCAGGGGTAAGAGTGATCCACTGTGGAGATATATGACAGGCAGTTTCAATTGGAGCAGACTGACAGAAATTCCTGATGAAATGATTTTCAGCATGACTGGACTCTACGATGGAGTCTCCATCACTATATGGGGCTGTGGCCAGTGTTCCTGTGCCTTCTCAGCATGAAATCTGCTCAGGGTATCAGATATATCCTTCATATGTGGCTACAGCCAATCTTGAGATGCATTGCATTTGCTCACCTTCTTAGTAGCCCTGATGTCAATGTTGATTTTTTATCTCTGTTCTAGTGCTAGAAAATAGAGGCACAAAGGGTTATGACCATCTGCCTTGGGATAGTATGAGTTTGGTTCAGCTCTCAAACCTTGTAAAATGTTCTTTGAATTGGCTAACTGTCAAGGCCTACTGGTTGGGCTGGCTTTTGTATACCTTTCTTACTAATAAAGGTTAAACTATGTGCCTTGTAGCTTTTTTGTAGGGACAGTGACCTTGGAGATGGACTTGGACAGCTAAGTGAAGCTTTGAGCGCTTGTGTGTGACATGAAAGGCAGCAGGAAAACGTTCAGAGTGCACAAGGGTGCTGGTTTTTGCTGAAACCTCTATATCCCTCCTGGTAGCTGGAGAGCAGTTGGATGTTTTGTCCTCATGCAAGAAGCCTCTGAAGCAGCTGGCAGGAGCCCCTGTGCTCCCTTGAGCCCAGTAATTCAACAGAGGCTTTTTTCTTACACTACTGAGAAGTCTGGCTCCTCATAACTGCTGGTCCAGGAAGCCAGTGGAAGCTAAGCCTACAATTCTCTCTCTACTCAGGGGTAATAGCCAGGCACTTCAGGCAAGAGAGCCTGCTTCCAGCACTGAGAGTGTCTCCTCAGAGCTTTTTTGCCCATTTCTAGCTAAAATGTAGCTAGGGTTGTGTTGTTCTCTGACCAGAGGCTTTCTACAGCCTTCATGGCAGCTGAAGCACACCTGCCTTAGCACGCAAGGCTCCCTGCCTTGTGGAGGAGTAGATTGGGTGGACTGTCCCAGGCTAAGAGGAGTTGTCCACCAGGCATCTTTTTGGTTGCCAGCAGGCTGGTCTTGCCACTGTGTTGAGCTGCTGTGAGCAGTGAGCTTCTGACTCCTGCAGGCTAGGAGAGGAGTTGTGAGGTGGCTGTCTCCAGCCTCTAGCAGGGTGCCAGAGGGGTGGAGAGCTGTGCAGGACACTGTGGAAGTGACACTTGGCCATAGGCTTTATTGGCCTCTGGAGCTCGGGACTTTCCTGAGGCGTGTGGATACAGATATTGCATTTTTCTTATTTTAAATTAGGAAATTATTTGCTGAGAGTGTGATGGAAGAAGTGGGAAGGCTTTATGGCCACTGTCTGTTCACTGGACAGTCCATTCATGTCCTTTCTTGTTGGCTTGCTGGTCAGTGTGCTGGTGAATAAACCAGCATACTGTGGGCTGGTGAATAAAGTGGAAGGAAAATTTGGCACTGGTGATGGAGAGCTTGTTAAGATTTGGCAGACAGGGCAGATTTGGGCTGTGTGGTGGCCTGGATTGGATGCCACACTGGAGCATGTTTGTGTTTACTGGGTAGCAGAGGTCTAGAAAGTGACCAGTGCAATGGGCTTTGCTGATGTGTCAGGAGCTTGAGCTGGGGATGCTCTTGACAAGGCACATAAATCATGCTGGTGGGATACTGTTCTGCAGGGAGCCGCTGTGGACCCCTCTGTGTGCAGGAGTACTTGCACATGTTCTTGCACAGTAGAGCAGCCTTGCCCATGAAATCATGCCTCTTGGCACTCAGGATGGTCAGATGCCCGTCTCTGTGGGAACCCAGCCTGCTGGGTTCCAGCTACGAGTCTGGGCAAGCTTGGCCTGTCTCCTTTCTCTCTTGACTGTATAGGTACCGCACTGTAGAGATTTGGTTTGGTTTTCCTCTGGTTTTTTTTACCTTGCTGATGTTGAGGATTAAAATCCACTGCCTGAGGCTTATGAGCAACTGCTTGCAGTCAGACTGTTGGCCAACAGATCAGAAGGCAAGAGACACAGTAGGCTTGAGAAACCTATCTAGCTCCTGGTAGCTCCTGCATACCAGGGTAGCAGCATGGTGATGTGGGAAAGGCCACAGAGCTGATTCTGGGTGCTTCCCTATGATGGGGAAGAAGGTACAGCTGACACTGGGTGCATCCCTACTCTGTGGACAGCTACCTTGCAACTCTTGTGCCACTTGGGAGCAGTGTGTCCCCTTATTTTGGGCTGTTCATGAAGGTGATGAGGGAAATACATTTTATGGTGAGCTCAGATATGGTTTCCCTCTCTGTAGCAGCAAGCTGGAGTGCATCTCTCTGTGCATGTCGAATGGCCAGGCATGGCTTTGTGTTCATGATGGGCCTTCACTGAACAAACTGAAGGGGTTTTAGCTGTTCTGCTGCTTTCTCTTCTCTCGTACTGTTGGTCCCTGCTCACTGCTATGCTTGCTGGACTCTAAGTGAGCCCTCTGTTCTCAGCCCTCTGGCACTGTGCAGCTGCTGAAGGTCATTGTGGTTATGGTCTTGGGTTAGGAGCTGCATTTGAAAACCCTCCAAAAAGGAGCTATTGCTGGTTATGCCACGTGAGTTTGTCATGAGAGTCATGAAGTGCAGCTGACTGAAGCTGCATTACCGGGGGCTGTATCCAGCCTGCATGTGCTCTCTTGCTTGTTGGGTACCAACAGAACATCCTCTGTGGACAGATAATGGCACGAGCCCAGGTGTCTCCCTGGGGTCTTTGATGTGGCTGTTGCTGTAGGGCTGAGAGCCTGGGAGCAGTATGTTGGTGTTGAACAGGCTTTTTGGAGGGGAATGCTGTGCAGCATCACCATATTCCTTTTCCAAGGGAGCAGGTGGCAAGGAGATTGTGGTGATTTATTGCCTGCCTAAGTCTTGTTGCCTGTTTACCTGTGGAGTGGTGGAGCTGGGTGTCCTGGGAAGGTACTGCAGGTTTGCAATGTGCTTTTGGTGTCCTTATCAGCAGATCTCTGGGCTCCCCGGCCCCACAGAGAACACAGTTCATTGTCCCCTGCCTTCTTTTTTTGAAGATTAAAATATTTTGAGAACAGAAAATTGCTTGCAGCATGGCTGTGTCCCTTGGGGCTGGCTGTTGGTGTGATGCTCTGCTTGTCCTACATGTGTACCTGCTTGATGCATGTTTGCTCCCTTACTCTGGGTTATTTGGACCTCTGTGTACTCTCCTTTTTCCCCATTACTTCCTTCATCGTGCTGTGTGTTGTGCTCAGTATTGTGGAGCCTGTGCCCTCTTCTGCCGCGGTGCCATGGAGTGTTATGGCAGCTCTGAAATGAAGACCTCTTGGTTGCTTGGTGAAGTGTCCCCTGATGGGATGCTGAGGGAGTCTTGTTTTCTGTAGCTGTGTGAGCAGAGCTGGGAAGCTGCTTCTCTGCTGCCTCTGTTTGGGAAGGAGAATGTATGCCATACTGCCTGGCTTACAGTCTTCACAGCCGCCTGCATTGCTGCTGCTGCTCCTCTCATGCTAAACTACTAGGCTATTTTTAACTTGGAAAAATTACAACCCGAGATTAGCATTCTCTACCCCCAGCGGAGGGCTGGAGGCAGGATGTGGGGGAGGCACTGCGGAGGCTGGGAATGCGTCTCGCTGCTCCAGCGGGCCCGTTTCAGGGGCTCTTGCCCCCCACAGTTCTACGCCTCCCGGACTTACCCAGCAGAGGCTGTACAGCAAGGCTGCTTCTCGCTCGGCACGGATGGAGCTTCAGCCTGGATTCCCATGGCGAAGGCACAGAGCAGCTGCAGACACATAAACAAATCCTGCTGCAGCAGGCTGTGAGGAGAGAGCTGTGCTCTGCCTGCCAGGCTACTTGCGTGACAGCCTGCAGACGAGTAACTGCTGATGGGGACTGGGTACCTCCTTCAGAGTATCCTACAGAGATGCTCTCGGGTGATGGAGTGTGCTGTGGAAGAGCAGCCAGGTTGCTGTTTTGCCCACTGGAGGAGGCTTTGCTGGACCATGCAACCCTCCCTAATTCAACTTGCAGAGAGCTGTTGGGGAGGAGCCAGGGAGAGAAGTGTCACTCTTACGCCATGGTTCTTTCATCCCTCCCCTAGCTCTGCCTCTAGTGTTTTGCAGGCAGTTGTGGTGTCAGTGCGTGTCTCCCCTGCCTGGAACTCCCCAGGTGATGGGAGCGCCTCTCTAAATCCACTGGCAGGGAGATGTTTCTGTAGAGCCTCTTTTCCATGCAGCCCTCAGGAATGTAGTTCCCTGAGTCCCTCTGGATTGCAGCAGACACTCAAGTTTCAAGCTCCTCTGGCAGCTCTGCTGGCTGAGATGTGCCTGTGCAGCCCTGCTTAGGAACAAGGATTGATAAGGTAGCAAGGCTCAAACAGCACTAGAGGACTGCAGATGTCTCTTAGCTTTGGTCTCAGAGAACACTGTTGGTCAGAAGAACAGTGCAGGTTCCAGGTTCTGCTCTTTGTCTGTCCCAGCCAGACCTGCTCACCTGCAATGTGGATGCATCAGGTGGAGAGGGTGGCTGATGCCTGGGCCCTGCTTGATTGTCCTTGGGCTTGCTGTCTGCCTTACCAACTGCAAAGCTATTGAGGAGGTTCCTCTGCTGGGGTGGTGCTGCCAGAGCCTGGGGCCTTCTGTTCCAGCTTGACTGGGAAAGCCTGCCAGATCCTATCAGTTCTAATCTGTCATCTGCTACTCCACAGCTCTCTTAGTGGTTGGCCAGGAGTAACAGGGGAAAACAGCAAGCCTCTTGGCAAGCAGTGGCCAGTCCTTTTGTCCCTCAGCTGACTTCAGGCAGATGCAGGCACCCTTCCTGACTCCTTTGGGAATGATTCTCATTTGCTTGTTGAGTCTCGTCCCGTACACGCAGCACTTTGATCCTATTTGACATGACATGCTTTGGGCAGTGAGCTGGTGTGAGGCTCTCCAGGCTGTGGGATGGGGTACACCATGAGATACTGAGGCTGTTCCTCTGCCTCCAACCTCAGGTTAGGACTCTGAGAGTTCCTGCCAGAGCAGCAGTACTGATGTCTCAGTTCTACAAAGGCTTGATGTGATGCCTGACCCTGACAGAGAAATGACACAACTCACATCATCCCTGTATGGTAGGGAATGGCTTCTGGCTACTTTCTTAAGGCTGTAGGGTTTGTAATCAGACATGAGACCCTGCTCTGTGTTTGAGCCAAGGGCTGGCTGCTCCCACAGTGACAGCAGGTGGTGGAGAGCAGAGCAACTCTTGGGTAGCCAGGGCTGAAGTAGCACCTCCTCCCCAAGAGAGCTACTCTGCAGCTCATGTGAGGCAGTTGGATGTCCCCACCACTCCAGAACACACAAAGACAGCTTCTGACACTGGCACAGGGATTGATGTGTGGAGCGAAAGACAGACCAGGACTCTTTACTTGGAAGACAGGCTTCTGAAAGCTCTCAGTGCCCTGTTGCCCTTTGTTGCTGCCTTGGGTCTAGTAGGGCTGAGCTGGGCCCTTATGCTGTGTCTCTGGGGGCTGCCTGCAGTTCTTATTTCTAAGGCTTCTCATCAATCTGTACTGTGACCTCTGCCATTGTTTGTCAGGGCTGGTTAGTATATCCTCAGGTACCAGCAGCAGTGCTGAGCCACCGAACTTCCCCTGGGCTAGCTGCAATCTGTGAGCCTGGCTTGCTACTGGCCTGCAGGCCTGGGCAGCAGGTTTGGACCTGGCACCCCAACTAATCTCTTTTCCTTCAACCTGTGCCCAAGCAGTGGGGAGATGCAGCACTTCTTGTGGCGCATCAGCAGAGCTGCTTGTCTGAAAATCAGTAATTCCATAGCATGGCTGTGCAATTCTTTATCTTCCTGCTTGTCCTTCAGGGCTGCATACAAAGTGCTGTGCCTATTTGAGATCTGTGTTTTCAAGGGCTCCTTCTTGTCATCAGAACTACAGGAGGGAGGAGAGGGAAGGGGTACATGATGCTGAGGAGGTGAGCAAGGCTTGCATCCCTTACCTTGAAGGAAATGTCATCAGAAGTCTGTTGATTCATGCAGGTTGGACACTTCTTGATGCATCTATCTCAAAGGAGCTTCTTGCAGTGAGGCCTTGTCCTTGGCACCTCCCCTCCCTAATGTGTGTGTGCCAGGTGCTGCTCCTGCACCTGGGAAGAGGAACCCTCTGGCTGCAGGGAGCTGGAAGACAAGGTCATTGTGAAAAGGGTACATGTCTAGTGGGCTAGTGCTAGGTAGATTGGGGAATGAATGAGGATGTGTAGAGCTAGGTGTACTGTATTAGAGCACTTCTCTGGTTTGTAATAAGCAGAGGGGTCTCCAGCCTGAAGTGTGGGGCTCCTGTTCCTCTGGAATATCACTGAGCCACAAAGGAGTGCTTCCATCTGCCATGTAGGAAAAGGAGATCTAGTTCCAGCCCCTCTGCCATGGGCAGGGACACCTTCCACTAAATGCACTTTTAGCTCAGGGTGGACAGCTGACGCATGGACCCCAATTTGTGTTTGCAGAGTGTTGTGTGCCTGTAGCGTCATTATGTGGTCCTGGCTGGCAGTGTGCCCTTACCTTCCAGGAAAAGTGTCTGCTGGAGGACTTGTGTCACCTCAGCAGTGCTGCAAGGCAGACTGTCATCCCACTGGATCCTGATCAGGGTATCACCTCTGGCCTGGGACCTGAGTATTCAAGACACCTGCTGAGAAGAAAATGTGATCCCTTTGCTGGATTTTTATCACTTCATTGAGATGTGGTGTGTGTGTGCAGGGTGTGAGTGGCTTGGTTGTGTCATTGAATGTCTGCCACAGGTATGGGCTGAAAATCAGAATTGAAGTGTATTGAGTGGAGACTCCTCTGGGGATAGTCAAAACCTCCCTGGACACAATCCTGTGAGACCTGCTCAAGGTGAAATCTGCTTGGACAAGATGATCTCAAGAGATCCCTTTGAATTCCAGTCATTCTGGGATTCTGTATAGTCGCATGTGTCTGCTTACAAGTCTTTAGTATCCAAGGCTGTTTACTGGTTCTGCTCTTTGCTGCAGCAGCTTTGGAGAGGCTTGAGTGCAAAATTCCTATTTAGCAAGGGCAAAGAAAGTGCAGGTTTTCCAAATGGGTTATCAGCAGTGTTTTTGGCACATAGGTGGAGGTGCCCACACAGGCCTGTGGGTGCCTCTGGTTCTTCCAGAGGTGGCTTGTTTGATTTACTTCTTTTTGAATCCCAGGTCCTGTTGTGCTTGGAGAAAGCCACATGCACCTTTTTATTTGTCCTGAAGGGGATCATCAAGGACCTGGAGTGTTGATTTTTGTTTTAACTGGTCTTGTTTCCCAGCTGCAGCCTATTTCCACAGATAAAATCAGTGCTTTTTTCCCCTTTGAAGAAGGCTGTCACCTGCCTCTTGCTGGCAACTGAACATTGGCATTGTGCTGCAGGAATGTGCTCTAATAAAGTAAAAAGATTTGCTGCTGTACTGAATAAGGTGTGTTCTCAGGTAAATGCCATTAGTTTCTGCAAATGCTGAGGCCTCTGCTTTGTCTGGATTTGTGGCCCTTTTGCCTGTTGGTGTGAGAAGCCTATGGACATGACCTGGGGGGACAGACAGGGCTATGCTCATGTTGTCCCAGGGCAGCTCTGGGACTGAGCTGGCCTGGAGGAGCTTCTGAGCTGCAGCCAAGGTATGTGGACATGTACACCTGAGGGCACCTGAACAGAGAGGAGAGAGAAGAGAAAAGAGGACAGGGCTTGAAGATAATACGGACCCCGGAAGCAAAGGCAAAACAAAATTAGGGCTGCATTCGGAGCTTTTGACTCCCACCTTCCTCACCATGCTGCAGATGAGATTTTCCTTCAGGAAATGAAAGTTGCTCTTTGGATAAAAGCTATGAATAAAACTTCCTTTCTGAAGTGCCTTGATGGGTCTGTTATTGAGGGGCTTTTGGAACATCTCGAGACAAAGAATGCTTGAAGGGATATTGGTGGAAGTCTGCTATAGGAGAATGCCAGAGATTGCACTCAGAGATTGAATTTTGTGTGTCTGAAGTCATCTGTGGACCCAGTCTCTGACAGTGGTTGTGTGGGGATCTTGGGAGCACATGCAAGTTTTGGAGAGAGGGGAAGGCTGAGACGAGTCTGGATGTGTCCCTAGGGGAAAGATGGGTAGCCTCTGACTGTGCCATGTACCTTTCTGGTTTTGGGGGTTGTTTGACAGTGAACCATAGACTCAAAGTAGTTTGGAAAAGGCCCTTAAGATCATTGAGCCCAACTGTATACATACCAGAGCCAAGGCCACCATTCTGCCATGTCCCCAGGTGCTAAAGCTACATATCATTTCAATCCCTCCCTGGGCAGCGTATGCTAGTGCTTGACAACCCTTATGTTGAAATTTTCCTTACCCTAACCTAAATTTACCCTGGTGCAACTTGGGGCCACTTTTTCATGTCCTCCTACTTGGCAGAAGAGTCCACCTGGCTCCACACTCATGTCAGGGAGCTGTAGAGAGTGAGAAGGTCCTCCCTGAGCCTCTGTTTTTCCAGGCTGGTCTCCCCCTGCTTCCTGAGCTACTCCTCATCAAACTTGTGCTCCAGATTATTCCCCAGCTCTGTTGCCCTTCTCTGGACGTGGTCCGTGAAGGTTTTTCTTGTCACAAGGGCCCCAACCACTGAATCCAAGCTCCATCCGCCTGCATCATTCCCCCCAGAATGGTTGTCCTGTTGGAGCCCTGAGAACTGGTCCCCATTGACTGACCCTCACTTGTGCGTATGTGTTGTATTACAAGGAGGAACACTTTTTTGTCAAGTATTTTGGTGATCAGTGGACTTAACATTGGAGATGTAGCAGTTGAGGATGCACTGCAAAAACTGGATGGAGTTTGAGATGTGAGAGCCCATCAGCTCCTAAAAGGCAAGTGGGACGTAAACTGAGAGCAGCTTGAATGGTTCAGATGCATCCCCTTTCCTGCTTTTGGAATACAAAACCTATGGGCATAGTCCTCTTTGCTTGTTAACACGTGCTGTGTTTTCAGCTTTCTGTCTGTGGAGACTATTGGATTTGTGGGCCAGTCTAATTACAGCTCCTTTCCGCAAGATATGTTTTAATGTAATTCAGTCTTAGGTGATGTTGGTGCTCTTTGTGGTGAAGCTCCTCTGTGTGGCTGGAATAATCCTTGTCTAGCTCTCACTTTTTTGCCATGCAAATCTGTGCAGTGCCTCAGGCTGTCTCTTTTTTAGGTTTCAACAAGAATGGGTGTTGTTTTTGAGAAAGAGGTTACAGATTTTTAATCTTTTACCTGTCCTTGTAAAAATTCAGCCAGCCTCAGCACACCATCAGCCTCTGAAAATAAACATTTGATTTTTCAAAGTTCTCTTTGTTGCTCTATGCTATTCCCTTTGCATCTGAATGAAGGAGGGCAGGAGCCTGACATTATGTTGGTGGTTAGGATTTTTCCTTTCTTTTTTTTCTTTCTCAGGGAATTTTCTCCCATTTGTTGCCTAAGAGATGATAACAAGGATACTTGAGACAAAAGAAGTAGCCAAGATGAGGGGAAGGGGTGCAGCTGGCTGTAGGGCTTTCTCTTAGGAAGGGCAGAAATAGCAGGAGGTTTTGGGTGATGGACTGGGCTCAGCTCCTCGCTCACTCTCACCCTCACAATCAAAGGTGAGACGAGCAGGCTGCTGCTGTGGGAAGAATTTGCTGCCACGGAATTCTGTCCTGCACTGCTTTCTGTTTACCGTGGGTGAGCTTCTGCTCGCAAGAGCAGCCAGTGAACTGGGACCTTTCCAACACCCCACCTCACTGGGAAGGGACTGACAATACACACTGCAACAGGGGACCCCGGCCCCCTCCCCATTCCCAGAGGGAGCATCTCTGGCTGCTTGCGACAGCTCCTTGTGGGAGCCTGCCTGCCTCTGCCCAGCTCTGCTGTTTTTTGCTGCTGCCACTGCTGGGACTTTTTTGCTACACTTTAATGCTATACCTTTGTGTCCCTGGAGCCCCTGCTGCTTCTGCCACTGCTTGGGACTTAGTGCTACACTTCAGTTTGATGCCTTGGGTGGCAGGGTCAGTCTGCTCGCCTCTGCCATTCCAGCTGCTGCTCAGCGGTCCCTGCTGCAGTCCATTTCATCATTTGGAGGGGCACCAGGACTGGGACCGGCTGCTCGCCGTGAGTTTCCAAAGGAAGCCCCTTGTCCATCCCTTCTGCCAGCCCGCCCGCCATTGCCGTGTGGAGAGAGGCGGCCGAGCTCGCCCCACAGCGCCCCCTGCAGCCGCGGGGGAATCATCGCCCCACAGCGCCCTGCCCAGCTGGGAGCCAGCAGCGCCCCTGCTGGCTGTGCCCGGAACTGCACCGCAGGGGAAGGTGCCTGCAGCCGGGACAAGGCTGGGATTGGCTCTCTGCATCTGCTCGGTGCTGCTGCCTGGGTTGGGGTTTGTTTGCCTTGTTACACACACACACACACACACACACACACACGTAAAGAACTGCTATTCCCTTTCCCATATGTTTGCCTGAAAGCCCTGGAGTTTCAAAGTTATAATAATTCAGAGGGGCGTGGGTCATATTCTCCATTCCTAGGGAAGTTTCAGCCTTCCTTGGCAGACACCTGACTTTCACACCAAGACACGGCACCACAGGCTTTGTGTTGCCTTAAATGGAGAAATATCTTTCTCTGAAACCTTGTCATCATTTTCCTCCAGAGCCTGAGACATGGACTCCCAGGCATTGCACAGACATTGCATGGATAAAAATTTCTCCCATCCCAAGTGTTTGGCAGCCACCTTCACACTGACAGCTCTACTCCAACAGCAGCTCTCATCCTTCATAACTGTCTCCAGCCTTCCTTTTCTTGGGAATGAGTAGACATGGCCCTGAAGCCATGTAGGCAGACCTGAGACTTTCTAGCATGGGTCTCCTACTGTTTCCTTCTGGTAGCCCCTTCCTGGCTCTGTCTGCAGCTCCAGGCTTTCTCTCAGCCCTAGCTCTTCCTTTCTAATGAAGTTCTAGAGAAGGCTGCTGAGCCATTTTCCAGACCAAAGGTTTCTCTGAGTCCTAGTCTCTTTGCAGGCCCCCACTTTGCTTTGGCAGCCCATTGCCATCCCTGTTTCAGTTGTATGTCTTGACTTCTGTCTATCAGTGTTACTCTAATTGCATAGCTGGATTTTTTGACCAGAACTGCTGTAGAAAAGGTGATTCCCAGACAAGGGCTCCTGCCAAACTAAAATAATCTTTGGCATACTGTTTCTAAGCCTGTTCCAAATGCAACTGTAAGCTTTCACTTTCTGTCAGCTTTAGCTGTAGTTCTTGCTTTTCATCTGAGCCTTCTGCTGGAAATCCACATGAGAGTTCTTCTGTATCTTGGCAGCCCCCACTTGGTTTTGGTGGCCCTTTTCCTGCCACAGTCCAAGTGCAGCTTCAGGCTTTGTTGCTCTCACAGCTTTCTCTCTAATCCCTGCACTGGCTCTCATATTTCCACAGAGCAATTGAAAAGGCCCCACAACTGTTCCCTGGATGAAAACTGACCCAGCCCAGCTGTTTTGCCAGCTCCTGCTTGGCTTTTGAAGCCCTGGCTCAGCTGTAAGCTCTGGCTTTCGCTCAAGCCTCTTATTTTTTGTGAAGAACTGCAAGGAAGACCCCTAACCCATGGTTCACACCAAAACTTTCACTCATCCTGGACTCTGGGCTGCTCTCACTTGTCTTTGGCAGCCCCTTTCCAGGTTTGCTCCAGTAGTAACCCCAGGCGTTCTACTTCTGAGCCCAGCCCTGTGTTTGCCTGTGGACTGTGAGGAAGGGATATAACGAAGGGCCTGCAGCCATTTCCTGGCAAATGTGTCCCGTATGGGTCTCTTGGCAGCCCCTCTCCCCAGATGCAGTGTGATCTTTCCTTTCAGTCCAGACCCTGTCCTGAGCTGTTTTCCAGCTGAACTGTAGGGAAGCTTCTAAACCATTTCCCAGGCAAGCCTCTTTACTTTTTGCCATCCGTTTCCAAACTCTAGACCCTGATGCTGGTTTTCCAGCAGAGCCCTAGCTAAGCTCCCCAGCGTTTTTCCTAGTGAAGGCTTTTTCCCAGATGAGGCCTCATGCAGTTCTTTCTCTGCTCAGGTGAGTTCTGCTGCCTCTGCACCTCTAGATTTTCTTTTTTTCTTAGCCATAGCCCTTATTTTCCTGAGAAACTGTAGAGAAGTTTTCTACCAATTCCCTGGACCAGTGTTTTCTCCCAGCTCAGCATTCTTGGAAGCTGCCATGTACTTATGCAGCCCCACTCCAGCTCCAGCTCTGGACTTTGTCTCAGCATTATCCCAACCCTAATTTTACTGCCAAGGTCATTCTTCAGCAAGATGTCTGCAAACTCAGGTCTTCAGCAGCCCCTACTCTCTTCTAGTGGACCCTTTCTGGCCCTTCTCAAGCTATGAATTTTGGCTTTCCTTCAGCCCTAATCCTAATTTCACATCTGAAGCCCAGCCAAGGGCTGCCAGGGGTGGCTTCTGCCAGGCCAGGTGTTCTGTGTCCTGGCAGTGCTGTTACAGCCCCACTCCCACAGCTGTCCTGTGCGCATGGAGGACCTGTTCCCTAGGCTTGCTAGTGATGCAGAACAGGGTCGAGCTGCAGTTCCTTAGAATTTTGTATGCATATTTCTGGATTTTTTTTTTAAGTCAGAAAACTGCTGTTTCAAAGTCAGACAGACAGGGATTGGGCAACATTAACTCACTTTTCCCCTTTCTTCTCATTTACTCCACAGGGGTGTCAGGCAGCCATGCCTTTTGTCAGCAGGGCAACTGAAGGATGTTAGCACAGACTGGCTGCTCCTTCCCAGTTTTGCGTCGAAGCTTCCAATTTGGATTCTGGCATTGCACTAGCATGCAGCATTGATGGGCAGGATTTTTCCTGTGGAACAGCTGCCTAAGGAGGTTCAGTTAATAGTACTTGTTAGACCTTCACTGGAGTATTTTCATTTTGAATGTTTCCAAATTTCCTTTAAATATTCTCCTGAGATCTGAGATGGTGTGGTTGAAACACAGCAAAGTCCATGGGCACCCCAGACATCAGGCTTCTGGAGAGAGGGAGAGATGCTGCTTTGAGAGGTGAGCAGCAGATGCTGCCCTGGTGTGGAGGTAGTAGTGTCTGGAACTGACATCTTATACTTCGATAAAGAGCTCCTTTATGGACACAACTATTTTTTCAGCCTGTATAACAGTTTTAGGGATCTCATGTGGCTTTTAAAGGTACCCTGTGAAAATTTGATGGAAAAGGAGCCAAGAGCATGTTGCTGAGTGCCTATGATGAGGGGTATGAGCTCTGATCCAGGCTGCCCCTTGGAGCTCTGGCCAGCAGTGCTGCATGCCCCTTGCACCGGGGCTGCACCTGCTCCCTGCTGCTCTGCTGGGAGGGATGGGACGTATCAGGCTTGAGCCTTGGGTGGAAAATCTGCATATTTTACATTTAGTCTGAGGTTTAAATCCTCTTGGAAACCTTTTCCTTTCCTTGGGGTGAGCAACAATGAGAGCATATAACAAGCTGTCAGGCTGTCCTCCCCACAGGCCAGCGCCCTGCCTCCCCTGGCCCAACAGCACTCCCAAAAACTGAAAATAGTTTTTATTTCCTATCCCCAGGCCAATTATTTGATCCTCTGCAGCTGATCTGAGCTATTCTCAGAGCTAACAGCTGGCCTGGGGAGGGTCCTGGGTTGGGGGACCGGGCTGGGAGATCCAGGCTGGATTCTGGAAGGAGCTCTGTTAGCAGCCCTCAGTGTAAGGCTCACTGTGGTGCATCCTCTCCTGTAGTCCACGTCCCCACCTGTACAGGCCCACTTGTGGTGCCATTCCCAAAATGATCTGTGTAGGTTTCTCTGCTATTTTGCAGAAATTCCCAACAATGTAAAGTCCTTTTTCCCCAGTGAGAGATGGAGGAAAAGAGCAGAAACTCTTCAGGTCTTGTGTTCAAGGTTGTTTATTCTCTCTTATCTAAAACGTTTTCTTTTTGCCCTGCCGAGTTCCTTCCAGCAAGACAATCAAAGGCCTTCTTCCCCCTCAGAGGGGGTGTTTATCTTTTATACTAAAAGTTACATACAGACTTTATTTATTATCTCCAATACCTATTCTCTACATTAGACAGTCAGATTCTACTCTAAACCAATCAGTCATGTTCCCGTCACCAAGAAGATGGAAAGGGAAGAAGGAAGAAACCTAAAGCCACGAGGTTTCTCCATCTTGGAAATTCTTACCCCGCTGTACCAAAACTCAAAAACTACTTTTACACTTTATAACAAACTCACTATTGCTCTATTTAAACACCTGTGACTTGTAATTCTTTTAAGGTTGGCAACCATTCCCATGAGCTAAAATCAAAATCACAGGTGTTCTGGGCTGTGTGCCAGGGTCTCTGAGACCCCTGCCCAGGTCCCTGAGCCTCCAGGGCAACTGGAGGGGAATCTTGTGTTCCCACAGATCGAGATCTGGGCAGCCTTCACACAGAGCTTACTGTCATTATCACACAAGGTGATGAATATTTGAAATTATTTATTCTTCTGTGGTAATTTAAACACTGACACTTTAGGACTTAGGGTTGTTGGGCTGACACCTTAGTGTTTGTCTGGGAGCTTTGTGCAGCTGGAGCTGATCCATCAGGATTTCCTTCTAGTTGCTTTCAGCCTGCAGGTGAGGAGGTGTGTGTTGCAGCATCTTCCCAGCCAGATTCAAGTAGCAAAACAATGAATGCTACTTGCTGTGGTTATAGACTGCTAGCTATGCCGCATGTAAATTTAATTAATATGAGAGAGTATTATCTGAGATTCTGTTGTCCTTAAAGTTTCAAAACCTGGCCAAGAATATGTGTATCACATTAAATCAGGGGATTTCTTTGAGCTTTGGATTTGAGATTGCTCTGGGATATGTCTGAGGTTCTCTGAGATCTGTTTGTGGACCAAGGGGGACCCTGAAGAGCTGTTGCTTCCATGCTGTGACAAGTTGCAGGCATACTAACATTGTAACTATTTTTGCAAACCACATACTAAGAATTCCTTGGTGTCCTGTGGAAGTTTGTCTTAGATTTCCTGCTTCCAGCGCTGTGACTTTACAATGCTTCTTACAGGCTCATGGTCACAGTGGCACTGGAGGTTTCTTTGTGGACCTCACGTGTCATGGCAGTGACTGTGTGGGACATGCTGGAGTGGGTGCACATGGGGACACTGGGACCTGCTTGGAGGGTGCTGCCACAGGTGCCTCTCACCCAGCCTGCTGTGGCCCAAGGACTTCTCAGATCAGATGGTAAAAGTGATATTTCAGACATGTCCAGCTCTTAAAGTGAATGCAAGCCTGAGAACAAAGTGTGCTGGGTCAGCCAGCTGCTGTGGTAACTCTGCTGGGTAATCAGGCTCACAGACGGACTTTGAAATGTTCTCCTGGGCTGGTCCTTGCTGTGGGCAGACATTGTGGCCAGGGATGTGCTTCCAGAGGCTTGTTAAAAAGCCAGGGATACTTTCTCATTGGGAAAGCACAATTGGAGCTCAGCACAATTGCACGATTGGAAGAAAGAGGCTGGAAGCTGTTCTTGATAGGGCTGGGTACTTCCTCTCAGCAAAGTGCTCTGAAGTGAGGTGCAGTGGGTCCCAGCATCCCTCATACTGGACAAACTGATCTGGTGAGGAGCTCTTCCTTAGGGTACTGAGCCTTCTGTAGCCTCCTGAATTTGCCCCGTTTGCTCAGTCATGCCAGCCCCAACAAGCGCGGGATATGCTGTAGAGTTGCTGATCACTCCAAGCAGAGTTTTGTTTTGGATTTTTCAATCTGAAGATTGAACACAGAAAGGACAGGTGCTGTGTTTTTTCCACCTTCAGCCCTCTTTGACCTCAGGCTGGCCTTCCTGAAAGCACAGCTCTTGGTGTGCAGAGCAGCAGGTGAGCTGGGGTCCATCCTCCTACTTTTGCACCGTGGGGCTGCCTGTATTCTCTTTTTAGCCTCCTATACAGGAGAGAAATAAAAATACAATATAAAATAATATAATGACAGAAGCAAGATAGGTGCAGAAAGCCAGGCTTCCTGTTCCAGCACTGTCCCTCACAGGAGCTTGAGACAGAGCTGGGAGTGGAGGCTCTCTGAAGCATAGAGGAGCAGGGCCATGCTGTATGACATATGGACAGCCCCAGTAGAAGCTTTGGTGTTGAATGGTGCCGCAGCTTGGCTGCTAGAAAATGTCTGAGTAGAAGAACCATGAACTGAGGCTGGAGTGTCACCTGGGCAGCAAATTTCAAGAGAACAAAGCGGTTTAGAACAATGGAGGAAGGTGCAAGGACAATTGCAGCTGATGTGAGCTTGCCTCTTTAAGGATACCTGATGCTGTCAAGGCATTGTCTGTGCAACTCTTGCTTCGTTTCCATGCTTCAGAGCTTTATAGGAGCCAGGAAGAATGTGTTGCCTCAGTGAGGTTGTGTTTGTGAAAGTGTACACTGCTGTGGGTTGCTGAAGGAACCTGTGGGACACCCAGGACAGTGATAGCAAGGTGCTGCAAGGTATCAGGGCAGAGCAGGACCCTATAGGAACGAGTCCTACCAGCCATGAATCCTACTCGCCAGGATCCTTCACTTCGGGTGTGCATTAGTACCTGTTAGTTGTGCTCCAAACTGAATCCAGCTACTCCTTAGGTACCATAGACTTGATACATGCTCCCATGTGCAGAAGGGTGCTCAGAACATCTCCTGTCTTGGCTTCATCCGAGTGCTTTCATTCTGCTGGGTGGCTTTTGGAGCACAAATTTCCTGGTCTAATAGTGGTGAAGCAGCTGCACCTACAAATGGAGTCCTTTGTGCTGTGCTTATGTTGCCCAGCACATGCATCAGTCAGGTTGCACTTGAGGGTAAGTGCACAAGGGTGCATTTTGTTTGCTCAGAGCTAGATTTTTCAGCAGATGGTGTTGAGCAAGCAGGAAATTGGATACTTTGGTATAGAGACATGTTGTATGGTGGAAAGTCTGGAAAGGCTCTTTGGCTTTCATGCCAGCATCCATCTCTCCTTCTGACATGCAACAGGATGTAGGCAATGGCATCTCTCTTTCCATCAGGTAGGATCTTGAAAAGCATCCTCAGCAGTTGCCCATCTGTGACGGCTTTGTCCTGGACAGTCCTTGGGGCTGCTCACAGCTGTCTGTGACAGTTCCAAAAGGCAGTGCTATCTCCCAAGTACTGTGGTGTTGGGAAGGATGAAACAGGAAAGCCCTGTAAATATGATTGCCTCACGGAAGATTTTAAGAATGTGGAAACTATGTGAGATTGAAATGAAGCGACATACCAAAACCCTAGCTGCTAAACACCTGAAAAGCTGGTATGTCCAGGATGAGTAATCCCCTTGTTTAGATATGCAAGACCCTCTGGTTACTGGTAAGTATGGTAATGTAAGGATTCCTATAGGCTGTATGCAGATGCCGTAGAATTTGTATCTTGTAGTCGATTGGTTAGTGGAATTTAGAATATTCAACATAGAAAAGGATTTATTGCATTGTAACCAGAAGCTCGCTCTCTTACTCGCTCCTCTCTTCTCTCTTTGCTCTCTTTTCCTGCCTCTACTCTCTTTTTGCTTTTACCCCTCTTACCCCTCTCTTTTCTTACTCTTCTTCTTACTCCTTTTTACCTCTCTTGCTCCTGTTCTTATCTGCTCTCATCTCTTGCCCCTCAGCCTTTTGTCCTCCCCGCACCGCCTGGGCCAGCTCTGAGCTGCTGCAAGCAGCTCTAAGCAGGGTCCTTGCTTGCACCCCACGCCTTTTGTAATAAAACTTAAGTTCTAGGATTCAGCTTCAGAGATCTCTTGTTACTGTCCGCCTGCCCCCCCTACGGCATTACAACTACACTGTGGCTTCCAAATGTTGTATTCCTTTGTTAACTCATGTGTAAATTCATTAACTCATGCTTATGTTCATGAGTTAATGTCATGCAGGGGTGCTAGGCAGCACACTTTGGCCTAGGCTCTGCACTCCCGAGGCTCCAGCTTGGATGCCCTGCAAGCACTGTGGCTAAACCAGGCTGAGAGGAGTAGTTTGCACATACCTTTGGGTATATATCCTTTTTACCCTGTTATTCCTGTTACCACTCTTGAGCTTTCTTTATTCCTTTTTCTTCATATATTGACCTCCTTTCCCAGACTTGACAAGTGTGTTTCTGCAATGCCTGTTAAAAGTTCTTCTCAGTCCCTGGATATCTTGTCCTTTTATAGGCTGACTAGTCAGAGCCACTGTGGCTTCTCTGTGTCTTTTGTCTCAGCTCATTTTCAGTGCCCCTTTTTCTCTGAAGATCATATTGAGAAGATCATCTCCGATTTCTGAGGGAAAACAGAGGTTAAGCACTCTGCAGGACATGCGCTGGATGGAGCTGTGTGTACAAATGAAATAGAAGATTGCTCTTCACAGGGAGCTATGGTTGCTTTCAGAGTGCTCGTGGTACTGGTGTTGGGGCTGCATGGCTGGAGCCTGTCCACAGGATACTGAGAGCACATATTAGTGAGCCTCAGCCTTTGAATGGGAAAATCAGTTCTGCAGCTACAGAGGAGACTTTAGCCACTCATATGGGAAAGATGGTAGAAGAGGGAGAACACATGGTCAGTGCTTAGTCTTGGACTAGTGTTGGCTCAATTGTGGAATTTCTGATAATGTTCTTGGCTTCTGCACAGACACTGCAACTCCTGGAGGAGCCCAGGCATGAGCAAAAAGAAAAAATGGCGTGATATCAACTCAGTCTGGTGTAGGGATGGCTTTGTGCTTTCAGAACAAGAAAAATAAATCCAGGGGAGGAGGGTAGTAACCTGATGTGCCTCAAACTGTATAACTGAAAACGTCATTGCTAGCAGCAGGTGATGTGTAGAGACTGTGCCACAGCAACTTGTGCTGCTCATGGAGAGGGACAAAACACAACTTTCAGTGCTCTCTGTTTGTCTCTTGAAATGCAACCAAGACAGTTCCTAGTGCGTGGTCAGCCTGCCAGCGTGTGCCATGTTGGTGTGCTCACCACATGTACGTGGTGCCTGGCACTAGGGGCTTGCTGAGGAGGTTGTGCCATGACCTCGTGGAAGACTTGTCCTTGGCTGATGAAAGTGCTTGATGCCTGCCTGGTGCAGCGGTGTTGCAGGCTGGTGTCATGGAGGTGGGACATGCATCAGTTAAAAGGTGTAAAAAGGCATAAAAACTTGAGCATGGAGAATGAAAACTTCCCCACTTGTGACTGTGGTGATAAACCTGCAGTGATTGCATGATGTGCTAGTGAGAACACGTTGATCTCCGTATGAAAACCATAAGCTTGTTTAGAAAATTGGGCTGTCTCATTTCAGATTAGAGTTTCTCTTTAATATGCAAATTCTTAATTAGTATGGAAATAGCTTGTTAAGTGGGGTTCTCTGTGCATATATATCCACATACCAGTGCAGTGGTGCTCCTTAGCAGGTGGTGTGCTTCCCTTTAGGATGATGGTCAAGTTCCTGGCTCTGAGGCCAGGCAGGATGCTCTGGATGCAGCAGGCAAAAGCAGACCGTAGCACCAGTGTCTGAGTTTGAAAAGACAGGGGTCAGCTAAGGAAGGCAGGAGCTTGCCTTGAAATTGAAAATGTAAACCCCCTCTCTCTGAATTATTATGATTAAGGGGGTCTCAGGGAAAGATATGGGAATAGGAATAACAGTTCTTTATTAGGAAAATTAAAATAAAAATGCAGTAATTAAAAAAGAAAAAAACCACTGACAGAGTTAGAATACAACCTGACACCCTGTGGGTCAGGGTGTTGGTAGCAGTCCCATTAAATGGTGGCTGCAATCCTTCTGGAGTGACAGATGCGATTCTGTTGAAACAATGATCCTGTAGAAGGGTGTAGTTTTCCTCTGAAGGTTCAGTGGTGGTGATAGTTGGACCTGGTCTTCCTCTGGGATGTCCAGTGGAAAGGCTGATTTGGTGTTCCAAATCTCAGATTATATCCAGGTAGGAATGCTTGGCTCCTCCCCCTGGGTGGAGCATCTCACAATGGGATGATGGACTTTTATCAGTCATGCAGTGACACTCAATGGCCTATTAGCAGATGATCTCTCCCTGGGTAAAGGATGGGTCCTGGAGGAGATAAAGAAAACTGTCCCACCTTTTTTGGACTGCTGACCTATTAACAGAGGATATTCCCTGCCCCAGCCCCCACCCTGGAGTTAGGTCATGGAAGAGGTAAAGAACACTGCCCCACCCGATTTTGACAGATGGTGTTAGATGGTGATGCATACTTCTGGTTAGATCTTGCATTGCAACCTAAGACAACTAGGCAGACAATGACTGTTCCTTTTCTCCTGTCCAGTTTGTCCCCTAGGAGATGATGGGAAGAGATGATTGCTCCACAGAATTATCACAGAATACTCTGAGTTGGAAGGAACCCACAAGGATCTTTGAGTCCAGCATTTAAATGAATGGCCCATATGGGGATCAGACTCACAATCTTGGCATTATTAACATCATGCTTCAACCAACTGCCCATTATGAGTAGCACAGTGTGTTAAATGCCACAGGTTCCCTGGTGTCTGGGGTCGCAGCTGGCCACAGTGACTCTGACCCCTGCTAGCACAGTTTAAAGGAGCCTTCCACACCGAAATGGCATGGGAGCTGGAGCAGGGCCCTGCGGCAACCTGGGGTGCTGCCATCTTCTCAGGGTACCCTCTCTGCAGCCAGCTCTATGTGCAGACAGGAGACCCCTTGGTTTCCTGTCTCCAGGCACCTCCAGGGGCTTTGTAGGGCCTCATCTTGCATTTGGAAGAATTTGCCCATGGTCGGAATGGGTATTCTGGTTAGAATCATTGAATCATCAAAGTTGGAGGAACCTTTAAGATCATCAAGTCCAATGGCCCACCCAGCACTACCACTGTAATTCTTAAACAACATCACCCAGTGCCTATCCAGCCCTTTCTTAAATCTCCTTTCTGGGGATGCTGACTCCACCTCTCTGGCAACTTACTCTGGTTCCTAACCACCCTAACAGTGAAAAATTTTCTTCTAATATCTAATGTGAATCAGTGTCTCAGCTTAACGCCATTTACTCTTGTTCTCTCACTGCAGGCATAGCAAGAGAGACCAGCCCCCACCTCACTACAACCTCCAGTCAGGAAGTTGGAGGGAACAATGAGTTCCCCCTGTGAGGCTTCTCTTCTAACTTCTGAACAAACCCAACTCCCTCATCTGTTCCTGATAAAATGTTTTTTATAGACCCTTCACAAGCCATGTTGCCCTTTGCTGGACATACTCCAGGACCAAAATATCCTTTTGTCCCCTTTTGAAGTGAGAGGCCTGAACCTGAACATAGGACTTGAGGTGCCTCACCAGTGCCAGGTACAGGGTGTTGGTCACTTCCCTAGTCCTGCCGGTCACATTATTCTTGCTGCTGGCCTCCTTGGCTACCTGGGCACACTGCTGGCACCCCCAAGTCCTTTTCTGCCAAATGATTCTCAAGCCACTCCTCCCTGAGCCTGAAGCTGCAGGGAGTTGCTGTGACCCAAGTGTAGGACCTGACACTTCACCGTACTAAACCTCACACAGTTGTCCTTAGCCCATTGATTGAGTCTGTCTAGATGTCTCATCAGATTCTTGGGGTTAAACTGTCCCCTCTGGATCTATCTGATATCCCAGCCTTATTTTATCTAGACAGATGGCTCCAGTTCTATGGAAATACATGGGTGTATGGTGGGTGTGATACTGTTTTGTGCCTGTCACTAGCTGGAATGAGAGGACAGAACATACCAGGTCTCCTGGTTTGGGACCACTGCTGAATATGGGACTACCCTGTTATGGGGCTAGTTTGGCCCTTGCTCTGCTTGCTGTGCCAAGCAGCTGGGCTCTGACAGCAATGGGACATGAATGCCTGTAATATCTGTGTAGAGCTTGGTATGCTCAAGCTGGGCACAGACAGAAGAAGGAAGACCTATAGAAGACCTTCTTGGCTCTCTGAGGGAGAGAAGAGTCTGCCCATTCTGCTCATGGCTGTCCAATTGCTGGCTGTGGCCTGAGCCTTGTGTTTTCAGGACACAGTATGTCGTGGGCTATGGCCATTGGTGAGGATTCCTAGGCACTTCCCTTCCAAGGGCAGGTGACTGTGTTTGTGGCTCTGGGTGGTGCTTGCTTCTGAGAGGAGGAGGCACATGGCCTGTTAGTTGCCTCCTGCGAGTATCAGTGAGCACTGTGCAGGATGCCCCTCTGGGTTTGGCTGTGTCCCCCACAGCTGTCCGTGGGTGTGACTCTGAGTAGAAACAAACATCTGTGCCAAGAAGAGACTGCTGTGCTTTGCTCAGGAAGAAACTCCCTACTGTTCTCTGCTGTCTCATGTCCTGTCTTTAACCTGTGCCCTTGTCTCCTCTGGTCTGGATGCTCATTCAGAGCATGCCAGGGGTCTGGCCAAGAGCTCCTGCAGTGCTGTGTGCCAGTGCTGCCAGCCCTTCTTCGCTTGCCCAGTGACTGGGCTTCTGTGCTGCCTCTTGTAAACCCCAAGGCTGGGGTTGGTCTGCAGCCTGCCACACTCAGGGAACTGCGAAAGGCCTTCCTTGATACTGACTTCAACCTGGGAAAAGTTATTCCTGAGTCATGTTGTGCATCCTGGAGAAAACAGATATTAGGAATGGGTGATTATCCTGCTGCACAACCTGGTCCAAAAGTGCCCTGGTCCAAAGGTGTCATGGTTTGATGCTGGCCCAATGCCAGGCACCCATGAAAGCCACTTGCTGCCCTCCCCTGCCACAGCTGGGCAGAAGAGAGAAAAAAATTAACAATGACTTCACAAGTTGAGATAAGGACTGGGAGAAATACTTCAAGGGCAAAACAGGCTGAACTTAAAGTTGCAAAGTGAGTTTATTACTTAGAGAGTCAGAGGAGAATAATAAGAAGTAAAATAAGCCCTTAAAATACCTTTTCTTCTGTCAATCTCCTCCCTCCTTTCCATTGACAGTGCAGGGAAACAGGGTATGGAGGTTTGGTCAGTTCATCACTCTAGGTTTTCTTCCACTGCTCAAGGAGAAGAATCCTTGCCCTGTCAGACTGTGGGGTCCCTTCCACAGGAGACAGTTCTCCGTGAACTTCTCCAGCGTGGCTCCAATCTCACAAGCAGCAGTCTGCCCAAAACTGCTGCAACATGAGTCCCTCCCACAGGTACACAATTCTCCCAAAACTGCTGCAGCATGAGTCCCTCCCACAGGTACACAATCCTCCCAAAACTGCTGCAGCATGAGTCCCTCCCACAGGTGCACAATCCTCCCAAAACTGCTGTAGCATGGGTCACTTGTCCATGGGATGCAGTCCTCCAAGGACAGGCTGCTCCAGCCTGGAAGCTGGGCCCCCTCTCTCCACTGGGTCTCCCACTAGATCAGAGTGTCCTCCAGGCATCCACCCACTCCGGCATGGGTACATCTCCCACGGGCTGTGGGTGGATCTCTGCATCCCCTGTGGATTCCCATGAACTGTGCATGGATCTCTGCATCCCCCGTGGATCCCCACAGGCTATGCTTGGATCTCTGCATCCCCCGTGGATTCCCATGAGCTGTGCATGGATCTCTGCATCCCCCATGGATCCCTGTGGGCTGCAGGGGCTTCACCATGGTCCTCAGCACAGCTTGCAGAAGAATCTTGGCTCTGGTGCCTGGAGCACCTCTTCCCCTCCTTCTCCACTGGCCTTGGTGACACCATGTTGTTTCCCTCACATGTTCTCATCTCCTCCTACGACTAAGAGAAAAAACTGTGAGCCTTTGTTTTGATTTTCTTCCTAAATCTATTATCAGAGAGGCGTTACCAACCTCTCTAATTTGGCCAGCTTTGGCCAGCAGCATGTCCATCTTCAGAGCCATCAGGGATTGGCTCTGCCAGACATGATGGAAGCTTCCAGCAGATTCTGTGGCCGCCCTGCTACCAAAAACCAGGCTGAGCAAAACCAATACATCTGGGAAGAAGAATGTCAGGCTACAGGCAGAGGGCTGCTTTGGCAGTCTGGCAGCCTCTCCTTTCTGCTGCTGTCATCTGTGTCCCTCACAGTCACTCTTGGGAGCACTGGATGTGTGACAGAGCCCAGCTGCCTGCTCCCTATCCTGGTGAAGAAGCTGTACTTGGTCTCCTGCCGCTGCTGCTGAGGCTCATGAAGTAAGGCTAAAGCTCATTGGCTCATTAACTTCTTCTGGGCAGCTGGCTCCTGGCACTGGCTGCCCTTCCCTGCCCACAGCCTTTGTCCTCCCAGCCCAGTGCTGCCTGCTTGGGATCCTGGCCTACCTGAGTGCCGAGTGCCTGGGAAGGAACAGGTGGGGTCATGCTGGAGCAGCAGCCCATGGGAGCCGGGGCCAGAGCTGTGTGACAGCACCAGGGTTGGTGGCAGCAGGGCCCTGCAGCCCTTTGCTGGGCTCAGGAGGCAGCAGAGCTGAGTCGCTCCAGCACATAATGTCTGGGCATCTCCCAGCCCTCGTTCATCTGCTGCAGCTGCCTGAGCTAACACTGTACAAAAGGCAATAGCATGCTGGGGCCTCGGCCACTCAATTGTTTGTGATGCACAATATATGTTTTCTTACTTGATTCTTTATTTTAAAAAAAAACAAAAATGCCCTGAAATCCTAGAGTTGTGATAGGCCTCTTGTGGGCCTTGGAGACACTTCCAGCCTGGGCTAGCCCCATGTCAAGGAGCTTGTAGTAAGGTATTTATCTTGACCTTAGCTTGCCAGAAGTTTTGCTGCTGTGCAGACAATGTCTGAGCTTTTCTCCTTCCCTGGCATCTCTTGGGTCTCAATAAAACCTCCTGTGTGTTCCATGTAGGACCTTGGCTCTGCTGGATAGGAACAGGGGGCTACAGATGCCACCCAGTCCCTGTGGGCTGGCAGTGGCCCTTCCCCAAGCTTTGGAGGTAGACAGAGCTGCTCTGGTGAGATGCAGTGGTTGCCAGAGGAGTGCAGATGGATACTACCAGTGTCATGCTTTTCTGCTGCAGAAGAGTCTTGTGCTGCTGGGTTCTGTCCTGGTGCTGTCCCCACAGCTATATCAGCTGGAGACATGGACAGGCACCTTAGAGTGGTAATGCTAGGTGCCAGGACTCAGTCTACAGCCTGGAATTTGTTTGGCTGGTGTAAGTTCTGCTCTGGCTGTGGGAGCAGCAGGTTGACTAGCAAAAACCCTTGGGGTGTGCCAGGTACTAAGTATCACAAAGTGATTCTTTGGGGCAAAGCGGTAGTGGGGAGATCTCCTTGAGCACAGAAGGCATCCCATGCCTTGACAGGATTCTGAGGGATTTCACAGCCTTTTGATGATGAAAAGAAAACAGAGAGCAGGAAGAGAGTGCTAGTTCTCACAAGTGCTGGAGCTCCTCAGATCCATCTTCTGGGTTACTCCAGCAGAAAATAAATTGAGCACTGGAACAGGCTCCCAGGGGAAGTAATCACAGTACCAAGTACAAGCCTGTCCAATTTCAAGAAGTATTTGAACAATACTTTCAGCCACATGACAGGATTCTTGGTGCGACTTTTTGCAGGGCCAGGAGTTGGACTTGATGATCCTGATAGGTCCAGTCCAACTCAGCATATTCTATGATTTGGTGTTTCTAAAAACTGTGAGGGGAGAGCTGGGAAGTAGAGCCAGGGTAGGAGCAGCTCAGCTGGGTGGGTGTTGGCAGGCCCTGCTGAGGGCCAAGCTGAGGCAGATGGGGGAAGACCAATGCGCTCATGTGCTGCTGGCAAGGAGGGGTAAGCTGAGCACCTTGGAGCCTCCTGCAGCACAGAGGTCGCTGTGAAAAGTGAACCAACCCCAGGTCAATGACACATCTGGCTCCAAGCAAACCCTTGGGATGGGACTGCTGCCTGTTCGAACCCGGAAGGATTGTTCTGAGCTGCTGCACCCACGTGGTCTGAAATCTCTGCATGGTCCTTCCTGGAGAGCATTCTACTGCAGCTGCATGTGTCTTCTAGCTTGACTTAGCCCTGTATTTCCTGGGCCCTCCTAGGACATATTTGCAGCAGTACAAGAGGGGTTATACAGGACAGGGTTTATGTCTTGGTTTTGAGAGAAATTTCAGGAGAAAATGCCCTGGAATGAATGTTTCCTCTAAAGAGAAAGGGCTTCAGTAACTCTGTTTACTTCTGCCAGTGAGAGAAGTGGATACCAGGGGGTTAAACTGAAAAAACCTGTCTATTAATAACAAAAAATAAGGGTGCCTGCAAGGCACAGAAAAAGAAAGAAAGAAAAAGAAGTTGAATAAATGCTTGATATTGAAATTGTGGAACCCTACCCTGCCCTCCCCTGAAACCCCAGTCCCAGCCTTGTCCCGGCTGCAGGCACCTTCCCCTGCGGTGCAGTTCCGGGCACAGCCAGCAGGGGCGCTGCTGGCTCCCAGCTGGGCAGGGCGCTGTGGGGCGATGATTCCCCCGCGGCTGCAGGGGGCGCTGTGGGGCGAGCTCGGCCGCCTCTCTCCACACGGCAATGGCGGGCGGGCTGGCAGAAGGGATGGACAAGGGGCTTCCTTTGGAAACTCACGGC
>VZTB01014843.1:103971-116379 GCA_013397245.1 Thryothorus ludovicianus | reverse complement strand
TCACGGCGAGCAGCCGGTCCGTCTTGGTCCCAGTCGGTGCCTCTTTTGTTAATGAAAGGAGCTGTAGCAGGAGCCTCTGAGCAGCAGCTGGAACAGCAGGATGGGCTCACCCAGAGGTAGCAAGCAAGAGGTAGCAGAAGCTCTGCAGCTGTAGCTGGACTGCAGGACCTCCTGGCAGGCCGAAGGTAAAAGTGTAGCAAAAAAGCTTGGAGCAGTAGAAGGGGCTTGGCAGGGGGTGCTGGGCAGCAGCAGCCTGGCTCCAGAACAGGTCAAGGGGCATGCTCTGCAGGATTTTTCACCAGTGCTGGCTGGTCCTTAGGTCTGGACTGTACAGGGGGACATCCCTCAGCAGCCAAACGAGGGTGTTCCTGCATCCTGATGCCACATGTATCAGCTCTGGGCTTCCACAGCAGAGCAGCAGAAAAAGCAAACTGGCAAATCCAGTCACAGTGCTGAAGCAAAAAAAAAAAAAACAAAAACAAAAAAACCAACAAAAACAGAAACAAAACAAACCCAAAAGAAACAGTAGGATTTTTGGTCAGAGGCACCAGCTGTGTGGTCAGTAAAACAGCCCATGCGGAAAAGGGAAGAACAGCTTCTTGCCTGGCCTCCAGCTCCCTATGGAAACTCTGGCCTTGCTCCCATTCATGGTGATGGTCGCAGAGCCAGGGAGGATGGGGATGGGGCAGGGACAGCAGCCACCCCTGGGCACAAAACACAACAAAACAGATCAAAAACTCCCAAAATTATATAGGATAGTAAATGATCCTCAAGACACTTATTAATGAGAAAGAAGTCCAGTGTTATCCTGTTCAGAGAAGCCATGAAACTCCTCCCTGCTCATGTTGTGGCACGGGGTGCCTTTCCTTGCTCCCACCTAGCTTGACTTAGATGTGGGCCAAGATGGCCTGGCCTGTTCCATGTAGCCAGGATGAGAGTTAGCAGTCTTTGGCTCTTCAGTATGGTGGCATGAACCATGGACCAGCATCAGCATGCAGAATTGGTCACCTCATGCTGTCTTGAGCACTGCCCACCTGTAGGACCTGATGGGTTTTGGTGTTCCTGCTGGGGAGGGAGAAACGATAGGGTTATGGGGAGGTCACTGGGGCTGGCCCGTGGACTGGCAGCAGTGCAAACTGTGCTCTTGTGCCAGCGAGTCTGACAGCTCATGCCTCATGGAGTGGGGTTTGCTTGGTATCAGAGGAAAAGGAGAGGCAGCTGTTTGTGGGATTTCTGTCTTAAAACACTTGTCAAATACTTTTGAGCTCTTTGGCACCTGTTGCTGGTACTGTGGAGCAGATGACTGCTGAGGGTTGGCTGCTCAAAAAGCATCTACTGCTGACAGCTCTGTTGCGTGTGCCGTGGCTGGAGCTGCAGTGGGGAGGGCACAGACTGTGACCTCACCCTGTCCCGTTGATTGCATGTTTATCCTGGGGAGCTGCACCAATGCCCCATCCACCCAGAATTGGCACTGTTTCTGATGTTGACCCTGCGTGTGGTGGGGCTGCTCTTGGTCTTCCTGCTACCACAGCAGTGCTGGGAGGGAGGCAAAGAGGCAATGAGCTTTCTCCTACATCTGGCAGTGTCCAGCCTATGCTCAGTTCCCAGAGAAATAAGGCCTGTGCAGGTGCATGTCAGCTCACCATCTGGCCCAGTCCTAAGAGTGCAGGAAGCCTGCAAGGAGGTGCTGGGCACTGTTCCTCTGTGTTTGTGTTTAGCTGCTCTGGCAGTGCCTGGGAGCTATGGCCATTGCAGACACCAGCTAAAAAGTTCTGGCTAAAAGCTGGACAAGCTGGACCACAGCCACTGTTGCAGGGAGCCTGAGGAAACACTCGGCCCCAGAGAGCTGTCATGGTGCTGCATTGCCACAGATCCCTCATTGATCCACTGGATGGGGACAGTGTGGGGACCTGGTTGCCCCTGGCACTGAGGTGCTGCTAAGAGCTGGACTTGCAGCTGCAGCCCCTCTGATCAGGCCTAGTGTGGAGGATTTGCTTGGAAATGACCCCTCCCTCAACCCATCCTCCTCGTGGGCTTCAAGGTGGGTGCCACTCATGCAGGGTCCTCCCTCCTGCAGGAACACAGGCCTGGGGACACAGCCAGCGTGGCCCCAGCGCTGCACCAGAGGCTGCTTGTGGGGAGACATCGCTCTTCTCCTCCTTGCTTGCCCCCTCTTCATCCCCATAGCAACTCTTCTGTTGTCACAGTCATAGGGCTTGCAACCCACATCAAATTTCTGCATACTCTCCAGTCTACTTCTGCTGTCATTGCTACTTGGCAAAGGCTGATTTGTTTATTTCCCTCTGCTGCTGCAGGGCTGGCAGCATCCGACAAGTCTCTCAGCGGGGCCTGGGCTATATCTGGGGCTCTGAGGAATTGGAGTGTGTTTTTTGCAAGCCCCAGATGTGCCACTTCTTGCCAAGACCATGACTGCCATGTTGGTCTTGGCCAGTGGGTTCCAGGCAGCACTGACCTGTGGCGATGTCTGTGGTTGGGCTCTTGCTGTGGCTCAGCAAAGCAATGTCCCGAGCTTGTCCCTGAGAGTTTAATTCTGGCAGCTTTGTGCTCTGAACAGCCCGGGGTTGGCTCAGCCTCCTGGAGGCATGAATGGAAAGATGAAGTGCGTCAGATTCAGCAGTCTCATCATTGTGAATTTTTTTGTGTTGTGTCTTGCAGAAATAATATTCATCCCAGATTTGATGATAATGAAAATACAGAAAAAAGAAAAGCAGGTTTGTGACTCTCTCTCCTTCTCCAATTCAGCTGTCAAGGCCCAAGAACTATGTCCCATGTGGAAATTGTTGTAACTGATATGTGGTAGAAAGGAGGCTGAGGGAATGCTGTCTTGAATTTCCAGACAGGGGTGCAGCTCAGCTCCTTAAAATTTGACCTGAGCTGCACCCCAGAGTGGGTGAGCCTGATGGGGCCACTGAACAAGGTGGGATTTATCTTCACTAGTGGAAGTGCTCTTGACTTGGTGCTGCCCCCAGTGAAGGAACAGCCCTTCGTTTTGTCTCAAAGTCCATAGTATTAGTTCTTGCTGTAATCTCATTACAAAACCACATGTTTGCTGTGATTGCTGTTACTAACATGATACACCAGGACTAATACCAGCTGGGAGGTTCAGGAAGATCATGTCTGGGAGCTGTGGGTGCTTGGACAGGGAGGAATTTTCTTCCCTTACTCAGAAAAAAATCTCATCTCACAAAGCTGTCATTTCTGGATTGCTGCATTGGATCATAACAACCGTCTGCTCCCAGAAGAGATTTATGAGCCAGTGGTCTTTGTATTAAGTGTGTGCAGGGGAAGAACCTGACCATTGGCACTCTGCTGAGGGGAAAGGACCTGTTACATGCATGGAGTGTTGCTCTGCCTGCAGGGCTGAAACATGGCTGGACATATAAAGCAAACTGCTCTGCCTGGAGCTTATTTGTGTCCATGCTGCTTTTAATGGGAAACCATTAAAGTGAGCACTGAGCTAAGGGATAAATCTGTTTGAGAGCACAAGCCTGTGCCATTTCTAACCAGCTCTGAAGCAGTGTGTGCTGCTCAGGGCACTGCAGATCACACTGCCATGGCAGGCTGATGGGAGGAGGAAGGGAGGGAGGTGTTTTGAAGAGGTCAGTGTGCTGTTCTGAGCTTGCAGTGAGGCAAATGCTGCAGGTAAGTGTGTGTTCAGAGCACCAGTACTGTAGGATGTAATGAGTTTACAGTGTGTCCTAAAGATGCTGTGAAGATGCAGAGCCAGCCTCAAGGTGAGGCGGAGGAAGGGATCATGGAAGGTCTTGTGTACCAACATGGCTGGATTGCTCCTGATGGGGCAGGGCAAAGGCCTGGAGGAGAGCAGGGTGCTTTGTGGTATAGGTCTGTGATCTCCCTCCTCTGATAGCAAAGCCCAGGTAAGAAATTCATGCCGCTCATTGGGCTAATAGAACACGCTTAGGTGCTCTGGAAATGGGATTACTGAAATGACATTGGGTTTAAGCACAGCAAAACCATCCTCCCCCACCATTTGGAAATTTTAGAGGGCTCAGCTGACAAATTGTTTTCTATAGGTGTTGCTGCAGATAAAATCTAAGAGGGAGATAAAGGCTCCTGAGCTCTCTAAGCCAGCAGCTGTGTAGGACAAATGTCAGCATGTCACAGGGTGGGGTGCAGCATTCCCAGATTCAGTGTTTGGAAGAAAGCCTCACCAGGTAGGTCTCCTGCAGATATTCTGGTTGCCTGGTTGAGATGGTGAGGGGTGAGTGGCTCCCTGTACTAGCAAGGGGTGGCATTTCACATCAGTCTGGCCACCTGAGCCCAGGAGCACCCACACCTCATAAACAGGCTTCTCATGGCACCAAGGGAGGCTGTTGCCTTCCATTGAACAGTCTGTCTGGAGAGGATGAGATGTTTATGTAGTTCCAAGCCTCTCAAAAGTTATGTGTCTCCCTGCCAGCCTCTCACCTGAAGAAGCTCCATGTTGATCATCATGTGGGTGGGTGTAGGATCAGGCCCAAGGATGAAAAGGTTGGCAAAATGCTGGTACCCTTCATATCAGTGAGGGATGGCAGGGGAGCTGTCACCTGCCTTTGGGAAAAAGTATCAGGTGTACTCTCTCCTTTCCCTAGCCCTTGGTTGTCCTAGGCCAGTGCTTTGTCCTGCCTATGTCCACTGCCAGTGGATTAGGAAACCTAGGCTGGAGAGATGGGGTCTCAAGATGGGCTGTCTGGAGAGCAGCTCCTCTCTATGCTCCCTTAGTGCCCTCTGCAGCAGTGTCTCTCTTCCTGTGCAAATTGTGATGGGTTGAGATACAGGTTCACTTGTCTGAGGGGCTGTTGTTAGCAAAGGAAGGGGCTGTGTTTCCGCAATTCTTCCTTAGTAATGCACAAAAATCTGGTACATTTGTCACCGAGCTGTGACTAACTCGTGAAACCAGTCACTTGTCTCATGACTTACAAGTTTTCATGCCAGAGTGCCTTGTCTGCTGGTGGAGGTGGGACAGGAGTGCCTGGTTACCCCTGAGAGCAATGACAAGTGATGGATTTCCTTTGAGGGCTCAGCACCATCATTCACTGGGCTATCTCTCCTATATCCTGCTTGTTCCTGGGCACTGAAGGATCTTCTACTCCTTACTTCTGCCAAACTCTGACTTGTTAAATAACCAGAGAAATAATGAACTAAAATAAATGCAGTTATCCGATAATGCCTGTAAATCTCCTTATTCTACAGCCATGGAAGTGCTCCCATCCTACATGGACTGTGAGAGCAGAGCAGATTTGCATTGGAGACAGAGAGGTGGAAAACCCTGTGACCCCTTAGCCTTCTCCTGGAGGGGTCTTCTGACTTTCCAGCCTGGGCTTGGAAGTGGCAGGAATGGCTGGGTCCCCTGCAATGTGTGGACAGCAGTGGGAGGCAGTGGGGAACAGCCTAGGGCTGCAGGCACCATGTGGCTGCTGGGCAGCCGTTGCAAGAGGGAAGTCCCTGAGAGCATCTGAGGGAGCTCTGCTTGCCTTTGATTCAAGCACTCACTGCATAAAATGAAGAATTTTCCTGAATTTTATGTGTCTTTTTATGTGAAAGTGAGCTTTGCTGTCTCATGTACTGCAGATACAGTTGGGGGTTTTTACCAGAGTTCCTCGAGACTGGAGCAGGCTCCTGAGCAGTGGGAGCCAGCACAGGGAACGGGACTGTCCAAGCCTGAGAGCTTGTAGCTCTGTCCCAGACTGTGTCTGTGAGCTTTTTTTTTGTTGTGGTGAGACTGCCAGGTCTGATGACCCCCGGTGCTGGGTGCATGGAGGAGTTTTGAGCACCCTCTGTAAGGATGAAGGCCAGGGAGAGCAGTGTGCTGCCAGGGTGCTTTTCTCCTGCACACACAGCCATGAGTGCTGGGTCTTCCCCAGGCTCCAAGGGCTGCAGAGGTTTTCCTCCCTGCCAGAGAGAACTAAGTGGGGAGGACAGCCTGGACAGCCCAGGGCAGCAGCATTGCTCTCTGTCTCATCCATTCCCTGTGCTAGGGTGGTGGGAACACGTGTGCCCACTGCCAGGGCTGGCCCAGTCACAGAGCTTCCTAGTTGTAGTCGTTGAGAGCTGCATTGTGGTGGAGTATCTTGGGAGCAGAGCCAGGCCCCACCTCCATCATGTACATCCCATGTTGACTGCAGAGCCTGTTCGGAGACATGATGGAAGGTGGCACTTGTATATTTTTAGCTTCTTGCTGCATTGGATTAAGAGCTGGAAACAAGGGGTGCAGACACACTGGGCAACCAGAGTACAAACAGCCCATGCTGTGCACACTGCTGGTGGGGATGGGGCTGCTGGAGTGTTTGGCTCACCAGCCTGCCAAAACCCTCTGTGTGAAAGAAGCTGCCTGTCCTGCTCCTGTTGGGCTCTGCAATCAGCTGTATGGATATACTGGCCTGGTGACAGCTGGCCTGACCGTCTCAGGGAGGCAGAGCTGTGTCGTGGTGTCCATCCTGGGCTGCTGTTGGAGTGGCAGGCTGGCTGGTGGCTTTGGTTAGTGCTGAGGGGGAAAATGGGCAGTGGGGGTACTGGGCAGCCCCCAGGCATCAGTCTCTGCCTAAAGAGCGTGGAAACCTTTGATGACCCCTGCAGTCAGGGTCCTTGTGGCCACTCCACATACAGAACAGATCTCTGTCAGGTTTGATTGCATACCCTAGACCCAAATTCAGGCTTCTGCAGAGCTCTCCTGGCGCGCTGCAGGAAAGCTTGGCCAAGCCTGCAGCAAATGGGGCCTGAATGGTCCTTGCACTTGGGTGCAAAGTGGCATGTGGCACGGCCACTGCTGCTGGCTGCCGTCACACTGCCTGGCGAGGCTGTGTTGTGTGGATATTGTCTGAGCCTGGTTGTGAGGGGGGATGGATCTGTTCTTGGTGTTGCAGTCATTGGAAGGGCTCTTCTGTGGCCTCCTTACTGGACAGAGCTGCCATTCAGATCCTGAGGCTATGGCAGAGCTTGGCCCTGCTGGGAACACTGCTCTTGGAGAGGAAAGCCTGCAGGATGGATTATGGGGTGAGCATGAAGCTTTTGGTCTTTTCTCCTTCCCAAATTTCATGGGATAGTGCAGGGTTTGGACATAGATCAGTCTCCAATACCCAGCAGTGTGGATGCAACATCTCCTTCATCCCCATCACATCTCCTGGCAATGCTGGCATGTGACTTCTACTGTATGGGTCCAACGGAGCTTCACTGCTCCTGACTCTCACAGATATTATTACTATTATTACTAGTATTACTATTATTATTACTATTGTTACTACTATTATTATTATTGTTTTTGCTGCTGCTGATGAAAGTGCATAAGCTGTGTAAACCAGTGCTACCTTTATAGGGCAGCAGATGTTGCTTCTTCCCCTCCCCACCTCCTCTTTTCCGCTGTAGTTCCCTTTGCAGGTACCTGGCTCAGGCAGATGAGGCTGTGGGTTTTGTCCCTGGCTCACCATGAGCAGTCCCACTGTCCTTGCCCTGAGAAGGTGTGGGGGAAATACTGCTGAATTTCATTTCTCCTCAGCTCCCATCCATATGCCAAGGGGAGTTTTTAAACTGTCCCTTCACATCCCTGTGAACCCAGCTTTGCTGGAGGGCTTGCAGGGAGTTGGAGGTGCTGTATGAGCCTTGTGGCCAGAGTAGCCAGTGCATCCACAGGCTCAGCAGTTTGGGAGAGAGGAGGGAGCGCTTCAAGTAACAGGGGCAGGAGCTGCTTTGCCTCCTGGTTGTGTTTTCCCCCAAATCCTGAATGCAAAGTCAGCATTCAAATTGTGACTATAAATGAAACAAAACAATTTTAATTTAAGGAAACACGCTACACCGTTAAGGCCTACCCTGACCTTGTCCTAGAATGGGGTCCTGCAATTATAAGTGCCTTCTGTTAGCTTCTGCCTCTCCCTGGGGAGGTGTCAAACATTTTTTTCTTCTGAGATTCTATTTGACAGTAGTTAGACACATGGAACAAGACTTCATGCTCCAGTTGATGCTGAAGGACTGTATGATATGTAATTTATAGAAGATTTCTCTGTGAATAAGAAAAAAAACCCAGAAAACATAAAAGTATATTCTGGAAACATGAAATCATTACAATCATCACCAAAAAGAAAGCTAGTTCAGAGACAGTACAGAGGCATAGTTCTAGGGATAAAAAGTGTTCTGGGGAAGCAGAGGCTGGTTGGATTGGGTTACCAGAGGTTCAGAGATTGGCATCACCTACCAAAATCTGGAGTCATCATTTTTACTTTTCCCCCACTCCAAAATACCCAGAAGCAACAAAGCTGCTTGCTTAGGTGGACATGTAAAATGATATGTAGAATGCGCAGTTGACTGGAAACTTATGTTTCTATTTAATTTTAAAAAGTGATAGAAAAAGGACACATACTCTGTGATTTTAAAAGTAACCCTGTTGTAGCAAGGCAGGGCATCACACATTAGGAACCACTGAAGACGTGGACTCTAATAACAAATATTTTTCCAACTCTCTCAGGATTTAAAAGCCCTTAAGAGGAGTCGCAGAGTAAATATGGTGAGGTCAAGCCAGGGCTTGTGGAATCTGAGTGTTGACAGAACAGCTCAGTCAAATACGCTCTCTACCCAGAGCCATCTTTGATCCCAAGAAGCATCAGAAGGTTGCCCTTGAAGAGTGTGGTAAAGACATTTTTGAGCAAAGTAACATAAGCCACCTGTTTTGAGGGTCTTTGCCCTGGAATTGTGAAGGAACACTGTGAGATTTGGAAATTGCTAATAAATAGAGTTGGGGCCATTACCCATTAGGGCCATGGAAGGGGAGAGGGGAATAATTGTGAAACTAAAGGTCAATGGATTCACTTAGGTATTGAGTAAATAGTTAGGAACTATAACAAACACTTTGTTTCTGAAAATACTACACTAATGAATAGTCAACACGACTTTGCAGAGCAGTCCTCCCTCTTGGGGATTTTAAAGATAACTGGGTCATAGGGCTGAAGTTGGGTTGGGCTGGTGCAAGGCTCATGGGCTCCCAACCAGCAGCTGCAAAAGTTTCTCACCGAATGCTTGTAAGCACGTGAAGCATTGTCCTGATGAAAGGTCTTTCTGTAAATTAGTGACTGATTAAAGGCAAGGAAGCTAAATACAGGGAAGATGTTGCTGCTTTCACAGCACAAGCCAGGGAAGAAAGGTGCTGGTTGATTCCTGCAGTCATCTGGGATGCTGAAATGGAGATGGAGGCTGAAAAGTTGAGGAAAGTTTCCAGATGTGCCCGGTAAAGTATGGGAAAACCAGCCATGCATGTGTCCTCACTGGGAGCTGTGCCTGCTCCTGGAGGAGACTGTAAAGCACTGACAGAATTTGGCATCTCCCTACAGGTTGTCTCAGGGTGCATTCCATGGTTTGTAAAAGGAAAAGGAACAGAGCAAAAACCCTCCTACTACTCTGTGGTGCCTCTGATGCTACGTGCTTCCTACTACCACCCCATAGCCTGTGGGGTTGGAAGAAGTGCTGAGCAGGATAAGGCAGGTGGCCTGAAAGCTGACACAGCCTGCCTGCGAGGAGAGGGTGACTTTGTCACCTATGCCTTAGCTGGGCTAAGAGAACTCTGCAGGGGGAGGATGGCAAAACTGAATTGTACAGTGTGTGACAAGGAGACCCCCTCACACCTTGAGATGTAGAAGCCACTTGAGAGGGAAGCAGGATTTAACCAAAAATAGTGATTTTCCCCAATACCTTAGGAGTTTGTAGTACTGAATGCCCCCAGGTGCTTTGGCGCCCAGAGCTACAGGTGTGCTCATTGTGTGGGTACAGCCTGTGGCTGGGCCAGCCTGGGCAGATGGTGTACAGATATACTGCCTTCTGTGCCCCACTCCTGCCCCCTCAGGGTCAGCATTGCCTAGAGCAGCTCCTGGCTGGTCCAGAACAGTCCAGAGCAGCCTGCCTTGCCCTGCTGCAGCAGGTCCCAAGGGCTATGATTTGCCAGGTTTAGGTTCCTGCAGCTACACGTGTTCTTCCTCTGTGAAGGGGGTCTGTGTGGTGGCATGTCAGTGCTGGCCATGGCTGCAGGCACAGTGGCCAGTAGCCCAGTCACAGCAGTGGGCAGCCTGTTGGCTCATGGCCACTCAGGCCGAGTTTGCTGCTGCAGCAGAGTTCCCTGCAGTGAATGCTGTGTCCCTGACAGTGTGACACTGGCCCTTCAGGCTCTTGCCTGTTGGAAGGAGAGACGATGTCCCTTGCGGCGCAGGGGCAGCAGCCGATGTTCTGGCAGCAGCTGCACGGGGACAGGGAACTCCTGCCTGCCATAAGGTGGTAGCGGGCCTGCCACAGGCAAAGCAGTGAGGGTGCTTTGGAGCCATGCAGGAGCACAAGCTGGCACTGCTTTCTTAGACTTTTCCTGTTGACGAGAAGCCAGGATAAAATGAACCTCATCAAGGGGCAGAAGAAAAAACCGATTCCCTGGCTTATGGCAGTGCACCAGGCTCTCACTGCAGACTGTACTTGGCAGCATGGTCCTTCCTACATGCATGCTTGCAGTGGGCTTCAGGAGCATAACATGAAGAACTTTCCCCTCAAGAAAGACCAAGCGGCTTTGGGAGTATGGTTTCTGGACTGGCAGCTGTTGGTGGGAAGCAGCCTGGTCTCCCTGCCTCTCTGTCCATGTGCTGCCTTTGTGAGCCCTGGCTGTGTGCCTGGCGTTTGATGGCCCATTTGTGGCAGAGCCTGCACCAGAGACTTCTGGTTGCTCCAGATGGAGGCAGTCACTGCTGTCTGGGACCAGCACTGCTCCTGGGACACGGCAGGCTGTGACCCCTGATGCCCACAGAGATCCCAGGCTAAGGTGCTGACACTGAGCATTAGGGAAACAGACTTCCAGCTCTTTAGGGAGGTAGTCAGTGGGATTCCTTGGGAAACTGCCCTGTGGGAGGTGTGAATTGGGTGTCAATCCCTGTATCAATCCAGACTGGGGCAGGAACAGTCCGAGAGCAACCCTGATGAGAAGGATTTGGGGATATTGGTGGATGAGAGGCTGCACATGCCTGGCCGTGTGGGCTGGCCCCCAGAAACCAACCGTGTCCTGGGCTACATCAAAAGAAGAGTGAGCAGCAGGTCAAGTGAGGGGATTTTGCCCCCCTACTCCCCTCAGGTGAGGCCTCACCTGTGGTGCTGCATCCAGCTCTGGAGTCCTCAGCGCCAGACAGACCTGGACCTGGTGGGGCCAGTCCAGAGGAGGCCACAAAGTTGATCAGAGAGATGAAGCACCTCTCTTGGGAGGAAAGGCTGAGAGAATTGGGTTTGTTCAGCCTGGAAAAGAGGCTTAGGCGTGATGAAATTGCAGCCTTCCAGTTCCTGAAGGGACTTACCTAAAGGAGTGATACTAAAATTGTCTAGATAGAAACTTTAGAACACAGTTTTGAGTATTAGAAGCAGGCATTCTTTATTGCAGTGTGCTGGTCACTCAGGGGGATCCTTCCTCCATTTCAGTGGGATGAGTATTAGGTGTATGGGAATTTTATCATGCACGCTGATACATTCATTAAGTATCCCCATNGCTGAGAGAATTGGGTTTGTTCAGCCTGGAAAAGAGGCTTAGGCGTGATGAAATTGCAGCCTTCCAGTTCCTGAAGGGACTTACCTAAAGGAGTGATACTAAAATTGTCTAGATAGAAACTTTAGAACACAGTTTTGAGTATTAGAAGCAGGCATTCTTTATTGCAGTGTGCTGGTCACTCAGGGGGATCCTTCCTCCATTTCAGTGGGATGAGTATTAGGTGTATGGGAATTTTATCATGCACGCTGATACATTCATTAAGTATCCCCATTTCCTTGGCTTTATTTTACATAGTAGCATGTGTTATCAGAAGTCCTTACATGGTTCTATGGGGTCCATCTTCAACTTCTGGTGTCCATTTTAGGTGACTGTTCATTGAGCCCTCCTTTTGAGTAAGTGCAGTATCATTGTTTTGCCTAACTTCTGCTTTGTCAGCCTTGCAGAGCTGAGCTGGCATGCTGGCATGCTGCTTGCGTTTTGCATGACTTCTGTTTGCAGTTACATCCTTTATCTATTTCAACAAGACTGTATTCTACTGTCCTTGACGAGAGTAAATGTTCTGTTCTACTATCCTTATCAACTGAATAAACTTCTGTTCTACTGCCCTTATCAGGGCTACTACCTAAAGGGGACTCAAAGAAAGATGGAGAGGGACTTTTTACAAGAGCATATGGTGACAGGACCAGGAAGAATCGATTAAAACTGAATGAGAGTAGGTTTAGATTAGACATTAGGAGGAAATACATATATATACATACATATATATATATATAGTATTAGATATTAGGAGAAAATTCTGTGCTGTGAGTGTGGTGAGGCACTGGAAAGGGTTGCCCAGAAAAGCTGTGACTACTACATCCCTGGGAATGTTGAAGTCAAGGTTAGATAGGGTTCTGAGC
>VZTB01014843.1:54785-103893 GCA_013397245.1 Thryothorus ludovicianus | reverse complement strand
CTGTGAGTGTGGTGAGGCACTGGAAAGGGTTGCCCTGAAAAGCTGTGACTACCACATCCCTGGGAATGTTGAAGTCAAGGTTAGATAGGGTTCTGAGCAACCTGGACTAGTGAAAGTTGTCCCTGTACACGGCAGTGGTTGGAAGTAGATTACCTGTAAGATCCTTTCCAACTCAAGCTATTCTGTGATTCTAAATTGTTACAGCTAATCCCCATCTTGCGAGAGCTGAGGGATGCAAAGGCTGGGACTGATCCTGTTGCACAGCCATGGTCTCAGAAGCAGCATCGATAGGGCTGCTTTTCTCTTGGTCCTAAATAGGTTCCCTTTATTTCCTTAGGTGCCCTGTGGTGGCTGGTCCATGTGGTGGGATAGCTGCTCCGTATCCCATGATGCTGGTGCAGATGGCAGCAAGCAGGGGCCAGGGCTGGAGGTGGCTGCACAGGGGCAGGGATGCTGATGCCACCTGCTTGACCAATGCCAGCCAAGTCTGCAGCCCCCCCCATTCATGGTTGGCTACAGGAGCATCAGGGGCCTTTCCACTTGCAGTCTGTTTCATTTAATGCTTCCGTCTAATCCAAATGAGAAGTCCGAGTGTTACCGAGCACCCTGTCTCTAGATAGCACTGGATGGGCTCCTGCCCTCAGCCTGTAGGATGTAAAGATTTGCATTCTCTCCCACAGTTATGAAGTGTCTTGAGGAACTGGATGGTGCCAAGGTTCTGCAGAGCCAGGGCATTGCTGCCAGAGACACTGGCACCTCTATCTCAGCACCAGGGAAGGGGCTTGTGAAGGAAGCATCGCCCCTGGCCTGGGGCAGCCGTGGGAGTGAGGTGGCAGGGCAAACACTGCAGCTGTCCCCACAGGCACAGGAGATGCTGCCTGGCACTTCCTGGGCCACTTACCAGCTGCACCACTGCTTCCCTATGAGGAGCTGGTGGGAAGGGCCATGTCTTGTCTCATGGCACAGCCACCAGCCCCCAGCTGCAGGACCAGCTTTCCAGCCCCAATTGTGCTGCTGAGCTTGGTCTGGTGCTGCCCTACCATCCTGCTAGTGATGAGCAAGCCCAGCAATGTCCACTGCTTCCCTCTGGTCATGACTGAGCCATGCATTAGGAGGAGCTGGGGCACTGGAGATGGGAACTGACCAGGAGAGTAGCTGAAACAGAGCCTGACACGTTCCTCTCCCCATCCTTGCATCACACAGCTACGCTTCTGCCTGCTCTTTTGTGCATCCCTTGCTCTCTCTTGCTCTGGCAGCTGCTGCAAGGGATGTTTCTGGTTCCCACTGAGAATTGTCACCCACAGCTCCCTTCCTTGGGCTCTCCCCTGCCAGCCCTGCCAGCCTGGGCTGCTCTCCTGGAACCAAGTTTGCCACACATTGAGCCTGGGCCCTCACCACAGGCACTCCTGCTGCTGCTTGAGGAGAGCAGGGCCCTTGAGTGCTGCTGTCTGCTAAGGCCAAGCATGCCCAGGAGGCAGCTCAATTTCTTTCAGTGTTCAGTGCTGGAAAGTTTAAAGGAAATGGAGGAAGTAGTGAAGCAGGAAGGACAGCTCTTCTCTCCTGGCCTGGAGGGAGCCTTGTCACCCACCAGTTCCTGCAAGTAGTGCTGGTCTAACCCTTCTCTTCTGCCTCAAGCTTGGCCCTAGGTGGACCTAAGAGCCCACTTTTTTGCTTTTGTAGGCTGCAAGGCATCCCTAATTCTCTCTCCTTGCCCTACTGGGACAATCTGTGGCTCTGGGCAACAGGTAGGAAGCGGTCTGGATGCACAGGTTGCTCTTGTCTTAGCCAAGTGGAGTCTGGAGTGTTCGATCGAAGGCAGAACAATGTTTGGAGCACACAGGGGGGCCAGCCACCTCTGCTTGGGGCCTGCTTGGCCTAGGGGGAGCCAAAAGGCCTCTGTGTCAGCCTCTGTTGGGCAGAGAAGGGAGGATCCTCCTATTGAGCTGTGTCTGCTCATGGTGACTGTTAGCCATAGTCCCCTAATGCTGAGGGATAGTGGCACACTGCACAGGGTGATTGGAGCCTTGTGGAGCTGCGGTTCTCCCAGAGCACCTACAATTTACACCTGTGGCATTTGCTTCACCTCTTGCTTTGCGTTCTCTCTGCAGCCACCAAGCTTAAAAGCACTGAGCCTCTCCCCAATGTCGTCTGCCTGGGAGTGCAAGACACAGGACACCTTTACCAGCAGTGAAGAGCAGGACGAGGTGCTCCACCAGGTGACGGTGACAGCCACAAACACAGGTGGCCAATGCCAGTGCCCGAAGGAGGAGCCCAGCGGGGCTCCCCAGAAGCGGACAAGCACCCAGAACGGAATGCAGGACAGTGGGGGCACGGGAGTAAAGAAGAAACGGAAGAAAAAGGGTCTGGCCGAGCAGGAAGGGGGAGATAAAGCAGCTGTGGAGGTGAAACCAAAGAGGAGGAGAGAGCCTAAAGAACCAAAAGAGCCTAAAAAGGTGAAGGAGTCTAAGAAGCCGAAGGAGCCCAAGCAGAGGGAGGTGGCTAAGAAGCCCCGGAAACCTCGGGAACCCAAAGCCCCGAAGGAGCCTAAAGACAAGAAGAGTGGCTCTGAGCCAGCCCCCAGATCAAGACCCAAGAAGAGCAGGTGGGTGGTGGTGTGGGCCTGTCCCTGTGCCTGCTGTAGACAGAGCTGTGGGCTTGCAGGAGCTGCTGCTGTGAGAGAGCAGCACTGAGTGTGCGGGACACTTGGTCTGAATGCTGGATGTGCTGGTTGGGAGGTCAGGATGAGCTCTCTGGCCATGCAGAGATGGGACAGGCGGATGCTCTTTTGGGGGTGAGGCCCTGCGAGACTCCAGATCCATAAGAGAACTGGAGAATCTTAGCCTCTCCTTGGTCTGGCCTTTGTGCCGAGTGTCCTGGGGCAAAAGGGACTTCCCACCAGGACAGATGCTATGTGGCAGAGGGCCTATCTACATGATTTGAGGCCTGGGCAGAGGTTATGTGAGTGAGAAAAACCTGGCCCTGGACTGTGTGCAAATGAGGGTGTGTGCGTACCCAGGGCCAGCAGGGTGTCTCCCCGTGGCTTGAGTTTGGGAGGATGGTGGAGCTCATCCCATCCCCTCTCCCTCTCCTGGAAGACTTGTCCCTCCTGGCAGCTGTGGAGCTGTGCTGGCAGTCAAAGCCAGCAGTGGGGGGAGGCCTGGGGACTCCCTTGTACTGCACAGGCCAACACTGCTGTCTCTGGTAATTCCTCAGCCTTTTAATTAACAGGCTGGTTGGCCAGAAGCTCTGATTTCTTTTTAATGGAGAATGTGTGCAGGTAGCAGAGCAGGTCTCAAGAACATCAGTGTCATTTGGTCTTCCACAGCCCTGCTCCTTCAGAGCTCACTGACAGCCAGGTCCTGAGGGGGCCACGGCTGTGGAGCTGCCACTGGGGTGGTCTTTAATGCGATTGGTATGGGCTAGTTGTGGACAAGAGGTGTGGGTTGCTCAGCAAGACTAGAGCTGGGTGCCATGTCCCCAGCAGAGCCATGCAGTGCTGTCACTTGTGTTCTTCCTTGAGCTTGGGGCTCTGCAAATGTTCGTCATGGGTTCGTGAGCCAGGGCAGATGGGGATGGGCGGATCAAGTGCTGGGACAGTGAGGGAAGGGCTCCTCCAGGCCCCAAGGAGGGCTGCAGCAGAGGGATGGAGGTGGAGGGGGAAGGAGAGGGGCTGCAGGCAAGGAAGGGAAGGATGAAGCCCATGAATGCAGCATTGGGTCCCAAGGATGGTCCTGGGATAAAGGATGCAGCTGTCAGATTTTCCTAATGATGCTTCTGCTCCAGCAGTAAGGACCTGCCATATAGCCAGTTCACAGAGATCTGCCCCTGCAGCAGCACCTGTGGGACCAAACCAAAGCAGGGGAACCCAGAGAAAGGGCAGGCATGGAGGCTTGTGCTCCTGGAGACATTCATGGCTCTTGTAGGTCCTTTGGCTGCCAGCAGTGCCTTTGCAGGGTGCTGAGCATTATCTACAAAGTAGTCCGTGACTGTCCAACCTGTTGTAAGTAGCTGGTGGACAGATCACCCTGCCAGAGATGGGGCTTGTGGCAGGATAGCTGCACATTTGGAAACCCTAGCTCTCCTAGCTGGGCACAGCAGGTTCTGGGCATACCATGGGGGGCTGAAAAGCAACCACCTTGCGGTGCTGGGTACCAGCAGAACCCCAGTGAAGAGGCCACTTTATGCAAACCGAACTATGTAATATAATTCCATAACACATCATGCAACCAAGAAGAAACTGTGTGTGGGAGTCTGGGAGTTCCACAAAGCTCTGTGCATTCCTGATGCTCTTTCCCAGTATAGCCTGAGCCTATGGTGCTTCCTCCCACTCATCTGCTCTTTCCAGGAGGACTGAGTTCCGGTTCTGCTGCTTGGAGAGTCCAGCCTATGGGTCCTCCTTACAACTTCTCTGCCTCTGTAGCCCCTCTTTGAACCTTTTCTCAGACTTGCTTTGGACTCTGGTTTAGCCACCAGTAAACCTTCCTGTGTGAGGGATGGCCATGGGTAGAAGCTCTGCAGGGAGCAGGACTAGGTATTCCCCTGTGCCCCCTGACCACATGGAACTGGAGAAGTGATATGGAGGCCCTGACAGCACAGGGAGGGGAGAGGCAAGCAGCAGGCTTTAGTTAGTTTGTACTCTATATGGATGGAATGATTGCTGGGAGTCCTCTAAGTGGCAGATAATGGTGGCATAATTTCTTCTAAATTGTTTCTAATCATAGTCAATGACTGACTCATGAATGAAGCAGTTGTTAATTGTGACTTACAAATCAATACCTTGGGAGTTATTGCTTGGTGGAAGCACTGCTCATAAAGCATTTTCAGGGCCTCTAATTTATGCATATATGCATGGCCAGGGCATTTTTGGCCTGAACAACAGATTTTTACCTTTATTTTTTGCTAGTCACAGGCAAGCAGAGATTTTTTTTCATTAAATGGAGCTAAAACCTTGAAACTAATGGTTCCTCTGCCACTATGCAGAACTGGGTTGTGAAGGGGACAGATGGTGGGGCTGGAAGTGAGGGTTGCTCAGCCCTGGGACACTTTTCTTTGCAGAGGGTAAGGATGGACTGGCATGCTGGGAGCAGTTGTTTTTCTTACTGTGATGCTTCCGAGTCCTGTTTCCTTGTGCAGGCAGGTGTGCAGGTGGCCCTTACCCTGAGAATGTGCCATGGGACTGGGCTTGTCTTTCCATGTTTTTCAGGAAGGTGGTGGGATTAATGGGAGCAGAGCCCAAATCTCCTCTGTGACCTGAGCATGGGGGACCGTTTCCTGGTGGGACAGAGCTTCCCAGTGGGCTCTTGGAGCTGGCTGCTGTGATGGGCCATTGCGCCTGTGGGAGTTGGATCTGCATTCTCCTGTGAATGTGGTGATCACAGGGCTTAACTCCCTCCAGCTGGAGGCTCATGCCAGTCTGCTCAGCTGCCTCAGACGGGGCTCAGTGCTGTGACTCAGGAACACAAACCATGAACTGGAGCAGATTGTGCTTGGTGTAAAGGGGTCTGGCAGGGCTCTGTGGCACAAGCAGGAGGTGGCCACCACTGTGGCCAGTGCTCCTCAGACTGGGCTTGAAGGTTTCTTTCCGGAGTGCCAGGACATGGGTTGCCTCTGGAGCTGCTGAATTTTATTTCTGCTTTGGTCAGCACAGGATGTGTTTGGGAGTGCTGTGATCAGAGCCAGCACCTTGCTGCCCTGGCGTACTGAATTTGGCAGTGAAGAGTTCCTCCTTGTGCCCTGTGCTAGACCCCGTGAGCTGAACCCCAGCTGCCACAGTTCCCCTCGCTGCTGAGAACATTGAGCCTCCACACCAGGCAGGGCAGGTGGATCCTTTCATGCCAGTGTTTTGGGGCCGGCTAGAGTAACACTCGATGTGCTTAATGAGCATCAGCAACTAGGGATTCCCAGTGCTGAGGGAGGCCCCAGGAGCCTTGAGCTGCCTCTGAGTGATCCAGTGGGAGCAGTGCTCTATGTGGGTGCCTGCTGCCTCTCCCCTGGGATCCCCAGGACATGATCTAACTGTCAGTCTGCCTCAGCAGCAAAGACACCCCTGTGGAGAGGAAGAAGAAAGGGAAGAGGAAAAATGAAATACCAGTGAACAGTTTGGATTTGGATCAGGATCTCCTAAGCCCATCTGTACAAAGCCCAGAGGAGTCTGCGGAGTCAGCTGACAGCCAGGTATGTCCAAAGCCCTCAGCTGGCTGCCAGTGGATGAAATCCTGGCTGCCTCTCAGTGGGACCACAATAAGGGCCTCTGGACACAGGAATCAGAGAGCATGTTCAGCAGTGTGGTCAGCTTCTATCAGCCTGAAGTCAGCTCTTGGCCCAGAGTTGGGTGCACACTGCTGCCCTGGGCCCTGCATGTCTCAAGTCTTAAGTGTCCCTCTTTGCCACAGCTCTGGGCAGCTCCCCTTCCTGGCACAGCACAGGGGGACACGTTGGCCTGGGGGGCTGCATGCCCTGCATATCTACAGAGCTTCTCAGCCGCGCATCTTGGGGACTGATGGGGCTCTCTGAGTCAGGATGGATATCTCAGCATCTCAAGTAGTACCTGTTCTTCCTACCACCCCCATCTCACTGGGGCAAGGGAGGGCTTGGAAGGAATTCTGGCAGCCCTGGGGCTTTCTCTCTCACTCAAGCAAGGAGGTACTTGGTCTGCTCGTGCCTCCTGGCACTGCCTTTTTTCATCCTGTGTACAGAAACGACGCTCAGGCCGGCAGGTGAAGAGGAGGAAGTACAACGAGGACCTGGATTTCAAGGTTGTGGATGATGATGGCGAGACCATTGCTGTGCTGGGAGCTGGGCGAACCTCCGCGCTCTCTGCCTCTACTCTGGCGTGGCAGGCAGAGGTACTGCTGGGTGTGGGACTGGGGACTGTGGGGGATCTGCCCTATGCAGGATATCCTGAAATGGCAGTGCTGAGGCTTCAGGAACTGGGGGTCCCATCTTAAGGATGGGGTGAGAGAATGCCTGTCTGGGAGGGTTCAGGCTGGCTTTTCAGGAGCTGTGAGATGGACAAGAGATGTCCAACTGTCCCCCTCCTGCTTAGAAACTAAGGCCTCTAGAATGTGTCACACAGCTGGACATGTCCTACCCACTGCCCATGCCCACCTTTGGCTTTGGTCTCTCCTTGCTAGCTCCTGTCCATGATTATTATTTTGTCCCTGGAAGCTGAGGGCTTTGTAGGTGCCAGGTCATCATTTTCTGCCCTCATTGCTGCTGTCCATCAGTGCCTTAGAGCATAGCAATGTCAGCCTGACCATTGCCAGCTGAGCTGGTCTACTGGGCAGCATGGCAGGGATCTGGGCAGCATGGCAGGGCCCACCCAGTGCCACTGTGCCTTGGGCCTGACTGTCTTTCTGCCTCTGCCCACTGGTTCAGTGCTGACTCCTGGTGGGTGCTGGTTGCTCCTTCCTGCCTGTGACTATGTGTTGGATCCTGCAACTCATTCCATCTCTCTGGTCACTAACAAAGCTGCCAGGTATTAATAATGGTCACTAGTTGTTTTCACAGTCCCCTCTTTCCAAGATTTTGGTTGCTATTAGCTCTGTTGATAAGCCCTGACCTGATAATTCATGCCTGGTCTGGGGCTACCACACACCCACAGGATGTGCTGCCAGTACAGCTTCAGCTCTGCCTGAGACTGTCCCCGAGCTGGGCTCCTGGCAGTCATCTCTCCAAGTGAGATTTTCAAAGCAGCAGGTATGAGCTGCCTTTGGCATGTGTCTATGCTCCTACCCTGTTCTCCTCTCAGTCCTAAACTTCCATCTCAGTTTGTCCTGCTCCATATGGGTCACGAAGGCTGATGTCCAAAGCAGCCAGGCTGGGTGGTTGCTCTGAGGCTGGCCAGCCTGTCCAGCTGGGCCTGCCCGTGGCTGCTCCCTGGATCAGAACTGACAGGCAGGGCAGGCTGTGAGTGCTGCAACCTCAGGACTGCTCTCTCCATGGCCTGGACCTGCAGCTTTCTCTCTGCATCCTAGACACAGTCCTAAACAGCTCTTTGGGCAGTGCAGGGCTCCTCCAGCAGCCTTCAGGCAGCCATCTATAAGCCACAGACAAGTGGAAAGCTGTGTAAGGGCTGTGGATCAGCATGGGAGCTCCCAGCACCAGGGCACTAGGCTGCTGTTTGATGGCCATGTTCACACAAACCCTTTGTGGGAGAGTCAAGCAGAGCCCAGCAATGCCTAGGGCAGTGCTGGGGCATAGGTTAACAGGCTCTGCACAGTGACTGAGGAGCACTTCTGCATGCTCCCTTCAGCTGTCTTAACCCAGTGTAGGGCAGAGTTCCCCAAACATGGCAGAAATCCTGCTCCAGTGGCAGCCAAGGGGCCCAGGCAGACCTGCTGTTCCCTGCTCATTGCATTGTGGTGCTGGGTCCAACATCCTGCCCTGCACTCAAGTGCCAAGGCAGCAATCACCTCTCAGCTGGAGATAGAAGGGTTGCTATGGCCCTGGCATGGTCTTGGGTTTCCCAGACACTTTCAGATGAGTCGTGTGGAATGCCCTGTCTGTCTGTCCTTCCCCAGTCTCCACCATGCCTTTCTTTGACAGACTTTCTAGTCTGCAAAATGACACCTCAGGGCTGCTTTGCCTTGGTCTTTATTCTGCCTCCATCAAAGGGAATGAACAGAGTCTTTCTGCTTTCTGCTCTGCACTTTGCTCCTCCTTCTGATGTACTATCTTCCAGCCAAAGCAGAACTGATATTTCTAATGCTCAGGCAGGCTCTGTGTTTTTGGTGTCTGTCATCTCCCCTGAATCTTCCTGTGTGCATCTCCTCTGTAGCACTCTCTTGTCCCTTGGCATTCAATGAGGCTGGTCCTGGCACAGCTGCAGCCAGGAAAGCCTCCACCTCCCCAGAGCTGGCAGGAGGACAGCATTAGGGTCACGTGCCACAAAGCTTATGCTCAGTGAAAGGGGCTGTTCTGGGACCCCCTGGGTACCAGCAGAGGGGTTATGAGTGTCTATGAGTGAGTCTCTGGGGACTTAGAACTAGAAGCCTGCAGAGGGGAGGAGGCAGCACTTCAAGCTTGCCAGGAAGAGCTGCATGGAGGATGATGGGGTGAGGTGCTGTTGCCCATGTCCTGTGGCCATGGGCAGATGATAGCATGAGGGTGACATGTGGCCAGGTCTGACAGACATGTTGCCTGCTCTCCTGAGGCCCTTGGGGCCATACAGCACTATGGGGCTGTATAACTGTCAAGGCATGACCAGAATGTGGCATGGAGAGTGCCTTGGAGCAGCAGTGTGCACATTTTGGCATATTTCCTTCCTTGAGTCCATGGGCAGAAGTGCCCAATCTGCCTCCTCTTTTCTGGGAGACTTTCCACCCTCTCTGGCTGCCCTGGCGTAGCTGGAAGGACCCACACAGCAAACCCAACAGTGCTGTGGCCTGACTGACCTGAACAGGACAGGCAGAGAGTGAGTGTAGCTGGGCCGGCAGCACCTACATCCTCGCACCCAGCAGGGGCTCCCCAAGCACAGCTCTCCCAGCTCCCAGTGCTGACCCTGTCTGCCTGGCTGGGGTACTGGGAGAGGAGCAATCAGCTGTTCTGTGCTGGGAGAGTGCCAGGGGCACGTGATGAGCCAGAAAGACAGAGCTCTCTTTTCCTGTCTCCAGGAGCCTCCCGAGGATGATGCCAATATCATTGAGAAGATCCTTGCCTCCAGGATGGTGCAGAAGGAGGTGAGTGGCAAAGATGTCAGTGGGGCTGGAAGTACTGAGCAGAGGAGGGATGGGACCTAGCTCCTCTGTGCAGCAGGGACATGAGATGTAGCAGCAGTTGGTGCTCTTGCTCCTGTGGTGGGATGCTGGGATATGCCCAGACTGGTGCCTTTCTGAGCTGTGGATCAGTGTGGTGCCTCTCCTGTCCTGGGCTCCAGAAAGCCTCTGGAGAGGAGTTAGGCCTGAGCTGATGCCCAGCAGGTGTTGGAGACTGCCATGCTCAAGAATGGTCTCACATCATGTTCCCCAGGGTTACTGTGTCTCTGGAGCAGCAGCACGAGTGCCTGGCTGTCTTCACCATCCTTAGGGCTCAGTCCGTGAAGCCTGTGGCCGGGCAGGAGATAGCTGAGTGTGTCCCCCCCCAGCTTCTGCACGGCCTGACTGTCACTGACTCTCCTTCCTTTGGTTTCAGGCTCATCCTGGAGGCCTGGCATTTGAGACAGAGGAATTCTACGTCAAGTACAGGAACTTGTACGTGCAGTGTTGTGGTGCTTTTTTCTGTGAACCCTGTGTATGCAGGAACAAGGACTATCTAGTCCCACCTCCATCCCATCCCTAGCTGAAACTCCAGCATCCCTGTTTTCCTGCTCCTGTCCTCTTGAGCCAGCTGTGGTGGTGGGAAGCAGGGAAGCTGCTGCAGCTTCAGTGCTTGGTCTTGCCCTGGTCCTGGGGCATGGCTTTCCCCAGTTTGGGGTGGCATAGGCCTTGGCATGCCCATGGCCATGGGCGTTCTCTGGATCGCTGGGAGATCCATACTGCTCTGTGTGATGCCACGTGACAAGCCTCTTGCTGATGTGTTGATGTTTCTTCCCCCCGCAGCTCTTACCTCCACTGTAAATGGGCAACGCTGGAGGAGCTGGAGAAGGACCCCAGGATTTCGCAGAAGATAAAGCGCTTCCGGAACAAGCAGGCTCAGATGAAGCATATATTTACAGAGGTGAGAGAACACAGTGAGCAGTGGTGCCTGACTCTGAGCTCAGTGCCATGGCTGAGCAGGCCAGGAGCTGCCCCTGACACCATGCTGCAGAGATCAGTTCATCTCCAGAGCCAAAGGCACCAGTGCTGGAGCTGAGGGTCTGTCACTGTGTCCTGGACACCAGTAGTGTCACTGGTGGAATTATGACCAGGGTAACAAGAGTCACTTCCTGGGGCACTGCCAGCTGTGGGTAGAGTTGCTTGTTGGGAGGGAGGGCAGCATATAGGGCTGGAGGTGCTTCTGTGGTGGAGCAGAGATGCTGTGGGAGAGAGGGAGCTATAAATATCTGAGCTTAGGGCAGCTCCTCCCTGCTCTGCTCTCTAAGCAGATTAATCTTGCTTAGTATGAAAGGTATTGTATAATTTGTCTTGCTGCTCCAGAGATAGTTGTTGAATCTCCTCAAACTGCCCCTTACAAGTGTAAATCAGGCCAGTAGGCTATGAAAATTTATCCATTGTATCTGGAAAGCTGGGGGGGGGTGTGTCAAATTTCTCCCTGACGATTCTGTTTGGGGTTTTTCTCAGGATGCAAAAAAAACCCATGTGTTGGAACACTCTGTGCCTTTGACAGTTTAGCAAGGAGCACATGCTCTTTTCCTGTAACTATCTGGGGCTTGGGGAGTTGTGAGTGTAGAAGCCTGATTTTTCTCCTTCCCAAGCCCTCAGCCGTGTCTCTCCAAGGACTATTCTAGGTGGGGCAAGATGCAGGCAGAGATAGAGACCAAGGTGTCACCCCTTGCAGCCATGGGGTTTAGTGGGTGCAATGTGCTGTGGCAGTCACAGCTCTGGATGCTGCTCATCAGCTGGAGCAGACAGCTTAGGACTTGTACCTTGGGGCCAGATAGGCGGAGAGAACATTCCTGCCTCCCATCAAGGGCAGCACAGAGCATGTGACTGCTCTAAAGAAAGAGCTTTGCCTTCTATCGAGCTCCTGTGTCCTCCCTGTCCAGAGACAGATGTCTGTACCTATGTCCAGGACACTTGGTGTGTTGCAAAGAGCTAGCAGCATCCTGGGGGACAGATGCCCTGCAGCTGTTTACTTGTGCCCATCTGTTTAACACTCGAATCACCTTGAACTTACCTTGTGCTTTACTCTTTGCCATTACAGCCTGATGAGGATTTGTTCAACCCGGACTATGTGGAGGTAGATAGAATTCTGGAGGTGGCTCACACGAAGGACCCTGACACTGGGGAGGTGAGAGGCTGCTTCTCTTGTTTGCGCCATGCAGGGAAGGAGGGAGTCTTGGCAGGAGGCCTGGCCCCATGGTGTACATTGCCAGTCATTTCTGAGCATCCCTGAGCCTTCCCAGCCTTCCCTTGCACAGCTTTCCCTGTCCCCGAGGACCCTTGGCACAGGGTGGATGGAGGGCTGCTGACTCTCCCTATCTCTGAGCCTTGTATCTGTGCTGCAGGAGGTCACTCACTACTTGGTGAAGTGGTGCTCACTGCCCTATGAGGAGAGCACCTGGGAGCTGGAGGAGGATGTTGACCCAGGGAAGATTAAAGAGTTTGAAGCCCTCCAAATCCCTCCAGAAATCAAGCACATGGTAACGTACCCTGAGGTAACGTACCCGGCTGGCAGCTCGCTGCCCTGGGCGCAGGGACTGGCTGTGTCTTGCCACAGTCCAGCAGTGTTGATCTTATCCCTGGTGCTGCAGTGCAAGCCCTGTATCCCCTCCCCCGGAGGTCTGAGGACGGGTTCTAGAGGCCAAGCCCTTGCTGTGACTCAGCTGTCAGTGACTGCTTTGAAGTGTTGTCCTGATGTGCAGCTCCAGCAGTGGGATCTGGCCTCACTGGGCATTAGCATCTCCCATGGACCTTGCTTCTGCTGTCCTCTCTTAGGAGCGCCCAGCATCCGAGTCCTGGCAGAAGCTGGAGAAGTCCCGGGAGTACAAGAACAGCAACCAGCTGCGGGAGTATCAGCTGGAGGGAATGAACTGGTTGCTCTTTAACTGGTATAACAGGTGAGGAAGGGCTGGAGCCCAGTGCTGCCATAAGCAGTCCTGCTGGCAGCAGATCCTGTGTGTGCTGTCATGGGAATAGCGAAGCTGGTGAGCAGAGCAGACCAACAGGGACTTGACAGAGCAGCTACTGAGTGCTTCAAGTGCTGGAGCTGGCAGACAGCTGCCAGAAATGGTGGATTTGCTTTAGCTTTTGCAACTTTTCTCCCTGCTAAATGCTGATGAGTCTTAGAGAAAATAGGACTTAGCTACGGTTCCAAGATACACCTGTTTTTTTTGTATTGGCCAGGCTATTGGTGACCCAGGTGGGAGTATGCATGTTCTCAGCTTCAGCAGGCCATCAGATGCATCTTTCCCTGGTTTGTGTGTACCTAAAAAACAGCACCTTTCATGCTGATTTTGAATTCATGATCTTACAAGAAGTTGGCCGGCTTACCCAGACAGATTTGGGCCACTATACCAAAGTCACCCCACGCTCCATGCTACAGGGTCGTAGAAGTTTGGGCAGAGGTAGTGTGCCTGGCATCCCATCAAAGAGTTGGTGACATAGTGGTTTCTGCCCCCAAGAGCCACATTGACCTGACCCTGTCCATCTCTGCAGGAAGAACTGCATCCTGGCTGACGAGATGGGGTTGGGAAAGACAATCCAGTCAATCACTTTCCTCTCAGAGATATTCCTGATGGGCATTCACGGCCCCTTCCTCATCATCGCACCTCTCTCCACCATCACAAACTGGGAGAGGGAGTTCCGCACGTGGACAGAGATGAACGCCATCGTGTACCACGGCAGCCAGATCAGCCGACAGATGATCCAGCAGTACGAGATGGTGTACAGGGACACACAGGTGACTGATGCACACAGCACTCTCAGGATGCGTCCCCCCCCAGCCCTTCCTTTACTTGGGGAGCACTGAGCTACCTGTGGAGCTTGTTCATTTGGAGAGGGAAAGGTGATTTTTACAGCCCCATTTGCTGGCATGGGCTCAGGTTGCACTGTGTATGAGTGAACAGACACAACTCATGCAGAATGGGGAGAGTGCATCACAGCCCTGGTTCTTGTCCAGGCCTGTGTGCCTGGGCAGTGTCTGATTTGGAGATACACAGCCTGTGGCCAACAAGGAGGCTTGCAGACACGTGCCCAATGCTTGAGAGAGATTATTCTGGGGAAATTCCAGCTCAGAATCAGATGTTCACACTGATATTGTCAGACAGGAGGTCTGACAATGTGCTGCCACCCTGCAACCATCTCAAACTCTGGTTTCTGTTTCCCTAGGGTAACCCTCTCCCTGGGATCTTCAAGTTCCAGGTGGTTATCACCACCTTTGAGATGATCCTTGCTGACTGCCCAGAGCTGAAGAAGATCCAGTGGCGCTGTGTGGTCATTGATGAGGCACATCGCCTGAAGAACAGGAACTGCAAACTGCTGGAGGGTCTGAAGCTCATGGCCCTGGTGAGCCTGTCCTGCCTAGGTTCACCTTGGGAGCAGGGTGGGCTGGAGATGTCCATGCTGAGCAGTCAGATGCCACTGTCAGCAGCTCAGGCCCTGTGCCAGGCTGGAGGAGAATCATCCAGGGGGCCCCTTGATGGATGGGGCACTGGTGTCCTGCAGCCCTCACAAACTTCTTTTTGCCAAAATGGAATATTACCTCCCCCTGTGCCTTCCCACCTGGAGGTGCTCCCTGCCAGAGCCTGCAGTGTAAGCTCCTGCAGCACATGGGGACAGTTGCTGGCCAGTCCTGCACAGCACCCCTTGCCATGGTATGCCTTGTGCCCTACACTGGACAGGGCTGTGATGTTCGAGCTAGTTTCTTATTGCTGTGCAAACATGGAGTCAGATTAACAAAGGGATCAATGAGCTGCTCTGTGAAATTATTTGGATGTCTACCTCTTTTCCAGCTCTGGGAAAAGCAGCGCTGCTGTTAGCTGGACCAAGGGCTGACAGGCCTTTTGGATCATCCAGCTGTACCCAGCTTCAATTACGTTCACCTGTAACTGGGCCAGGCCTCCAAAAATAATTAGTCTTGTGACTCCCACAAGTTCCAAAAGACCCTGCTGTTTCCCCTGACTTTGTGTCTTGTGCAGCGCCCTGCTGGGTTGTGAGCTTGGGTCAAAGCAGTGGTGCTACTGGTCCCCCTTCTAAACCGTCACTTTCCTTTGTACAAGTCCTATGGGAGTCTCCCACCTTAAAATTGCCCTTCTTTCCTAGCTCGCCACTCCTGAGGATATTTCCTGAACTAGACTGGGCAGGAGGATTAGCCTGAGTAGTGGGCCCAAGGCTCTGGCAGTGCTGGGACAGAGAAGCTGGTGCAGCCAGAACCAGCACCTGATGGTGCCTGAAGCCCAAGCCCATCTTGTCAGGCATGGGAGGGAGAGCATTCTCCTTAAGGGATCATGTAGTCCTCACACCCCCAGGTCTTGGGGTTGTTTGGACCCCGTCTTCTTTTACTGCACCTACATAGTGAACCTTTAAGCTCCCCCTTGTTCCCATTGCACTGTCATATCTGCCCCTGCTGATTTTGGAGCACCTTGCTGAGACTGGCCCTAGCAGCAGGTCAGCTGTCAGGTTGCTGCCCCTCAGTGTCCCATGGCTCTGGGCCATGTTCCCTCTTGCTTTATCTGAGCCCTGGCAACAGGCATCCTGCCCCCAGCTGCACAGAAGCTTGAGCTCTGTCAGCGTCCCTGTCCAGCACCAGCACAGCCCTACCTGAGGGTCTTGTGCCAGGGCAGGGCTGAAGCCTGGGAGCATTGTGAGATCTTGGTTTGGGCTGTTGTTGCTCAGAGCTGGACTGGAACACGCATGGGAGTGTCCTGGGAGCCACAGGACAGTGTTGTGTGGCAGTGGCTTGGTCAGGGCTGTCACCATGGCAAGGGAAGCCTCTCAGGGTGTGTGTATGTGGGCTCCCAGGCCTCCCAGAGCGGTTCTTAGGCTGGAAGACAAGAAGCGTTGTGCTCTTGGGACACCTTCAATCCCAGCTAATGGGGTTGAACCATCGACCTGTTTTCTCTGTGTTCCCAGGAACACAAGGTGCTGCTGACAGGGACTCCCCTGCAGAACTCGGTAGAGGAGCTCTTCAGCCTCCTAAATTTTCTGGAGCCACAACAGTTCCCCTCAGAGACAGCCTTCTTGGAAGAGTTTGGAGACCTGAAGACAGAAGAGCAGGTACCTGGAAGAATGATACCAGTGACTTAGCACAGGCCACTGGGACGCTTGGTGACCAAACCAGGCATGCTTTCAGACATGTGCTTCATGGAAGTGGATAAGATTCCTCACACCAGGAGAAGCAAAGTTGTGACAGAGCCCCCAACACTGCTCTGGGGAGAGGAGACCTGTTTCTGCCAAGGCAGTGGTCTGCTCCCACCTGACTCCCTGCTGCCCTTGCATGCCTGGGTAGAACAGCTCACCTGCCTCTCCCCACTTGGTCTGTCCCTGAGACCAACAAGAGTGCAGGGGGAATGGGGAGGTCAGTAAGTCCATGTGTCAGTCACCTTTGTCAGGTTCCCCTGGAGAGCCTTCCTCCAAAGCTCTCCTTGACTGTGGGTCACGGGAAGCTGCTTAGTTGCCTGGGCTGTCCCACTGTCTTTTGAATGTGGAAATTGCACAAAGGTTGTCATTCTGTGGGAGCAGGCACAGCCATATGATAAAACTACCATCTCAGCTGCCATCTAAACTATCAGCTGTCTTCCTGCATCAGACACGTAAGGCTGCTGGCAGCAGAGGCATGTAGAGTTCACAGCCTGGGACTGGTCATGCCTGCCCCAAGGACCCCAGCCTCTGAAGTTGTCCTGGCTGGCTCCTGAGCAGCTGCTCCACAGTCACCTGTAGTGGGTTTGCAATGTGGGGAGGCTCCAGTCTTACAGACCCCTCTGCTGGGCCCTTGTGCTTGCCATGGAGGGAGGACAGTGAATGTCTGCACTTGCTCTGCAGGTGAAGAAGCTGCAGTCCATCTTGAAGCCCATGATGCTGCGACGGCTGAAGGATGATGTAGAGAAGAATCTGGCACCCAAGCAGGAGACCATCATTGAGGTGGAGCTGACCAACATCCAGAAGAAATACTACCGGGCCATCCTGGAGAAGAATTTCTCCTTCCTCTCCAAGGGCGCCAACCAGCACAATATGCCCAATCTCATCAATACAATGATGGAGCTGCGCAAGTGCTGCAATCACCCGTACCTCATCAATGGTGAGGGCTGTGTGCAGAAGCTGTGTGGGGGGACACACAGGTATCACTGCAACATTTAGTGTTCACTCCCAACAGAACTTGTCCAGCTGGGGAGCCAGCTCAGGCCTTGTGCCATCTGCGGATGGTGTGGCATGCTCTGCCCTGTTGCCTTCCCAGGCAGTCTAGCTTACTCCAAGGGCTGCTTGCTGATGAGCACCTCAGGGTCTCCTGAGGCTCACCGTGTTTGGGGGTGTTCTGACACAGGACCAATGTCCCAACCTGATTTGTTATGCTAAGAGCTGATGTGAGCCCTGAAAAGATTTAGTCCCAGAAGTGGAGGGTCTGCAGGAGGTCTCTAGCCAGCCTCCCTAGCTCTTACTGCATGGATTCTGTTATTCATGCAGTCCCTTGCTGCTGTCCTGGGCAGCTGCACTGCCAACCTTGCCAAGAGCTTACATCCCTTTTCACCTGGCAGGGGCAGAAGAGAAGATCCTGGAAGACTTCCGTAAAACTCACTGCCCAGAGGCACCAGACTTCCAGCTGCAGGCAATGATCCAGGCAGCTGGGAAGCTGGTGCTCATTGATAAGCTGCTTCCCAAGCTGATTGCTGGTGGGCACAAGGTGCTCATCTTCTCACAGATGGTGCGCTGCCTTGACATCCTGGAAGACTATCTCATCCAGAGACGGTTAGTACAGGCTCCAGCATTCACCATGGCTCCTCCACAGTAGCTCCATGCACTGCACGTAGAGTGGCAACAACACAGGGTGGGGATTTGGCTGTTCCATGTACTGATGGATCTGAGTTGTGGGTGCAGAGACCCCAGAGCTAAGCAGCTCAGACCTGTGTAGTCTAGGTCTAGTCCTCAGAGTGACCAGGTCGAGGTAGATCTTCCCTTGGTCCTGGTTCCCATGAGCCCCATATCCATGCACCGTGCATAGGGTTGTCATCATAAGTGGCACAACTTTAGGGAACAACCACAGTGCACACAGGTTGATGGGGCCTGGGCCTCCACCTGTGCACAAGTCCTGCCAGTAAGTCCTGGCTGGTTTACCCACACAGCCTGGGGGAAGGAGCAGAAAGGGATTTGAAAGCCACAGCCTCTTCAGGCCCCACTGTGATTCTGCTCTAACCTCTCCCCCTCTTGAGCAGATACACCTATGAGCGCATTGACGGGCGGGTGCGCGGCAACCTGCGCCAGGCTGCCATCGACCGCTTCTGCAAGCCCGACTCGGATCGCTTTGTCTTTCTCCTGTGCACACGGGCAGGTGGGCTGGGCATCAACCTGACTGCTGCTGACACCTGCATCATCTTTGATTCCGACTGGAACCCACAGAATGACCTGCAGGTGATGGGCTGGGCAGGGCCACTCTTTCAGGAGGTCCTGAGGCACAGCTCCTGATACTTGTGCCAGGCAGGGAGAACAGGGCAGCAGCACCAGCTGTACTGGGCACGAGGTGCTGTGCCAGGACAGCTGGCAGGATTGTGGGCAGAGGGAACAGGACATGGGGTAGATCACAGTGTGTCTCTGAAAGCACAGATGAGCCACAGAGCAGGAAACACTGTGTCCATACCTGCTTTTGGAGTGGGTGCAGCGTTGTGTGCCACAACTGCAGAGAGCCAAGGCTCCAGCTTGAGCCCCGTGTCCTTGCCTGAGGGTGCTGGGATCTCCCATTCCTGCTCTACAGCTGTGCAGGTTGTGCCAGAGCCCTGCCAGGTCGGCCACAGGCAGGGAGTGAGGGTGCTCTGATGGGTGGGAGGTGACTGGCGATCAGATATGTGAGTGTAGATGCTGATACAGGGTGCCACAAGCCACACACTCCTCATCCAGCTGGGCTCCCTGTGCTGACGCTGTCCCTCTGCACTGACAGGCTCAAGCTCGCTGCCACCGGATCGGGCAAAGCAAGGCCGTGAAAGTCTATCGCCTCATCACCAGGAACTCCTATGAGCGGGAGATGTTTGACAAGGCCAGCCTGAAGCTGGGCCTGGATAAAGCTGTGCTGCAGGACATCAACCGCAAGGGCAGCACCAATGGGGTAGGTTGACTGCTGGAGGAGGACCAGGTGGGAGCCTCTGCAGGAGATCTCTCCTCCTCCTCCTGCAATCACTGCCAAGTCAGAGCAGGGTCTAGGCAGGCTTTCGGGAGGGAGAGCCCAGTCCCACACACTCTCACTGCTGCTCTTTGGCCTGTCAGGCTATTCCTGCACTGCCATGGGGGTAGGGGACGTGTGATGCTGTGTCCAGGGCGCCATGGACTGAATAGTCCCTGACAGTCCCTCAGGAAGAGTTTTGAAGTGACCTCTTTGCTTTAACGGCAGCAAGTCTGGGTTGGCTTGGGGCCTTTTCTCCTGGAGCAGAGGGAGGAGCCTTCTCCTGTAGTGCAGTTTTTGTGGTTGCTGGCCAGTTTGGTGATGCCCTGTACTTTGGTCAGGTTCAGCAGCTGTCCAAGATGGAGGTGGAGGACCTGCTGCGAAAGGGTGCCTATGGTGCACTCATGGATGAGGAGGACGAGGGATCTAAGTTCTGTGAGGAAGACATTGATCAAATCCTCCAACGCAGGACACAGACCATCACGATCCAGTCTGAAGGGAAGGGCTCCACGTTTGCAAAGGTGTGCTGGCTCCACTGGGAGGGAAGGGGGATTTCCTTTGCGGGTGGAGGAAGGGAAACATGCAGGGCAGTAGTGGTTGGCCAACCTCCTACCTGTATGTGAAGATATATCCACATGGAGGCCAAGCTCTGCTGTCCCACTATGCCCAGGAGTGAGGCCTTGCTGGGGTGCTGCAGCTGGTGTGGTCTCCTGTCTCTGGTGGTCAGCAGAGCATTGAGGAGGGGCCACCAGTCTCAGGTGATGGAAGGCTGCCTAGGAGGGTTCAGCCATGATGTCTGGCTCTGCACAGGGACCCCAGCACGGCGGCGAGACCCAGCTGCTGCACAGTGCCCAAAGCCAGGTGCTGCTGTGCCATGGAAGCTGAGAGCTATGGTGCCTGACAAAACCCCAGATAGAGCCTGAGGAGCCAACTCTATGCTATGCTCTGGCTGGTGCCTGCTGGGGCCGCTAAGAGCCATCTGTCCCTCCTCCTCTTGCACAAGCCAGGCTCATTTACATGACTGCAGAAGAGAGGAGTTCAGCTCCCTTAGGCAAAGAACTCTTTGACACGTTTCAGCTTAGGGTGTCACATTCCACAGCAGCAAGACCATGCACTCAAAAAGGCGTGTGGGGGATCTCTGTATGGGAGAAAGCTCACCTGGATGGTGGGTTGCACCCTGTTCACTCCTTTCTCTCCTAGGCCAGCTTTGTAGCATCAGGAAACAGAACTGACATTTCCTTAGATGACCCCAACTTCTGGCAGAAGTGGGCCAAGATAGCAGAGCTCGATACAGATGCCAAGAATGAAAAGGTAGGATGCAGTTTGTGGTCTATGTGCCCTACAACTGATCTGACACCATGTGGCCTGGGATCCAAATGGGAGCTGCATGCTTCCTCTGGGCCCCTAAAGAGGTTTGTGTTGGGCATCAAGAATTACTGCAAGAGAAGACTGACTCACATATGCTGGCTAAAGCCCTGATTTATTTAGTCACATGTTGGTCTGTGTCTCCCTGATCTTTCAGGGTACTCAGTCTGCACTCCCATCTACTCCCAGCAATCTCTGCTTGAGAGCATTATCTAAATGCTCCTTGAGCTCTGGGAGCCTTGGGGCTGTGCCAGTTCCCTGCGGAGCCTGGTCAGTGCCTGACCACCCTCTGGGGGAAGAACCTTTTCCTAATGCAGTTCCAGTCATTTCCGTGGGCCCTGGTCACAGAGAGCAGAGACTGGAGCTGCCTCTCTGCTGCTTCTCATAGAGGCTGACTGGTGCCTCTGCCTGCCAGGAGGCAGGAGGGGACAGATGGGGTCTCAACACTGCTGGCCCTGCTGTGGTGATGGGCTCGGCTGCAGCTCAGGTCTCTCTTCCTGTGTCCTTCATCAGGCACAGGGTGCTGCCAGTGGCTCCAGCGTGGCCCCAGGGCTGCCATAATTCCAGCCAAGGCAGCTGTGCTGTATGAGATGGTTGTAGACAGCAGCAGGAGGGAGGCCTTGCAGCACTGCAGAGCTCACTTGTTAAGCTGGAGCAGTGGGAGAGAGTGTGTGTTTGTGTGGCCTATGTGTCGGAAATCCAGGCAGATTTACATGGCACTAATTTGTTCAACAGGGCAGGGTAAGGAGAGGGAGCAGGTACATCCTATTTTATTTCATATTGCTCCCTCCTGCACCTTCTTGGAAGCTGCCTTTCCTGTTCCAGCTCATCTGTCCCCCTGACACAGAGATTATACTGCCTTCAGCACAGCACATGTCACAGGCAGTGCAGAGAGGGCCAGGAGTGACTCCGAGCTGAGTCAGCTGCTGGCAGTCAGCAGTTTAGACACAGAGGGGCTGATTTTCAGCCTGTCAACGGTCAGGCTGAATTTTGCCCTGGCCAGTTGTCACTTGTGCAGGCAGAACTGCACACAGGTAACGTGAAGCAGATATCCTAGTGGGAAGGTGATGGTCAGTCACAGGACTGGCAAGCCAGGAGCCAGAGGCTGAGCACAGCCCATGTGACGGGCCAGAAGTGTTTCGGCCTATACCTGATAGTACTCTCTGTTCTGTCTGTCACAGGAGAGCCTGGTCATCGACAGACCCCGGGTGCGGAAGCAAACCAAACACTACAACTCCTTTGAGGAGGACGAGCTGATGGAGTTCTCTGAGCTGGACAGTGACTCAGATGAGCGACCCACGCGCTCGCGGCGCTTTAACGAGAAGACGCGGCGGTACCTTCGGGCTGAGTGCTTCCGTGTGGAGAAGAACCTTCTCATATTTGGGTGAGTCTCACCCCTGTGAGAGCACAGCCTCAGCTGCCCCAGTGCCCTTGTGGGCCGCTGGCTGCACCAGCCACTTCCTGTCTGTCCTGCTTGCTTGTGTTGCCTCCTTCCAGCAGTGACCTCCCTGGTGGGACCTGGGCTCTAAGTGAGTCTTTGAGATGGAAGAAGAGTTAGGAGGACAAAGCATGAGCTAGCAGTTGGCACTTCCAGAGTCTGCTCCTGCCTTTGTCCTGTTCAGTCCTGCATACCTTTCTCCCTCTCTGCTCCTGTAATGTGTGGGCAGAACATCCCTATCTAGGGGATCTGACAGGGCTGTGCCTCTGCAGGAGCTCCTGGAGAGAGGTGCCAACAAGGTCTCTCATTGCACAGGAGTGCAATGTTCTTGCTGTGTTCTTGCTGTTTCAGCTGGGGACGCTGGAAAGATATCCTGACCCACGGGCGGTTCAAGTGGCACCTGAATGAGAAGGACATGGAGATGATTTGTCGGGCCTTGCTGGTGTATTGCGTCAAACACTACAAGGGGGATGAGAAGATTAAGAGTTTTATCTGGGATCTCATCACGCCAACAAAGGATGGCCAAAATCAGGCTCTGCAGAATCACTCAGGTATTGCGTGTTCTCTCTGCCATTGCATCTATACCTGTTGCCCTGTGCCAGCCTTCAGGACTGAGGCTGCAGAATTCAAAGCAGAGCTGATGGAAACAGTCCGCAAGTGTGTTTGTGCTTCAGCACTGCAGTTCTCTTCACAGAGAAAGGGGCTTCCATGGAGCTGACCTTAGAGCCAGCAGCCGGGGCTGGCTGAGTGAGGGAGGTTGTTTTCTGACTTTCAGTGCAGAGAGAACCTTGTGTTGGGAGCAGAGGTACTTCTAAATCTTCTCTGGCCAGGGAATACTGTCGTGGTTCCCCTACGCTGGGAGATGCTGGGCAGTAAGCTCTTGAGCACCAGTGACCTTATGAACATGTGATAGGGATAGGGGTGCTGATTCCACTTAGGGCATGGACGTGCCTCAGGCTGCTCCTCAGGGCCTTATAGGGTTCTGCATGGACATGGTGCAGGACCCTGCCTGTCCCTCTGGGCAGCATGGGCAGCTGCACCAGGGAAAGCTGGGGGTGCAGCTGGGCATCCATCTCACACCAAGGTTGTGGGTTTGATCCCCATATGGGCCATTCACTTAAGAGCTGGATTCAGTGATCCTTGTGGGTCCCTTCCAACTCAGAATATTCTGTGATTTTTATATTTCCAGCTTTTGTTTCCCCTCGTCATGGTACATGTCCCAGACTTACTGGTCTGCAGTGCTTGCCCTGATGGATGGAGGGGCAGTGTTGGTTTGTCCTGAGACTTATGCAATGCAAGGTGCTGCCCAAGTGATGCTGCCTTCTCTCACTCTGTGTAGCAGGACTCTTGTCTTAGGCCTGGCTGTGCTCTCTCTATTCAGAGGCAGTGTGTCTGAAGTTCATGTGTAAAATGTCAGATCTGTAGTTGCATCTATTGGCTAGAGGTGTCTGTATTCTGTTGTGTTGAAATTTCAGCCTATCCTCAGCTTCAGACAGGTCACCCAGAGGCTTCCCAGCCCTGCTCTGCCTCTGGCTTTAGCTCTGCCTCTGATGGACACTGCAGATTGGTCTTCCCATTTACAGCACATTGGCTGCTCTCTGTAGGCTCCCCTGGGGCTGGGGCAGCCATAGAGCCCATCCTGTGAATGAGGCAGCCACAGGGGCCTTTGTCTTCATCTGTGAACACAGAGTGGCTGCTGGCTCCCCGGGTCTGAGCCTGTGGCCTGGGGCATGTGGTCGCTGCTTGTTGTGCCAGAGGGCTCTGGCTGACCTTGCAGCACAGTACCTGCATCCTGTGGCTCACAGGACAGGTGAGTGAGGCTGGGGGAGGCCACAGTGTCCCTCAGGGAGTCAGATCCCAGAAGCCATGTGCTGCTTGATCTGTACTTGTGATCTGTGACACAAGGTGAGTAGTGAGGGGGCTGGAACTCTCCAGACTGCTTTTAACATCAGGGAGCTGGGCTGCAACCTGGGGCTTCTGTTCCCAGATGGTGGATCACAGGGAAGGCTGTTCTGGAGTGGTGATGCCACTGAGCACCAGGCATCATAGTGAGTGCTTAAGACCCAACGTCATCATTTCCTTCTGCTTGGAAGTGTCCAACTAGCTTTTGCAGTGTGAGGTCCAAGGATGTGGCTTTTGGTGGCTGCCATAAGTTATTCCAGTCACCTCCTGCAATGGGAGTCACTTTAGCAGTGCTACTTCCTTCTCTTGCCACACAGCCCTGCCCTGAGAGCAGCTGGGAGTGGGCTTGAGAGTCCTGTGGGGTGCAGAATGAGAGTTAGAAACAAATAACTGGTATGAGTGAGCTTGATTTAGATAATGCCAAGTAACAAAAAAGCCACAGTTTCAGAGGAGGGCCGGGATTGCTTTCGTGCAAGAGCATTGAATATTGACCAGCAAAGCAACCAGGAGGTTCTCCATCAACACTTTAGAATAGCTTTTCCCACCCATGAAACCTCTGTGTTGTCTAAGCCAGAGGAGCAATGACATCTTAGCCTGACATCAGGAGCTGGAGAAGAGCAGAAGCAGAACACTGCAGTGCAGAGAAGTGCTCCTTCCTCAGCCAGGAAATCCTTCAGCAGTAACTGCTGTGGCTCCCCAGGCAGCCTCAGGTACCACTCATGTCTGCAGAGAGCTGACTGGGCAAGTCTGCCCCGTCCCTGACATGCAGAAAGGAGCAGCAACCTTCAGCCCTTGCTAGGGCATCCTGGAGCTCTTCTCAATCCCACATCCATGCGATCCCAAGGAGTGAGCACAGCACCCAGACAGTCTGACTCAGAGCTCTGCTCTGATCCAGCACCATCCTGCCTTTCATTCTGGAACAGGCCAAGCTACTGAGGAAGCAGAATTTTCCCAGAGTTCATCAGGCCAGTTTGGTGCTGGGGACAGGAGGCCTGATGCCTACTGCAGACCTCCAGCAGCCAGCTGGGCCACAGCCCTTGTCCTGTCATAGTGCTGCAGACTTTATGCAGGAGTTGATGACATGGTGATGCTTTCTCATCTTCACTGGTGTCACAAGATCACACAGAGCGGGTGGGACTGCTCAGACATCCTTTTCCCTTCACATCTGTTCTTCCTACCTCAAGAGCAGCTTCTCAGGGAGTCAGTTTGTTCCCCTCTGGGGATTCCAAACAACGACCTCTCAAGGAGTTGTTTTCCACGTTCTGCTGTGGACCTTATTTCGAGGTTGAAATGTGATTAATTTTCATCTCCAGCCACTGGATTTCATTTTATCTTTGTCAGGCAGATGGGACCACATTCCCTTTCCCATTGGTACCTTAGCCCCCTTGCAGCGATCCAGTTCCCCCCAGCCTGGCTCCAGATGCATGGTATAAGAAACAGCCCCTGCAGATGAGATCAGCAGGTCTGCTGCCCTTTGATCATTTCGGAGCTTCTTGTCTGAACTCTTGTCCCAAAGAACTGTCCCCATAGAGTGACCTTTGGAGATGGCTGTCGTGTCTTAGTAAGTCTCCAGGGGCTATGCCCTGGACCAAGGTCCCTTCCATGCTTCATCCCTCCTGTGTGATATTTTTTCTTATCAAGGGGCCATGTTATCATCTGGGCTCAGCATTGCATTGAGAATGCACAGCAGTTCAATTTCTGTAGTGATCCCAAGTTTTTCACAGGTGTGGACTCTCCTGTGCTCTGCATTTGCCCTGTACACTTCCTCTCCTTGGCTCTCCAGGCAGCAGCTGGGACCTCTGCACAGGCTTCTCCAGCTCCTGGCTCTGCTGCCCCGCCCAGCCTCCAGTGCTGGAGGTGCCTGGTAGCAGTGCTGGGCTGTGCCATCGTGCCTGTGGTGCTCACTGTCTGCCACTCGCTGTTACAGGCTTGTCAGCACCCGTCCCCAGAGGCAGGAAGGGGAAGAAAACAAAGAACCAGATGCTACTTCCTGAGATAAAGAATGCAGACTGGCTTGCCACCTGCAACCCCGAGGTGGTGCTCCATGATGACAGCTACAAGAAGCACCTCAAACAACACTGCAACAAGTGAGTCATAGAATTATGGAGTGGTTTGGGTTGGAAGGAGCCTTAAGAAACATCTTATTACATTACCCTGGCCAAGGGCAGGGATACCTTCCATTATTCCAGGTTGCTCCATGTTGATCCAACCTGTCCTTGAACACTTCCAGAGATAGCGGAGCCACAGTTTCTCTGTGTCACGGCCTCACCACCCTCAGAGTGAAGAATTTCTTCTGAACGTCTAATCTAAGTCTCTCCTCTTTTAGTTTAAAACCATTCCCCCTTGCAGGAGCCCACATTGGCTCATAGACAGTGGTCTGAGGGCCGTTAGTGTTGGGAGGGTGGAAGGGAGCTGCGAAGGGCTCACAGCCCACAAAGGATCACTGCTGGACTGCCCTCAGACCTCTCCAGCTCGTGGAAGCCATGTCCTGAGCAGCGGCCCTCCAGCCAGTAGGTCACAGGGCTGGACAGTGTGGCATAACACTGCATAGCTGCTGCCCACGCTGCTTTAGGGAAGTGGGTCCTTCCGTGTAGGAAAACATGGTGTTGAGCACGTTTCACTGGCCTTGCTGACCTCTCTGCCGCCCGGGACAGGGTTCTGCTGCGGGTGCGAATGCTCTACTACCTGAAGGCTGAAGTGCTGGGGGAGGCTGCGGATAAAGCCTTTGAGGGGACCCCTGCCAGGTAGGGACCTAACGGTGAACCCCCGTGAGGCTTCTTGGGCTTGCCACAGGTGTCTGACCCAGCCACATCTGAGCTCTGCAGCTCCAGATGAATCAGACCCCAGGTCTTCCTCAGGCAAAACTTCACCCTCAGGCAGCCACTCTGCCTGTGCAGAGACTGCAGCCACGGCAGCCCTGCTGAGGCAGCTCTGAGACTGTAGCACCAGCCTGGGGGCAGTGGGGACTTACACGGACACCCTGCAGGAAAATGGTTCTGTGTGCTGCTTTACAAATGTACCCTTATTCAAAATGGGAGTCCACAGAGACTGCTCCCAGTCTTAGGGCCAGGCCTCAGAGCAGAGGCCACATCACTGTGGCCTGCAGTCCCTCCCAGCACTGGGAACAGTGGGACCTACTGGTTCTGTAAATGGCACTGAGTCTGCAATCTGCCAGCTCTTGACCTTTCTGCAAAGACTCAGCTCTCAGTGCTTCTCAGGGAAATGCGTTATGTTGTGCTTAAAAGCTTAATTTCCCCAAGTAGGGGCTGCTGCCTTCTCCAGCACAGCTCCATCAGCACCAGTGTATGTGGAGAGGTACTGTTCTTTTGGGGTTGGTAGGTGTGAAGTGTTTTACCCCTAAAGATGCTGTTCAAGTGAGACGGGATCTTCAGTCCTCTGGTGTTGCTTGGGTGGGAGAGGAGAGAGGCTGGGGACACCCACTGCCCTGGAGAAAGAGGAGCAGGAGGGCAGCAGGTTGTGGTGGAACCAAGGCTCCAGCTCTTTGACCCCAGGGAGACGTATACCCATGTCATGGCGGGCCCCAGGCCAGTGTTTATTAGCTGTCCCCAAACCAGCAAGCAATGGCTCCTGCCTCCCCCTGTCCCTTCTGAGCAGTGCCCAGTGCTCCTCAGTGTCTGGTGAAGCTGGGAGAGGGGTGTTCATACCATGTCTGCCACAGGGAGCTGGATGTGCTGCTGCCAGACATTGACTACGTGGAGATCCCAGTGGACTGGTGGAATGCTGAAGCTGATAAATCCCTGCTCATCGGCGTCTTCAAGCACGGTGTGTACCCAGCTGTCTGGTGGCTGCTGGTGTGTGAGGGAATGAGTACCTCTGGTACTGGAGGGGATGTCACATCAGTGCAAGGTACAGAGCTGTGGCCATGCTCCACAGCCACACACCGCCAGGACAGCTCTCCCCAGGTGCCAGCAGCATGTTTGGGTGGGGAACAGACACCCCATGGTGCCCAGGATGGCTATGCCAGACCTCATGGGTAGACTCTGGTTTGGCAGGAGCAGGGTGCAGTTGCTGTGTGAGGGCAAAGAGAAAGACACAAATCTTTTCTTGGCCTTGTCACGGAGTCCCGGTGTGGTTTCCAAGAGACACAGGGCTGTTTGCCCCAGCTACATCCTGCATGGTGGCTGTGCTACTGCTGGGTGGGATACGGAGGCCGTCCTTCCCCTTTGCCTGCTGCCCAAGGGCTGCAGAGCCAGTACAGCTTTTGGGAAAGTGTTGTGAATTTCTGGGGATGAGAATTGCTCTCATGGCAGCACAGAGGGAGTGAGAGCCAGGTGGGGAGCTGTGTCCCAGGAGCAGGAGGTTTTTGTGAACCAGGCTCAGGCCTTCCTCTGTGCTGTGTGTCTGTCTGTCCTGATGGCGTGGCAGGTTATGAGCGGTACAACGCCATGCGGGCGGACCCAGCGCTGTGTTTCCTGGAGAAGGTGGGCATGCCAGATGAGAAGCTGCTCTCTGCTGAGCAGGGCGTCAGCGATGGGGCACAGGATGCTGCCGAAAGGTGGGCAGGGGATGGAGCTGAGCTCTCGCAGCAACCTGGCTCACTCCCGGGGAAGTGTGGTGGGAGCAGGCTGTGCTTCTGAGCACAGGGGGGAGGGCAGAAGGGAGCTGGTCCCCAGTATGAGGTGGAGGGATGGCATGAGCACCAATTTTTTGCTTCTTGGTGCTGAGAACTGACACAGCCACAGGGGCTATACTGCCACTACCAGAGACTGTTCACTCTCTCACCTAGGGGCAGCGTGGAAAAAGAAGAGAGCAGTGGAGAGAAGCTGGAGGGTCTGTCAAAGCAGGAGGTGAGTGGGATTCACAGTGTTAGATACAAATCTGATGCCCTAGCCTGCCCTGTGGTGCAGGCTTGCCTTCATCAGCTCTGCTGTGGGGCAGTAGGGAGCTAGCATGGCTGGTCTACCTTGTGTGTGCCCCATCTTGTGTGCATTGCCTCTGCTTCCTGGAGCACAGCTTCTGCTGTGCTTCTCTATGCTATCTGTGGACCTGGGCAGCATCTTCCTTGTGAGGAGCTGAGGGATATTGAGAGCTGGGGATGCCCAAGAATGCTGGTTCTCTTGATTGGCTTCAGGAGCTATGTGGGGCCCTGGCAGAGAAGTCAGGGATGTCCCAAAAGAAATGGCCTTGGGGGAGAGGAAGATCAGGGAATGAGGCAGCACAGGAGAGTGCAGGGGTTGTTTGAACAGTGGAGACAGTCACACTGCTACTGTCCTGTGTAGTGACACTATAGCCTCGTCACTGTGGTGATCCTTCCCTCCAGGCCCAAAATGGCCTCTCTGAGCAGTCACCTCTCATCCTGTGTGCTGAGCACAACCAGCATCTGCAGCCCAAGGGCACTGGACACACAACTCTGCCCATCCTGCTACCCTGTACCCTGCCAAGAATGGGTAGGCTGTGGGTGCTGGGGGTTCTGTGTGGGGTTCAGCCCTCTCTGATTGTTTCCTTTTGCAGGACATCATGGCTGCTGGGGTGGGTGAAGCCAGTGAGAAGCGTGACGAGCCAGCGGCAGGTGAGGCCATGTCTCCTGCAGTGTGGTCCCTGGCTTCCCAGGGTAGGCACAGCCAAGCCTGAGTGCTAGCCCTGGCACTGCTTGGTGGGAAGAACACATTGCTGGGCTGGAGAGATGCACTGCTCTGTGTTAGTCGGTGAGGCAGCTCAACCTGAGCAGGGGCCCTCATGCAAAGACTCAGAGGTGATCCACAGATGGACCCTGTGTCAGGGCAGCCAGGGTTCCAAGTGATTCCAGCCAAAGCTACCCAGGGTGACTGGAAGCCATTAGCCTGCTCTTATCCATGCAGTTGCCTGTGTGAGATGAGCATGTGAGGTCTCTGCAGTGGGCACTTTTGGCACATGCCATGGTCTGGCCGGCCCCACTGCTGAGCAGGGAGCTGCAGTCTTCTCCCATGCATGGCCTGGCCTGGAGCCATCATTCCTACCCTGATATCAGCCTCTGGACTCTCTATAAGGGAAGCTTAAGACATGGTGAGGCTGTGAGCCAGCAGGCCCAGGGATGGTCACGTGGCCTCCTACTCATGACTGTGATTGCTGCTGATGCTCCCCATGGGAGGCAGAAGGTGGGAGGAAGCTCTTGGAGTTTGCCAGAGGATTTGGGAACCTGTGGCTTCTCATGTGTGCTAAATATTAATGTCCTTGCTGATGTTTGAAGCCCAGGATGGCTCTGACTCAGACAGATCCTGCTGGCCTGTCTCCTCTGCTCTCACGGCCAGACTGCGGCGACTCGTCACCGTCTACCAGCGCTGCAACCGCAAGGAGCTGCCTCCCCGCACCGAGATGCTGGTGCCTGGTAACCATGGCTACTGGCTGCAGGATGAGATGTTCCGGAGAGCCTCTGAGATGGACTCGGTGAACAAAGAAATGCAGAAAAGGTAATGCAGCAGAGGAGCCTTTACAAAGCTGGTTTAGTCTACTTGAATTCCTTGGCCCCCAGAACTGACCCAGGTGAATGTCACCAGAGCTGTCTGTGCTGCCAGCTGCCCAGGGCGTGGAGTCACATAGGTCCTTGCTGGGCAGAGAATGTGCTCTGAGCCATGGGAGCCTTGCTGCTCCAGCAGCCAGCCCAGCCAGGGAGCAGCCTCCACTGCAAACTAGAGTTTGTGGGTAGCAGGTGCACACTGGAATGGAAGTGAGGGGACAGCTCTTCAGGGTCAAATCCAGTGTCTGCTGGGCCAGGGGTCAGTCTCAGCAGAGGAGAGTTGTGTCATTAGGACACACTATGGATGAGGGGGACAGATGAGCACTGTCACAGCCCTTGAGCAGTACCCTCCAACCCTTGTGGCTCTCACACCACTGGCTTTGCCTCCTGCTCATGGCCTCTGGAGCCCAGTGGTGACATATCCTAGTTGCAATGTGCTTCCATTTCATTTGTGTCCCAGTGAGTGGGAGGGGGTTGGGGCTGTCCCAGCAGCCTGAGTGGCTATCTGTAGTTGTTGGGAGGGCCTGCACAGGGTGATGCTACTGCAGTTGCTGCCAGTCTCCCGTGCCACCCTGAGACTGGGACTCTGTGGTCACCAGCCCTCAATGATTTTCCCTCCTGTGAACCTGTCCCTGCAGCAGGACCCACATAACCACATGGTGTGTGTGCTGCCTTATGCTCTGTTCTTGGCCTCGTTGTGTAGAAGCTGCTCCAGCCCACCTTCCATTTCCTCTTTATCTGGACTTCTTCCAGTTGTACTATCCCCTCTTTGCAGTGGAGACATCAATGGTTTTGCTGTGGACATCACAGCAGCCTGGTATCTCCTGCTCCTTAATTCTCTGGGTTTTTTGTGGGGGAGATTGCCTTACAGGAGTTTTTCACTAGCCTTTAATTTGAAGCCTTTTTACAAATTCACCATTGAACTCCTTGATTTGGATCATTAATACATTTATTAACTTTCTTCTTGTTCTCATTTTTTAAATGAAGCATGACTGCAGCCCCTGGGAACAGGGGTGGCAATGCCGGCCCAGGTGTATTTTGGGCAGTTGGAGGGTGCTGTGGGTGTTGTCACCCTATCTACTTTCCTTTGACATGTCTCAACTGCTTGCTGATGCTGGCTCAGAGCTGCAGTTCAGAGGCTGAGGTTTGACTGGAAGCTTTCTTCAGGCCTCAGTGCTCCCCTTTTTCTGTCCTTGCCCTGCTATGTGCATGCGGGTCTGTTCTCTGTGGCTGTTTCTCTGGATTCTGCCTGGGGCTGTATTTGCCCAGGATACTTCACCATCTGTCCTTTAAGTGGTCCTCACAAGGTGAAAGCTCAGAGGGTCCACGCCAACATGAAAGTTGTGTTCTAAGAGTGCAATAACTGAACTCCTCCATCACCAGTGCCGCTCGTCTCCGATGGGGAGGGGATGACACCCAGGAGTCTGCAGGAGTCAGTAAGGTGGATAGTGTTTGTTACTGGAACCCTTACTGCAGCAAGCCCCCATCTCAGTTTCCCTCTGGAAGAGGCTGGATGAGAAGTGTCTTCATATTCTTCCTTTGTAATTCCTGGTACAAAGAACTGACGTTTCTGGGGAAGTGAAGCAGCTTGATGTGGCAGGAAGGGAGTAGATGGGGTAGGTTTGTGCCTCCACAGAAGTTGCTTGAGCCTGCGCCCTGTTGGCAGCACAGCCCAGAGCTGCACTCGGGTTTATTGAAACAGCCAAGAGGGTTTTTTCAGCAATGAATTGAGAGCCAGAGGGCCCATGGCCTCTGCTCCTCCTCCCTGTGCACCAGAGGGCAGGGCATATTGGGCTGTGGTGGTCTCCCCAGCATGCTCCTCCTGACAACTCAAACCTCACTCAAAACTGTTGCTAGTAACTAGACTGTGCTCTCTGAGCCTCTCTGCCTGGTGCTTTGCCTGTTCTGGGCCCAGAACATGTCTCAGTGGTGTTCCTATCTCCTCCCTGCTCTACAGGTGGACTAGGAGGGAGCAGGCAGATTTCTACCGCACTGTCTCCTCCTTTGGGGTTATCTATGACCAAGAGAAAAAGATCTTTGACTGGGCCCAGTTCCGAGCCATCTCTCGACTGGAGAAGAAGACAGATGAGAGCCTGGAGAAGTACTTCTACAGCTTTGTGGCCATGTGCAAGAGTGTCTGTGGTCTCCCTTTGTGGAAAGAGGATGGTGAGTGGCAATTGCATGGCCTATGGAGAGGTAATGGTAGCTCCATGTAGAAAGGATCCCAATGCTCTCCTGGAGGAGGAGAGCAAGGGAGGAGCTTCAGAAACAGCTGGAAGCAGTGAGATGCCAGGTAGGCCATGGGCTTGCGGCAGTCCTGCATTTCTGGCTGACTTGTCCCCACCATGTAGTGCCTCCCTGGCACAGTGGGAGGGTAGAGCAGCCCCATTGACTCCTGCTTCTGCTCTCACAAATCTCTCAGAGTTCTCACAGGAAATCACAACCAGTTTTATTGAGGACAGCAACCTCTATATGTGACAGTCAAGTAGAGAAGCACCATATACAAAGCCCAGCTCCATGTTGGATCTGGAGGTTGTTTGGATGAGCTGTGTTGCTTCTCTCCAAGCATCCCTCAGCTGCCATTGGACAGAGTCCACTCCATCTATGCCTGTGCTGACTGTAGAGCTTTGCTGCATGGTGAATAGAGCCTGGATCCAACTGCAGGAGGCTCGGGAAGCCTGGCCAATGCACAAGGGGCATCTCTTTTCTTTGAGTGCTCTGCAGAGGCCCTGCAGTGGCACCAGGCAGGACATGACAGATTAAAAGCTCCTTGGAGGCTATTTAGGCACAAAGCAATTTGTTTCCAACAACAGCAGAAAACATTTTGCCTCAGATCTGTCATGGAGTCTGGTCTTAGGCACAGTTCCTTGTGTGTGTGTGTGTTGTGCCTCAGGCAGGTTTCCTCATCAGAAGAGCTGCATGAGCTGCCCTTCCATGACAATGGGCTGGAGGGCTACCAGAGACTCAGAGTGCAGGGAGCTGCTCTGCCTGCAGGTTCAGGCAGCGCCAGCACTGCTGATGATGATGGAGCAGAGCTCAGAGAAGACTCTGAAATCCTCTGCAGATGGTACCTCTCTTGATTCAGCTGCTTGAGTCAGCGGGTTATACTCCCTGTATCCATTTAGTGGAATATGACTGGAAGGTACTGAGACTGAAAAAAGAGGCCTCAACAGTGGTTACAAGCACTGGTCCCACCTCACCTGCAGTATGAGCAAGGGTTAAAACTCAGCTTGCTCATTACTGCCTCTGAGGAACTCCTGCCAACCCAAATAATGTGTCCTTGGCTTTGCTGTCCCTGCTGTAGGTCCTCCAGACCCTGACATCTACGTGGAGCCCATCACGGAGGAGCGCGCTGCCAGGACCCTGTACCGCATTGAGCTGCTGCGGAAGGTGCGCGAGCAGGTGCTCAAGTGCCCCCAGCTCCACGAGCGCCTCAAGCTGTGCCGGCCCAGCCTCTACCTGCCCGTGTGGTGGGAGTGTGGCAAACATGACCGGGACCTGCTGATTGGCACCGCCAAGCACGGCCTCAACCGCACTGACTACTACATCATGAATGACCCCCAGCTGTCTTTTTTAGATGCATACAGAAACTATGCCCAGCATAAAAGAACGGGGCTCCCGGGCCCGGAAACCTTGTGCTGCCTTTACCAGTCTAACTCCAAACTGTACAGTTCCCCCATGTACAGCCAGATGGACCAGACCTGTGAAAGTCTGGAGAACGAAGCCGAGAGTCACATCAAGCTGGAAACCATGGACAGCGCCATGTCCCAGGCTGGAGGCAGCCCACTGGACGCAAACTGTGACACATTCATGTCTGAAGTCCGGGACATCATTTCCAGTAACTACGATGAGAGCTCGCTACCGGACTCACTGGTGTGCATGATGTACGATGAGAAAACGTGTCCCAGTGAGCAGAGCTCCCTCGCCAGGGACAGCCCAAGCTGCACAGATGTTGGAAGCAGTGTTGCCAAACTCACCGAGGGCAAGCTGGAGGGGGATGAGGATCCATCCAGCTGCGATGCAGATGCCATGAGAGAGGTTCCTTTCCTAGACAGTTTGCAGATGGGCTCTGACCGAATGGACATTCAGAATGAGGAAGCTGAGCCTTCACCTTCTACCCCTGAGAGCAATCCTTCACAGAGTGCTGCAGCCAAGCTCAGCAAAGGCTTGGAACAGAAAGAAGCACTTGCCAGCCCAGTGGCAGGGCTGCCCGAGCATGGCGCCATGGAAAAGGTCCTAAGTGTGGGGCTCTACAGTCCCAGTCTCCATAACTATGAGCTAAAGGTTCCTCCTGAGCAGAGGTTCATCAGTCTGCTGCAGGAGAAAGGATTGGAGGCAAAGTCAGGGCCAAGTCAGAGCCATAGTGAGGAAGATGAGGAGGAAGAAGAAGACGATGATAACTCTGAGGCAGCAGCAGATGCTGTGGAAGGCTTGAATGGTCCCAGGACCAGAGCTGATTGTGACCCCGAGGCTCATGAACTGGCGGGTGAGGAGCAGAGCTCTGGTCTCCCCACACCTGAGGACACTTGCTCAGAAGACATAAATGGCGAGAGGGAGTCCTTGGGGCTGGGGGAGCCCAGGGCAGAGGGCAGGGAGGACTGTGGCTTGAATGAGGAGAACACCCAGCAGCACTCACCAGGCCAGGCTCAGAGCCAGCCCTTCAGCCTGCCCACACCTCCGCCTCAGGGGGGACCTCAGGGGGCAGAGCCACCCTGTGTCAAGGGGGAGCCCTCGGGCCAAAATGCTGAGGGGCAGACAGGCTGCACAGAGGCCCCACACCCTGAGCCTCAGGGCATAAAGCAAGAAGAGTGTGAGAACAGAGATGATGGGGAGAGAGCCAGCAGCAACCAGAGCCAAGGTATGGTCCTGAGAGCTCCCTCAGGTTGACAGTCACATCTGGCTGTGGTGGGAGGGACCTGCTGTCCTCCCTGCAGAGCCAAATCTTGAGGCTGATCAGCACGTAGAGTGGCCTCCCATCTGTAGGAGCTGCAGTCCCTTTAGCTGCTGCAACTGTGGGCAAAAGGTGTTGGGGGCTAATTTGCCAGCAGAGCTGACCAGAACTCTCCACCCTGAGCCCCAGCAGCCCTTCTGCTAAGAGCATGCCATGGAATGCAGGATGCCTTTCCTTTTCTGGCATAGGGCACTGCCTGTTGAGCAGCGCCTTTTGGAAAAGCATATGCCCTCCTTCTCGCCCACATGGGAATGGTCAGGGATGGGGAGCTACTGCAATTCAAGCTGTGCAAACTCAGCTCAGGGAGATGGTTCTTCCTGAGCAGCTAGGGAATGATGGCCCTTCCTGAGAAGCTTGGGCTGCCTGTCCTGATCCAGGTCTGCTGCTTCTCTTGGAGACTCTTGGGGTCTGTTTGGGACCTTTGTGGAGCCAGCTGGGTATTGGGGTGGGAAGTGTCAGAAGATGCTCCCTACCTGTAGATGAGGAGGAAGGCAGAGTGGTGGTGGGGCTCTACTCTCCCTTGCTTTTTTAGATGGTCCAGAGAAGTACTTGGAGGAAGAGAACAAGAATTCTGCTTCTGACCTGCCCGGGGAGATTGATGATCTTCACGATGCCCGGGCACCAACCATTGCTCAGCTGCTGCAGGAGAAGACACTTTATTCCTTCTCTGAGTGGCCTAAGGTGAGGTTAACGTGAACAGAGTTTGTATTGAAGTGTTCCTGAGTAGCCCTGTTCAGCAGTGGCTCCAGCTCTGCCTCCTGCTCCTCTGCACATGCCATTGGATGCTCTCGCCAAGGTGTTCTTCCCAAGCACCTGTGCCGTGGAGATGCTTGTCCCCAAATCAGTTCCCTGCTGAGCTGAGATCACCTGGGCTGGCTTGTCTTTAATCCTGAGTTGTCATACATGGGTCAGTCATTCCAATTTTAGCTTGCCATGTCCAATTCTGTTTGCAGGACCGTGTGATCATCAACCGCATTGACAACATCTGCCATGCCATTCTGAAGGGCAAGTGGCCTTCCTCCAGCCAGCAGTTTGAGGCACAGAGCCTATTCACAGCCCCAGCCATGGCCAGCAACACCGGCAGCAGGAGCAACTTTATCGAGTCAGAAGCCCCTGATCCCAGCTTCAATAACGGAGTCTTAATGTCACAAAAGGTGAGGGAGGCCCTCAGGCAGTGACAGGCTCAGGACTCTGGGGTGAGACATTGCCCAGAAGTACTCAGGAGTTTGCCAAGTGTGGCCCCTTGGTGCCAGTTGGGGTGTATAACACATGGCTTAAGCCACTTGGTCCCCTGGTGATAGCTCCTGGTCAACAACCTGTGCTCTCGGTGCCCTGCTTGGAAGGCAACTGTTGTTGGCAGCTCCACAGCTTCTGCAGCTCTAGAGGTGCTTCCAGAGTCAGCACTGACATGAAGTCCCACTGGTATCCCAAAGGAAGGGGTGCAAGGAGCACTGCCCTGCCAAGTCCCCAGCTCCCAAGTCCCAGTGCCCCAGTCCCCAACAGTCACATTGGACAGACGAGCTGATGGCCTGGTGCCTCAGCAGCTGGCAGAGCAGCCGTGGTTATAACACCTTGAAATATCTTAGTGTGTGCAAAGGTACTCCTGCACCATCCCCACACAGGGAAAGAGATGTGATATGCCCAGGGAAAGGACATCCCTCAGGACTCCTTGGAGAGGCAGGGATGACCATTAGCTCAGTGCTGCTGTGTGGAGCTGTGGTCCTCGGGCAGGGCAGGAGCAGCCATAACCCTCTGTGGCTTTGGTACACACAGGAAGGTTTCCTGAGCCCTGCCTTTGCAAAAGATGAACGGAAGCACAGGAGACCCTATGAATTTGAGATGGAGAGAGATGCCAAACAGAGAAGCCTGGAGCAGCTGGCAGCAGCCCACATTCATCCACCCATTGTGCTGAATGGCTGGCGTGAGGCGGCGGTGGACTTGTCCAGAGCCTCTGATGGGTCCCCGGGAAACTCCTCTCCTTTCCCCCTGAACACAAACATGCCCAAATTGGGGACCGTGAACGCCCTCCAGAGCTCCCTGGGCATGGACTTGTCTGGCATCCTACAGGCAGGGTTAATCCATCCTGTCACTGGACAGATTGTAAACGGCAGCCTCCGGAGAGATGATGCTGCCATGAGGAGGAGACGGGGCAGGAGGAAAAATGTCGAAGGGATGGACCTCATCTTCTTGAAGGAGAGGCCTCTTCCAAACAGGCTGCAGGTGAGTTGATGCTCTCCCCTTTCACATGGACCCAGTGGAGTCAGCACAGTTTGTTCCATTGCCCAGCTCTCCTCTCCAAGCTCTGGTGCCCATGACACTGTGCAGCTTCCTCCAGGACAGCTTGATTTGTGCAGGACAAGGCAGGAGCAGATACTACAGGGAGGACAGGAAGTTATCCTTCTGTTTTACAGCACTCTGGAGTGTTTGAATCCTTTTAAGCATTATCAAAAACAGCTGTCCCACCCCCAGGGAATGTTTAGGTTTAGGGAAAATGAGGAAGACAAGATCCTACTGCATCCCTTTCTCCTTCTGTCCTGGGATCCCCTCAAAGAATGAAGCAAGACCAGTGGCCCTAGACCACTTTTAGGAGTGATCTATGGTTGGTCTTTCTGGATTTGATTTCCTTGTGAGTTCAGAAGCACCTCCCAGCTCTCTCTGCCCTCCCTACCACCAGTGCTGGGGCTGGAGTGAAAATGTAATGTAGTGATGGGTGGTGATTTAAGGAAGAGGCACTGGGAGTATGTGGATTAGTCTATGTGATGGGAGCAGATGACCTGCTTTGGGAGCTGTGCTTCTCAGGGTGCACATGCATCGCTGCACGCTGCTGATGGGCTCTCCCTGCTCTTCCTCCCATGGCAGGATGTTCAGGAAGACCAGCCGCAATCCCCTCAGAACAGTCCCCTCCCCGCTGGGCCGATTGCTGCTACCTCAACTCCACAGCCAGTCCCAGCTGCAGGCAGCCAAGAGAAGGCTGTCCCAAATAAGAGTCTCCTTGACTGGCTCCGGCAGCAGTCTGACTACACACTTGATGTTCCCAGCTTTGGCACAGTAAGGGTGGCCTTCATTGCGGGGTTTGTGTGTGTGTGCGTGTGTATGTGTGTGTGTAACTGCCTTGTGTGTTGCCCTTTGTGTTAGGATTTTTCTTGTAACGTGGTTTGTGGTGTTCATTGAGGCTGTTCAGGGATTCATGACATGTTTAAGAGGTGAGCACTGTTCCCCTGTACAGCAACAAAAAGCTGGAGAGCTTTTCCTGCTGGAGAACTCCTCTTCTTTCCCCTAGAACACAAACATGCCCAGACAGGGAACTGCTGGTACCCTCAGGACTCTCTGGGCATGGATGTGTCTGGCATCTGCCAGGAGTTGAGGCCTGTTGCCCAAGGTCGTTTCTCCAGCTGCAGTGCATCCATCTGCCCAATGCATAATGTCTTCTGGAAGTGACAGGGATGGATGGGGACAGAAATGAGAAAATGGATTTGAGGTGCTCAAGGTCTCTCTGTGTTGTTCTTTTTCACCTGGGGTCATTGTAGGCAGTGCTGTTGTACTAAATAAAATTCCCAGGCAAGAGGAAGGCACTCTTCAAGAGCCGGACCAAAGAGGCTGTGTTGGAGGCTGACAGGCTGTGGCTGTGTGGCCGTGGATGCTCTCAGAAAGCAGTGTCTCAGAGTGAGGTGCACAGTCTGTCTGATTCTTCCTGTTGTCTCATAAAGTTCCACCTCTTGGTTTCATAGGTTGGTTTGCTACAGGTTTCAGCTTATTTAGCCTGTTAGATGATGTGGTAGCAGAGCACAGACCATGAAACATAGCAGGAAGGCAGGAAGAAATGTAGAAATGTAGTAGTAAAACAGAAAAGACTCTGCATCTTGGTCCTGGAGAATCATGTGTCTGAGGTGATTTCCTGGAGCTTGGAGTAGAGGCAAGTCATTAGCTTTTTGAAGCTTACTAGACATGAGAGGTGAGGAGCCCAACATTTGCTCAGCAGGATGGCCTTTGCTTTTCAAAGTCCAGAGACACATCCAGCTGTGTGCCCAGGGCCAGACTTGCAGGAGCAGGTGTGGAGGTGCCTTCCCACTCCGTCCCAACATCCTTGCCTTCCAGGGAGGTACTGGAGCTTGCCAGTCTGACCATGCCTCTGGTGAAGCTCTTGTTCCAGCAAGCCCCCAGTGCCCCAGGCCAGCCCCGCAGGATCTCTTCTCTCTGGGTAGGATGGATTGAGAGAGGCTTTGGGGTACTGCAGTAGCTCAGTTCAACAGATGAACTGCACTCAGGGACTTTTTCTGACTCTCAGGAATCCGTGCTGTCCGTGTTGTTCGTTATAATGTTCCATCGCTGCTGGCACATTGACAGTGGGGCTTGGTGCATGCAGTGGGTGTGCAATGACTTGGCTGCCAGCTTGGTAGGTTGCAGTTCCAGAGAGCTGTGATTCCAAAGAAACATGGTGCAGCATCTCTGTGGTGAAAATGACTAGAAGAGCAAGGAAACACAGCACAGCTGAGCTGGTGAGAAGCAGGTGGCAGGTGACAGAAGTGGCATACACAGACCTGATGTCGCTTTGCTGGCTGTATGCAGTGTCCTGTTTACAGATGCATGTATAAGAACCTACAGCATCAGGAGTGAAGGGGAGTTAGAAGGGGCTAGAGCACTCTTAAGTGGGGTGCACTGGAGACCCCTTTATATCTACAAAAATCAGTTTTGCTCATTTGAGAGCTGGTCCTGTGGCAGGGACCAGTTTGTGCTGCTGGTGCTTCTCCTGCCCCAGCCTGCAGGGATTCCCTGTCCCTTGGGAGCTGATCCATGCTGCTCTCCTGCAGGGCTTGCAGCCAGCCAGTCTCATTAAGCCATCTAGTCTCATTAACATTGTCTTGTTTGCACTCCAGAATTTTTCAGACAAGCCCAAGCAGAGGAGGCAGCGCTGCAAGGATCCCAGCAAGCTGGACATCAGCTCTCTGACGGGAGAGGAGCGGGTGCCAGTGGTACATAAGGGTACCGGCCGGCGGGTAAGCAACGGCCTCTTCTGTGCTCTGCCCTCAGTGTCCCAAAATGCTAAGACCTTGAGCTCGCCTGTGGGGGACATTTAATCCAGAGAAGCCTGTGGATGAGACAAAAGTCTGGAATAGGTCTCTAATCTACATTATCCTGTGACAGATGCATGCCCAGGGACATGCAGACTTTTGAAATAAGTGACTGTGTGCAGTAAGGGATGTGGGAGTGTTGTCCCTTGCCAGGGGGCACAGACCCCTCAGTGGCAATGGGATACAGCCTTTGGCTTTAAAGCCACCCTCAGCACAGCCCTGTCATGTGCTTCCCATCCTGGATTTGATTGTTCCACTTGAGTTCATTGCAATATGCCACAAATTGTAACATTGCCATGCAAATACCTTTGGTTTGTTCCTCCTTATGAGGTACAGACCAAAGCACACCAATACCCATCCCACTGCTGGGCTTGTAGAAAGTTGAGGGTTGGAAGGGTTTTTTCTTGCTTTCTGAGAAAGAAGCTTGGATTTACTTGTTTTCAGTTTAATCTCCAGGGCACTGATGTTCACTTCTCTGAACATGAAGGGGTGTTCAGGGGTACTTTGCACCAAAATTCATTTCTTGAGCACACCCAGGACTATACAAGGTCAGAAGATGATGTGACATTAATCACATCTAAAAGCAAAATTAAAGAGTGAGGCAGAAACGTTGTTTCTGACACGTCTGTGTTTCCCTTTGTTGCCCCCATGGTGGCCTTTCCTGAGTGAGCTGGGGACTTTGCCAGTACTAAATATGGCTTTCACAGAAGCTCTGTCCCAATCACTGGTACCTGGGAGGGTTATGGGCTATGCCACAGAGGCTGAACCTGCCTTTTCTCTCTGAGCTGTGTGTCTGGAGAGGCAGCAGGCACACTCCAAATCCTGCAGAAAGGCAAGTGTAGCAAGGCAAGTCTCCACCCCAGCCAAATTGCAGCCCAAAGCAAGAAGCTAGGGGAAGTGTAATCATATTTTTTGTATTATTTTACATAACTCTCTCTGCAATAGAGGTCATCCTTCTGCTGTGTTTTATAGTTAGGGGGAGCCACGGCACCAGCATTGAAGGAATTGCCAAGGTGGCTTGATGCAAACTTGGAGTATGCTGTTGCAGCTGACTGGGCTGACATTGTTAAGCTTTCAGTAAGTTAGAGCTTTTGGAGAAATCTGTATCATGTCATCTTTTCTTTTCCCCTCCCCATCCCCACAACCTTTCTCCAGTGAGGATCTGGGAGCTGCGAGGCAGGCCCTGGGCTGGGCGTGTGGGAGGGGATGGCTGCAGCCCTGGGGTAGAGCGGGAGGTTGGGTTGTGCCACCACCAGTCCTGGGAGTGGGGCTCAGCATGCCTGGCTGGAGAGCCTTGGGATGCTTAGGAAAGCAGGGGCAAGAGGAATGCCCTAGGAGCTGGATGGCAGGGCAAAACATTCTCCTGGGTCTAATTTTTCAAAAACACGTCTAGTTGATGCTTTTCCTCAGCTCCTGTGAGCTCTGCCTGTGCAGCCATGGGTCCACCAAAGGCCCCACAGCTCAGCCTGCCCGAAGGGTCAGGCACAGGCAGGGAGAGGGGCAGAATGGAGCCTCTTGTGCCACATTCATCCACCCTGTCCATCCACCAGTCCCTGCCCTGGTGTGTGGCAGAGCCTGTGCAGAAGGAATGCTCTCCCCTCTAGCATACATGGCAGTGCCAGATTGCCCTGCCCTGCCCCATGGGCTGGCCTGATCCAGACTTCTCCCTTCAGTCCCTCTCACCTACTGCCTGATTTGGGGCTGCAGTGGTTTGTGTGACACCCTTGCAGAGGGCTGGAGGGTGAATCCCTTGGCTTAGAGGTCTGTGCTGCTCTCAAATTGGTTTTTCCTTTAGCACTGGAGGTGTGGCATGGTCTGTCCTACTGCCCAGGAAACGGTTCCATGTCCAGGCTGGCATCAGGGCCCCAGCCGGGCAGCCAGCCCCGGGTGAGCTGACAGCTCTTCCTTCCCCTGATTAGAGGGGAGAGTCTTTTGCCACAGAAACCACTGTTTGCCTGGCACTGCCTGGGCACCTCTCCTGTGCCCTGCTCCAGTGGCTGCATCCCATGATCATTCCCACCCCATTGACACTTTTGGGAAATGCATACCTGTCCTGGTAGGGGAGAGATGCAGAAGGATGGCCGGCTGCTTCAGGCACTCAGGCCAGCAGGAGCTGGAGCTGGCTGCCCCACAGAGCCCAGGGTCAGTCGTGACCCCATGTAGCTTCTCCCACATGCCAGTGGGAGATGCTCCCAGAAGGTTCTCCCTCCTTGGGCAGGTGCTGTGCTGAGCAGACTACCAGGCGCATCTAATTCACTTCTGCATTACAGATGCCAACAGGAAATACTTTTCCTACCTAAATTTATTGTTCGAAGTGGTTCTAAGAGTGGTGATATTGAAATCCAAGGCAACCATGAAGGGAAATGTTTAAATGTCAGTGTTGAGAATGCTGAAAAAGGGAGTGTTAAGCTGTGCTGTGGATCCCCCCACACCGCTCTGAGACAGATTGTCTCGCCCACTTCTGGCTGCTGCATTTTGGTCCCATGTCTCTTCTGGCAGAAGAGCTTTCTGAATGCTCCCTGGCATTTCCGTGAAGCTCTAACCAGGAACTCCTCATATGGCATGCCTACTTTCTGTGTCATCCCATGAGCTTTGCTGTCCTGCAGAGCATTGAAAATTTGGCCCTTCCCATCTCAAAGAGGATTTTTTCACCTGTTGCTGAAGGCATAATTAGAGCTGGGCAGGGAGCTGAGTGGGCAGCTGACACCACACTGCCCTGGTGCTTCTGGTGCTGTGAGCAGCTGATGCTGAGGGCTGGGGTGAAAAAGAGGATAAAAACATGCTTCCTCCTCCCCTTCCTGAGCATTTGAGATTGCAGGATCCTGCCAGGGCAGAGCAAGGGTGTTTTGCATTTGGCAGCATCCCTTGGGGAAAAGTTATGTATACCTCTCAAATTCCATATCATGTAGGCAAATATTTCTGTGCCAACACCATCTGGGTTGCAGATGTGGGCACAGACAAGCCAGATTCCCTTTGCTGCAGCAGTAACTGTTGGGTGTTCTCTGTTATGTCTCATTTTCAGGGCTACTTACCCGAAAACAAATTCAATCGCATCCTCACTGAGCCTGTGCTCCGGGACACTGGGCCACGCCGGAGAGGGAGGAGGCCCCGGAGTGAACTCCTTAAAGGCCCTGGTGTTGTAGCAGATTCTTCTTCTGGAATGAGACCATTGTTCATGAATGGACTAATTGCGGGGATGGATCTAGTGGGACTTCAGAACATGAGAAATATGCAAGGGATCCCTCTGACCGGGCTGGTCGGGTTTCCTGCTGGCTTTGCAGCAGTGCCTGCTAGTGAAGATGTGAAGAGCACCCTGAGCATGCTGCCCATGATGCTGCCGGGCATGGCAACCGTACCCCAGATGTTCGGTGTGGGAGGACTCCTCAACTCCCCAATGACGACAACTTGCACTGCGACTGCTCCGACTTCGTTAACAAGCACAACGAAAGGTGGCACAGCCAGTGCTGAGAAAGCCAGCGAGGAGAAACAGGGCAGCCAGGATGGGAAAAAAGAACCTCTCGCTGAAGACAAGCCTGGTCCTAGTTCATTTTCTAATCAGACAGAATCCGCAATAACTACCAGTAGTCCTGTAGCTTTTAACCCATTTCTTATCCCAGGGATGTCTCCTGGACTGATCTATCCCTCCATGTTCCTTTCCCCTGGCATTGGCATGGCACTGCCTGGCATCCAGCAAACCAGGCACTCGGAGGCGGTGAACCTGGAGAGCCAGAAGCGGAAGAGGAAGAAAGCAAAAGGGGAATTGGCAAATCCAGAACCAGAAACTGTCTCACTGCCGGAAAAAGAAGCTGCAAACAGTCAAAACTGTGTGGAGCAGAGCCCGCCAGTGGCGGCAGAGAAGGAGCAGGATGGACCAGCAGAGGAGGAGCGCCAAGCAGCTCACGATACCAATTAGAACTTTTGTTTCACTGAAAGAAAAACACAAAAAGATTGTGGCTTGTGAGTTTCTTATCCCATAAACTCTTTGTTACTTCCCCTCCCACCCCGCTCCACCTTCATAAACCTGTGTTTCCATGAGTAATATTATCTACCTAATTCCCTGTCAGGAAAAACTGGTGACATACTACATGTTAATAGTTGCAGGGTCTTGCCACTTTATTAGATAAACAGTGTTGTCTAGCTAGTATGGGAGGCACTGAATTCTCATTCTGTTTTTCCAGTCGATCATCCTAGATGACAATAGCAAATCCAGTACTTGGTCATCCCCCGTAAATTGCTCACTCCTTTGAGAAGAAAAAGCAGCAAAAAAACAAGAGCAAAAGAAAAGTGTTTATCTCTTGGTCTAAAACATAGACAAGGGTATTTCTGTCAGCAACACTGAATGAAAAAGCCTATATTTGGGCTAAAAGCACAGCTATAGTAAGTGCTAATGTGTATTTTTGTTTTAAAGTACTTCCCTATTTTATCATGGTTACTAGAATAGTAGTATAGACAGAAGTATATAACTAATGATTGAAAATGCATATATTCATTTCTTTGAAAGGAAAAGCATAACTGGTAGTGATATAATTTCTTGATCACCCCCACCTCAAAGGTTTGGAGACAAACTGCAGAGAATGAAAAAGCGATGTAGACATTCTTTTGTTATTTTTAAAACCAAAGTTTGGTTTTACGTTACATGGAGTTTAGTTGCCCTTTCCTTGGTAGTTACAATAACTTTCCAGCTTGAACTGGAAAGATTTTGCACATTTGCATGACTTTTCTGGGGTTACTGTATCTGTAGCAACCAGTTCCTTCATCACTCTGCTTGTCTTCAGTTCTCTTCTCTGGCGTTAGTTCTCAACTATGGCATTACAGGTGCTCCAAAGGTATTTTTTTCCAGCCTTGAACAGACCACACCGATTTTAATGCTCTTATATGAACACTGAGGCTTTCTGAGTTTTTATATTTCCCACTCTTTACACCAGAAGCGATGTTCTTTCAGCAAGCACAGAGAAGGCTGTAGGCCAGCTTCCCTCCTTGGGAAGTCTTGAGACTTTCAGAGCCTAAGTTTCTTATTTTCTAGTGGTGGACTGTGAAGAGATAACTTTGGCTTCTTCCCATTCCGTTTGCTGTTGAACAGTATTTCCAGTCCTCCAAATGATTTCAGCATCTGCATTTCAAATGGACTGGTTTTAATGCTGCCAGCCCCCTGCTCCAGCTCTGGGTACTGAGACTTCTCCACAGGCAACTCTTGTGATTTCTCCTTCCCCTCACTCCCTTTCACTTGGGGTTGTTTTTACTTGCAGCTCATGGTCTGAGAATTGATTAAAGCCACAGTGGTGCAGTAGTGAGCGAAGGGCAGGCTGGGAGGGAGTTGGAGTGTGCTACTCATCAGTTTCACACTTGGTTGTCACAATTTACTGTATTTTTTACTTTTTTTTCTGTTTCAGTTTTGCTAATTTATCAGATGGTCCAAATGTTTTGACATAACTATTTCAGTTTGCATTATTTATTTATGATGCTTTTTGTCATTGTCTTTTATACATTTGGAATTATAAATTATGTACATGTTAAAATTAGCATCTCAAAGAAGTCTGTTACCCGTGGTCAAAAAAACAGTTGGTTTATATTTTCACAGAATTTTTTCCCAGTTTACTGGATTGGATGATCTTTTTTAAAGTATGTAGCCAATCATAATGCAATCTTCCTTCCCCCCCTAATAATTGTGTTCTATTTAATAACATTCTTGTAGCATAGATACTGTATCACTATTGACAGATTTCTTAGAAATGCTGCTATCTCTATTTAACTAACATTTTGTTCAGTTTTTGCCTCCAGTGGAAGCAGAAAGGGTTTTTTCAGCTGTTAAATCCAAAATCAATATAATTTATTTATGTAAAAAAAAAAGTCACGATTGATATATTTTTGAACCTTTTAAGTACTAACTTTGTTTTTATTCAGTGGAAGAACATGTACTTGCCCTAAATCCTTAAAATACAAATGCTATAAAACTTCATATATCTTCAAAGCCTTACTGTGAATGGATACAGAAATCTCTTCCGAGTCCATTTCTTGTTATGGGATGGTTTTTTCAGGGTTACATGCAGAAGGAACAGGGTTTAAAGTGAAATTTATTTAATTAGCCAGCATGCTCTATCCCTTGTTCTTCCTTAGCAGACATGTATGCTACGTCTCTGGGTGTTTAGGCTTCTCTTTGCTACTTTGTGACCCTTTTGCAACCCGATATACTCTGTGGATTATTTAGACTGTAAGGCATTAAGTGGCTGCTTCTTCTTTTCCATCATATTCCAAACAAATGCCAAATTTTCACTGGTTTTCATGGCTATTCACACACATACATCCTTCACCAAATGTGCTAACAAAATAAACTGTCTGTGCTCTTGAACATGGATAAAAAGAAAAAGATTTAAAAGTCAGATTTTTATTTTTTTAATTTAGTGACTAGATGATGCTTATCTTTCAGACTTGGGAGAGCCTTGCTACAGATGTATATAATTTTTTTCAGCAAATATATGTGAATGTTTTATTCACCTGACTCAGTGATAAACGTGGCTTGCCTTTTTCTCAGCATTGAATCCATTGAGAAGCTGTTGCAAACAATGGCCTGGTCGCTGCTCTAGGCTTGCTCCTGATGCCCTGTGTGTTACTCTGAGTCGGGCTGCTTGCTGGGAGGGGCTGAACTCGCACATCACCCTGGGGGGATCTCATGTCCCACATGGGTTGCAAGATGCCAGGAGCAGCCCAAGCTCCAGGGCCAGTTTAAGTGCAGAGGATGCACACGGCTCTCTGCTGATCCACTTTTTCCACAAGGGTGGGTGGAAACTCAGAGACCTCCACAGTCATCACACACACCCCTTCCCCCCCCAGGCAGTTTCCCCCCTTGGCACTTGCACAGCCCCTGCCAGCCGATGGGGTACTGGGCTCCTCTCCCTGCGCTTCCTGCACCTCCAGGTTTTGTGAAACGTCTGCCCCAAATCCCTGTGTAAGGATCTCGGGCATTAGCAAAGCAGGCATTCATCAGTGTTTCATCTGAATGATGTGCTGGACCAGCTCCATTCTTCCAAGATCCAGGAAAAAAGACACAGAGTAAAACCAGTGCTTTTACTGCTCCACCTGCCCTGTGTAAGCAACTTGTTTGGGTATTTTGTTGCTGCTTTGGGGAAAAAAAAAAGAGAAAAGTACCCAGCAGAAAAGATTGGCAAAATGTGTGAACTATGAATTTCCAGTTCCAGAGTCTCCTTTTAAATTCTGGCTCCACGCACTGCAGCCTTCCATGTCAACATCAATAATACAGGATATTTGCTGGCAGAATCTGCAGGAGGACCATGGAGTAGCATGTGCTGGCTTTGGGCTGTCACATCAGTGCTGGCTGCAGTGTCTGTCTCTTCACACAAGGTGTGCTACCTGCTATGGCAGTGAGTGCATGTGGTAGAGGGTGGGCACCGTGGGCACAAGCTTGTTCCCTGTTGTGTTTTACAGCATACAGGTGCACATCCCCACTGCTGTCCCTGCCTGGTTTTTATCTGATAGGACACAAAGTCTTATCATGAATCTAGACAGGATCTCTAATTCCCTTTTTGCTCACAAAAAGGGGGAAAGAATTTCCCTCAGCACTGAGCCATGGTTAGGGGAGCCTTTCCCCAAGTGCAGATGTCCCCACTCTGGGCTCTTAACAGTTACAAGAAAGGATTTGGGGTTGGAAATCTTGGCCAGCAGTGAGCAGAAGACAATTTGTCTAATAATATATGGTTTGCATTGAATAAAACTTCAGCTTTTCAGTGCAGTTTTGCTTCTCACCTCTTCAGGAGCCACTTTGGCCCCAGGGCTCTGGAGCATGGGCTGAGTCACAAGATCAGGAGTCTCCTCACGTTTTACAACCTCAAAGCAGTTTCCGGGCACTACACTACAGGTAAAGTTCTCAGACACCTCACACCCTGTGAGCCAGACAGCTGCCCGAGGCACCCATGCTCGGCCATGGGCACTGGACACAGGCAGTGCTGCCAGGAAAGGAGTCGGCCCAGCTACCCGCAGAGCAGCAGCTCTGGAAGAGTGGAGGGAGGAGAAATCCAGCTTTTCTTTCAATCCCTTTCCCATTTTCTCCACAGTATGCCCTGCATGTTCAGACAGCAGGCCGAGGAACATCATCTCACCCCTCCCATGTGGCATTTTGGGATGCTGGTTGTTTCATAGTGCTCCCAGGGGTGGCTGGAGACCATCGGTGCAGTGCCATAGGTGGCACTAATTCCTGCAGAATCGAAATTTCACCTCAAAAGGTATAAAACAATGCAAGATCTTCAGCCCAGCGGAAGATCAGTCCCAGAAGATCAATGCAGGGGCTGCCGAGTGAGTGAGTGGGTGCTGTGGGGCCGGGTCCTGAACGCGCCTCTGAGCATCCTCGCATCGCCGCAGGTACCGGGGAGAGGGATCTGCCGCGCCCGCTCCGGGCGTTCTCCTTGTGTTCTCCGTCCCACGCCCTCCCGGCGGAAGGGCGGTGGTTCAGGTATCCTTCAGTGACAGGCGGGCTCAGAGCCCTGTTCCCTGGTTCAGGTATCCTTCAGTGGCAGGCGGGCTCAGAGCCCTGTTCCCTATTCCCGAACCAGTGCTGCGGAAGCTGCGCGACTCGAGCCCCTTCCAGAGGTGCAGGAGCTGATCCCCTGCCCACGGGGGCGGGCGGTGTCCCCACAGCCACGGCTCCCGACGGACTCGTAGTGCTGCCGAGGGGACTCCCTCCATCGGCCGAGATCGAGGCGGGGCCGTACCACGAGCGACGGGGAGCGCGGCCGCGGCCCGGGGGCGGCTCCCCGGCCCTGCGGGGGCAGCTGTTTGGTGCTTGGAGAAGATGCTGCAGCCACGCGTGTCCCAGGGCGCTGCGGGACGGCGGCCGAGGACTCGTGCGGGGGAAGGGGCCGCGAGCACCCGCCAGCCCCCAGCTCCCACCCGCAGATGGGCGGCCCCGGGTGGCCCCGGTGGCCCCGCCCCGCGGCGGAAGCGGCCCCGCTCTTCCGGCGGTTTTGGCGCGCGCTGCGGCGCCATGTCCCGCCCGGGGGCCGCCGATCCCGGTGCCG
>VZTB01014843.1:34961-54756 GCA_013397245.1 Thryothorus ludovicianus | reverse complement strand
GCCCCGGCCGAGCCCCGGTGACCGCGGCGCTGCCCCGGTGACCGCGGCGCCCGTGCCCGCAGGGCGAAGCGCTGCACTGGCTGGCCTGCGCGCTGTACGTCGCCTGCCGCCGGAGCCGCGTGCCCACCGTGGGGAGCAGTCCGATGGAGGGGAACGGCGTCTCCCTGACCCGCATCCTGCGCTCCGCACGCCTCAGGTGAGCGCCCCGCCCGCCAGCCCAGCCCTTGCCGAGCGCTGAGCGCCGGGAGTGCCCTGCCCTGCTCTGCCAAAGCCGCAAACCCGGCTGCCACTCCTTCGCTCCCAGGCGGGGCAGGGTAAAAACAGTAAATCCGCTGTTATTACAGGTGAAAATTAGGTGCAAATACGTAATTTCCATCTTCAAACCTTTAGGAAATCACCTATGTCGGACCAACAGCTGTTCTACATAGGCCGGTTGTTTCTCTCTGTAGTTTATTTGACCACAAACACCTTGGCACGTGCCATCCCGGTACAACGTGTGTCTGACTCAGGATTCAGGCCAAATCCCGACGGAGAGCTGGCAGCTGCTGGTTTTTGAGGGCAGACAGCAGTGGTGATCAGAGAACTCACCTTCTGCACGACCCCGGCAGGAGCTCTCCTGTCACTGTGGCTCTGACCTGGGAACTTCGAGCCTGGAATGTTGCTTGTTCTATTTAAAGACCCACTCCCCCTCCCGAGCTCCTGAAGAGTTTGTCAGTTATTTACATCCCCGACTGACAGTTTTTTGTGCAAGTAACTTTGACGGGCATTGACTCATTGACTCTTGGCTTGTTTTGTTGCCTGTCCTGCCTCTGCCTCAACACACGCAGAGCTGCGCCTGCACTTTACTGTCCACCACTGCCCTGCTCTACGCAGCCATGCTGGCAGCCTCCACATCAAATTAATGTTATCATGCCTTAAAGAGGGTCTAGGAGAAACCCCAGAGTGATAAAAGGCAAAAAGCTGATAACAAATACACTTTTGAGAGTCTTACCAAAATAAATTGTAAACCTATGTAGTAATCATGTCAGTCATTAAAATAATAAATATATTGCATTTTGGCTTTTTAGAATGGAGGTTAGTTAAAGCTCAAAGCAGTCTTTTCTTTTTTCTTTTAAGTTTAATTCAGTTTTTTAGCAAAATGAAAAAGTGGATGGACATGTCAAACCTGCCCCAAGAATTCCGTGAGCGAGTTGAGAGGCTGGAGAGGAATTTTGAAGTGTCAACCGTGATTTTCAAAAAGTTTGAACCAATATTTTTTTATATATTTCAAAACCCTTATGAAGAAACTTCCAAACCGCATCGAAGCAGGAAGCAGAGGTATTTTTTAGATTTGATGTGACTTCTACTGGAAAGAGTATATAAGTTTATGAAAGTTAATTTCCAAAGTGATGGGGTCTCTTTAATTTGAAATGCAGCCAGTGCAGAGCCATCCCTGACCCTGGTGGATGCAACTCGGGTCAGCTGGGCTTAACATGCAGCTGCTGAAGCACAGGAACTGCCCCGCAGTGAGACTGTCAGGGTGGGGAGAGGCCGTGTGCTGGGTTAGCTCCGAGGTACAGTGAGATCAACACTTTAAATGTTTAGCAGAAATAGCTGAAGTAGCTCAGGAGTATTTTGTTTTGGCACAGTGCTGGCAAGGGGTTGGTATCACGTCATGATCCCTCTGCTCTGGGGCTGTCACATCCCTGTGACCTCCATGCCACTGGGGGTTTGCCATGGAACTGGGAGGAAGTTACAGCTGATGTGCTCATTTTTACAGCTAATTTGGAACGTGCAGTGTCATCTTCACACACACATGGAATGTCTGCCTTATTGAAAGGAGCTTGTCCATATTCCCTGAAAGAATATGTGACTGTGACAGCTTTGTAGTGAGAATGTAACCTTGGGGATGGGGAGCCCAGCTGTGGATCTGCAAGGTGTTTTTGTCAATTCATGTGGGTTCTCTGGATGTGAGGGGGGATAATTGTTCTGATACAATGCTCCATTGTAGTGCAGGGGGAGGTCCTCTGTCAGGTGCTCTGTTCGTGTTCCTTTCTCAGAGCTATGTTGGTTGCTGCCACCACGGCTTTGGCTCTCTGTGGGCTGAGTCATGTCTTCCTTGGTCTTCCAGCTCCATGGGCTTGGATGGTTCTGCTCCAAACAGGAGTCAACAGCTGAGCTCTAGTACAAGCCATAGTTGCCTGTTCTGAAGGGATGGCTGATGCTTCAGTAAAATATTTTGGAGAAACCATCACTGGAATATATTTTGCCTTTGTCATCTCCCCACCTGTGGCTGCAGGAGGGTTCTGTGGGAATTGTGACACCAGCAGAGTAGCATGGCAGGGTCAGAGGCCAGAGGCAGCCTTTGGCTTGGGAACAGGGTCAGGAAATTGTGGATGTGTGTACAATGCTCCATGGAGCCCAGTCAAGCTCTGTCTGTCAGGCAGTGAGAGCTGAACTCAGGACGTGTAACTTAGACTGTACCTTAGTGTGGAATTAAGACAGTAGCTTCAGCTGTCGTTTTGTTCACGGAAATTGAATGAAATTTGTACTGTAGAACAAGGTTTGGCTTCCTGGAACTGAAGAGCAACTTTTCCCCCCATTTTTCTCATTGACAGGCGGGTGCCATGCAGTGTCAAAGATCTCTTCAACTTCTGCTGGACTCTCTTTGTGTACACTAAGGGTAGGCTGCTTGCTTTGCCTGCATGGTTTGTATGCATTCCCAGCTGTGAACTTCTGTTGTGTTACTTGACATGATATGCTGTCTCTTGAAGGTAATTTCCGTATGATTGGAGATGATTTAGTAAATTCCTATCACTTACTTCTGTGCTGCTTGGACCTGATTTTTGCCAATGCCCTTCTGTGTCCAAACAGAAGAGATTTGCTAAATCCATCATTTAAAGGTATGGTGGGGACAGATTATTTACAATCAGCTGTGCTTTGTTCTCCTGACTCATTTGAAATGGAGTTGAAGGTTGATTGTCTTCCCCCCTTTTCTTGGTTCTCAGGCTTACCAGAGGAATTCCACAGTCCAGAGATCAAAGCCTCCGAGGATCCTCCCTGCATCATTGCCATGCTCTGCGAGCTGCACGACGGGCTCCTCGTGGAAGCCAAAGGCATAAAGGAGCACTACTTCAAACCATACATTGCAAAGCTGTTTGATAGGAAGGTAGATCTCACGAGGTTTCTCAGCACTTGGTGGTGCTCCAAGGTGGTCTCGATAGCATTTGAGTCCTGCAGGTTCCACAGGGGAGAGCAAAGGAAATGAGCAAAGGAACTTGTTAATGAGCAAAGAAACTCAGGCTGGCTCAGGTTTTCTTTATATTTTAGCAGGAGCAGAATTCCCTCACACTTTTAATGCTGTGTGCTATTAAGGTCTCCTCTGTTTCAGCTTTTTATGTCAGTGAAGAATCTTTGCTTTCCTTTCTTGGCAGTGTGAAACTGAATCATGGAGGATGGTGTTTTCTTCTGGAAAAAGTGATCTCCTTGTGAAATAATTGTATGGGATGTCTGTCATGGGAATTTGGGTCCTGCTGCTTGTCTTGAAGTTGAGAAAAATGCTTTGGAAGGAGATGTTGAGCTTGCAGATGTACAAATTGTCCTGTCTAGTTCTGATCCTGGAAATGTTTTCCAAGCTCTGTGGAAGCTTCTTTGTAGTTGCTCATCAAGCCAGCCCCTAACCTAGCAGTGAACAGATGTCACATTGCAGGGCTGGCTCTGAGCGGTGAATTTGCCTGGAGCTTGGATCTAGTTGGGCTTTGTTCTCTGTAGCCCTGTGGTCTAGGCAGAAAAGAGTCCAGTTATGCACCTAAATCTTGTTTCCTTTTTGACTAAAACCATCATGCCCTCACACTTGAAACAATTTTGATTTTATTATCTAAGATATTTCTGCTTTTTGTCCTTAGATCTTAAAAGGAGATTGTCTGTTGGATCTTCGCAATTTTACAGAAAATAGGCAAGTTACAGCTTGTGTTCGTAATCATACAGGCTTTTGAGTACTAAATCTCACTTTTCCTGTTGCTTTGTCTTACCATATCTAATGGGTTTTGATTATTTGACCATCAAAGCTCCCCTCTGGCTGAAACACTTTCTGGATCTGAGGTGTGGCCAATGTCAGGGGTTCAAGCCGCAGAGATTCTTTCTTGATGTCAATTTTTTTGGTGCTTGCTCTGATTTTCTGGCAGCTAAAACCTTTGAATAATGTAATGCAAATCAAAACCTTGGCTCTGAAGGTCACAGATGTGTTTCTAAACACGTATTATGCCAAGTAGGGAAATTTCTATTTTTCTGTCTCTAATTGAGGTATAAATCTATGGATGCGGTAGATGAACTCAAAAGAAAAGGAAGCAAAAATTGCAAAACCACAAAAAAGAGGTGAACAGTTTCTGTGGGAGGCAAGTGTGGTTGTTTCAGGATCTTTGAATTCACCACTGAAAGCTACTTTAAATGCAGACTATAAAAAATCCTTGTCAGTTTTTTTTTTTCTTTTGCAAAAATACCTATTAATTTGTTTTTGCTTTTGTTTGCAAGCTTTTAACTTCTTGGTTTGCTTTGGGAATTTTGAGCAAAGACTCAATTGTTTTAACAATGCAGACAACACCTCAGTTTAGATATAAACTCATTTCTTTGATCATTGAGCATTGAATTTCTCTTAGTATTTTTACTTTAAAATTAATAGCATTCCTTCAGTAACACTGTCATATGGAATGATACAGTAGTCCTTGTTCTGCAAGTGGCATCTCAAAGACACTTGTAAGCATCTCTGGGGTCTTCTTTGTCCAACTTTCCACAGACCTTTACTTTTTCCTAAAAGACATGGGGCATTTGAGCCTGTGATAGAGTCAGATTTCCTGTGGGATCACAGAGCTGCTTGTGTCATGAATGCCTTGTTATATTCCATTGCTGTACATGCTGGAACTACTTTCCTGACCCAACTGCAGGCAGGATTATTGATGCAAGCTATTTCTGATTTTCATCCAGAAGTTCCATTCTACTTCCCAAGTACATGTTTAAAGCTTTGCAACCTTGGTGGGATTAAACATTCCTTTTTTTCCAGTTGGATTTGCTGGAATAAGGAAAATAAAGGATTTGTTTGGTCTTACATGTCAGTCATGGCTTTAGAAATAAAACCCAGGCAGGTAACTCCTCACTTTCCTCTCTTCTGCACCATTCAGAAAATTATGGGCTGCAGAGTGGCAAACCCAGAAGTCCAGTGGAGCAAGTTGGGTGCAGTTCTTGGTTGCTCCGTGTGTGCAGAGATTTAACCTCTGACCAGCTGAGCACTTCCAGACTGGTTTATTCACAACTGGCATGAAAGCAAAATTGATTTTTCCCTCTTCTTTCTGAGATCCAAATGCTGGTGGAAGAGTGATTCCTGCAGTGATCATGGAGAGGTTTTGAGTCCCAGGGCAGGCAGGGATGACTGGGGGCAGGTTGTTCAGGGAGGTGGGAGCAGCGCTGCTGTCCAGAGCATGGAACTCTGACCCTTTGTTGGTTTGCTGTTGTACTTGCACTCTTGGGGCACTTTATTTGTTTCTTCAACAGTTCAACCTTTGGTATCAAATCTGGGCTTCTCTTTCAGCAAAGCACTGAATAAAGAGTATGAGGAGTATGTTCTGTCTGTGGGTGACTTCGATGAGAGAGTTTTCCTGGGAGCTGATGCTGAGGAAGAAATTGGCACTCGAAAATTCCCTGCAGGTATGACAGGAGAAAAAACAGCAGCAAGAGCTCACATGGAGTGTCATCTGCAGCAGCATTTTGAAAAGGTGATTCATTTAACATGGCAAGCTCACTTGAAGTTCTCCTTCAAGTTTTCCCATCCTTATACTCTTTGAGTCATTGAAGTGACTTGGAATTTCTTCTTTCTGAGAGGAAGATAGTGAACACAGGCTTCAGTACTGTCTTGCTAAGGAGAAAAGGTGGTATCTTCTTTCCTGTGGAATTTTTAAAATAATTATTCCTTAAAAAGAATGACTGCACTTTCAGGTGTATAGTTTTGTCTAAGAAAAATCAGTAAGTAATTAATACCCAGAGATGTAGGTCTTAGTTTTGATCAAGCTTCATTTGTATTCCATACTCATACCACGAAACCTTGACACTGAATTAATTTGTTTTCCTAGTGTTTCTTCCTTAGGAAAGGAAAAGTCAACTTTCCTACTCTTCTATGGAAAATAAGATTCACGCATAAACCTCAGTAAAGTCTCTCTTCATTTCATAAAGTAGCCTATAAACAATTAATGGTTCACTATGTTTAAAAATGTAAAATGTATTTAATGAAGTTGACATGCAGGAAAACAGTTGCTTGATTACTTTTTAATCTTGGATAAGGGGAAAAATATTACTGGCTGTGTGAAAGAATCATATGCTGTTGGATTTACATGTCAATTAAAAATTAAGAATTTTTATTCAGAGATACTGGTGCTAGTGTAAATGAATCATATGTCTTAGCTTTTTCTCCCAATTGTAATTGTATTTCATATTCAGGCAAATTAAAGACGGGAGTTTGGAATGGGTTTTATTAATTCTGAGCTTCAGTTTCTGTAGTATACTGTTTCTGCATAATGACTGCAGGCTTAACCTTTCCTCATTATTTGCCTTGTGTCTTCAGAATGTTGTCAGTTCAGATAATTAAATCCAAAAACGTTATTGTGTCACCTCCAGAGAGCAGGATACAAATAGGTCAGTGCAGTCCACACAGCTCCATCTGCTCAGTGCCACTTAATCCTTTGGATGAAGAGAGGACTATTTCCCAGGGAGTGTGAACCTCTCCTGGTCTGCTCTGCCACCCAGTCCTTATGTCACCCAGCTAATGTGGTCAGGGACTGAGAATGGAAGCATGTGCTTCCTCTTCCTTGCTCAGTATTTTCAGTGTTTAAAAGAGCCTAAAAATTTACAGATTTTAAGATTTTAGGTCTTGTTTTACTGTGTTTTAGTTGTAAAATCCCTTTGAGTTAATTTTTGGCAGCTCAGAGATTTGTTATGTTTTATATTTATGGAGTCCTGGCTCATTTTTAGTCACTTCTGAGCTCACAGGTTTGATGAAGCTTTCACGTGGTTGTTTGGAAGGTAATTGAAACAGTTTTGTTGGCTGATTTCTATTTATTATTTTTCTCTGTCTGACAGAAAAGGTCCTTTGCACCTTCAACTCCACTGACTGGCAGAAGATACCTGCGGGAGAAGGAAGCTGCCATCACTCCTGTGGCTTCAGCCACACAGAGCGTGAGCCGTTTGCAGAGCATGGTGGCTGGGTTGAAAAATGCACCAAGTGAACAACTTACAGCTATTTTTGAGTGAGTATGTCCACTTCAGCTGCTCTCATTGACACAGAAACTCATTATTTGGTGCTTTTTTTCCTTTGAGGCAGAATATTTTGGTCTGTGTTTCTGTATTCTTGTTGAAGAGTCTTCTGTTTTCCAGATGATCTCATCTGGAGAAGGGTAGCTGAACACACACCACCCCCCATCTGACTTCTCACCACCATTGTGTTAATGGAGCTTCAGCTTTTGCTGATGGTTTGTCTGCTTGAAGGCCAAATTCCTTTTTTGCTTGTTTACATTTTAAACAAGTACTTCTCAATTAAAAGATGTGGTAGCCATGTTGGCAGAGATTTTGGAGGAGGGCGGAAATTTTCAGGTGAACAAGCTGCAGTCTTTGCCCTCAGCTGGGAAGATAAAACTAAAAGCAGTCTACAGGCTGCCCATTTTTAGTTCACACTAATTCAGAGTGTGTTGGCCTAACCCCATGGCACAAGGATGAGCCTTGCAGTGACCCTGGTCACTGTCAGTGACCAGGAATAGCAACAGCCATGTTTCCCACTCAGGATGTTCTGGTGGTTGTTCTCTGAGCACACTTCAATTTACTGCCTTCCTCCTTGAGCAGTAAAAAGCAGTAATTGAATAGCAAATACCTGTAAAGATGCTGAGTATTTGCCTAATATCTTTCTAAGCTAAGGTCCTGCTGTATTATGGTGTAAGGTTTCCAGGTGTATTTTTACAAATCAGAATGGACATTTAGTATTTAATATTTGAAGTGCGGAAGCAATGTTCTTTTAAAGTAACCATAATAAACAGGTAGAAAATATTACTTACCAGTCTCATCTTTGGAGTTATGTGTATTTGAAAGTTTTGCTAGCACTGGTTCTTAAAGGTTTACAACTGTGCTCTGTGGGATGCATTTGTTTTGAATGCTTTGATTGTTTTTATAAGGACTGATACTATTTATACTGTACAATTAAGACATTAATGTGTCTGTAATCTCTAATAAAACATATGTTTGTTCCAAATAATAAACCAGACTGTGAAGAAAGATACAAATATTTAAATGGGAACAAGAATTGAGTAAACCTTTGGCAAGAGCTGTGATAAGTACTTTGTTCATCTTGAATATGAGTTCAGGAAGCACTGGCACTTATATTCTATGTCCCTGGAAGAAATTAAGGAACTGTAGTTTGGACTGTATAATATTCTATGTTTTTCAGTATTTTCTTTTTCAAATTAAAATTCCATAGAAAAAGCCTTGAAGTTAATTAGAAGTCTTAATTCAAAGGGAAACCCTGGCTGAATTTTAATTCTAGCTTTTCAGAGTAGTTTAGTGTCCTAATTTGCAAGAGCCGTGGGCTACTGTCCTCTAAAACAGAGTTGCTGGAAAATTCAGAAGCATTCAGAAAGAACATCTCCAGCCAAAGATACTATGGCCCTTTTTATGATGGTGACAATGTGGTGTTGATCAGTTCTCCCAGTCTTGGTAGGAAATGGGAAGATGATGCTGCCTCTTCCCTCTAAGCTTTTCTGTGCTCCCTCAAACTGAGCCTGGCCTGTGTGGTGTGGGTGCCTTTGGTTGGTTTGTTGCCTCTTGTAGCATCCTTACTCCTGGCAGGTTCATCTTTCTCCTGACTTTGCTGCTGTAGTTCTTGCTTTCTCCTGCAATTGTTCCAAGATCTGCATATCCTCCCTGACCCTATTAGGAAGAGAGGACATGATACTTGTGTATGTTTTTATGTTTTCCTCTCTCTGTGTAATACAGGTTCTTGCTGATGAGGATTGCTCATTATAATTGGCTTGTTTTTGGTTTTGGTTTTATGGTTGTTGTACAAACAAGGCTTTCTTTGTCTTTGGCTTCAGGTCTTGTGCCCGTAGCCCCTTGGAAAGCATTGTGAGCAGAGTGAAGGAAATTGGTGAGACCTTCTGCTGCAGCTACACTCAGTCAACGGATGAGCAGCCAGGATCTCACATAGGTATGGAGTGAAAGGCATGGGGTGTTTCAAAACACTAAAGCAGGGCAAACAGAATGCATACCCATACTGTTGTCTGTATTTAATATGGTGGAGCTGGTTTTATCCCAGGATACACCCAAGCAGAAAACTGCTGCTGTCAAACAGTACACTGTAAAGAATAAAAATTTATGGTAAACTCAAGGTTGCAGTTCAAACTGGGATAACCAAGAAGTCATGGAAAATCAACTCTTAGCAAGTGTAAACTTGCATTATTCTTAGAATTTAAAGGAAACTGAAAGCAAATATGGAAATTATGATTTTAAAATTACATCACAAGAAATACAACAAAAAAATAATCCTTTAAAATATTTTTGGAATTTCATGCTGTACTTGGGACTAGTATTTTTCTGAACCTTTTTTTTGTTGGTTTGTTTGCAAAGTCTGTGGGTACACACATGAACTATTACTTTGGATGAGGATGGGTGCTGGTTAGTTTAGTCTTAACTCTGTGCCAGTGGCATTGGGCTTTATCTGTTGATTTTAAATTTCAGATTTTGCTGTAAACAGATTAAAACTGGCAGAGATCTTGTACTATAAAATCTTGGAGACTATAATGGTGCAAGAAACACGGAGACTGCATGGGAAGGATCTGACTGTAAGTAGAGGACCAGTGAAAGATTAGAACACTTTCTGTAACAGTTTCTTGGAGTTTATCTTTAGGCAGTTCCAGAACAAAGCACTGTAAAGCACTCTGTGTATATTGTCAATATTAAAAAGGGGAAATACTTGGGAGCTGCCAAAATGTGTTTTTCTTCTGCTGTTTAATCCAGTATAAACCATAACTAAACATCTGAATTTGTGTTGCCTTCTAGAATCACAACTTTATAGACAGATAACTTTTATTCTCTTCTTTACCCAGTGAATATAGACAGATAACTTTTATTCTTTTCTTTACCCAGTGAACAGTATCAATATTTTATGTTAGACAGCACTGCATTTGCTCTGCTTTATGATGCACAGCAAGGAGGTCAGTTCACCTGTCCATAGCATTCAAAATGTGATAGTTTTGTTGTTGCTCTACTTCTGGTCTCTTCAACTTCCCTGTAAAAAGGAGATTGTGGATAGGAGAAGATAGCTTCTTTCCAACAATAAGCTGTGTAGTGTTAGTGCCACAAAATTCCAATTTCTCTTTCCCAAATCTGAGGCCAGTGCCATTTTCTGTGGTCTCTCCAGGCTCTCCTGGAACAGGATCTCTTTCACCGCTCGCTCCTGGCATGCTGCTTGGAGATTGTGCTCTTCGCTTACAGCTCCCCTCGCACCTTCCCCTGGATCATTGAAGTTCTTGACCTCAGGCCATTCTATTTCTATAAGGTAAATAAACATTGGCTTAGGGCAGGATCTCTATAAAATAGCATGTTTCTGGATTGAGAATCGTAGAGGATGATGCCCTTCCTCCCTAGAGAATCAGGTAAAACAAGGACTGATTAACTGCATTAGGCCTATTCTAAATTCTAGCTGTCCTGACATGAATTACTTGGAAGGTGTAATGCCAGAGCTGGAGCTGAAGCTGAAATATACAGAAAAAAACCCCATTTTAATTATACTGATCTGTAACATACTGCTGATCAACTTTTACTAGACTAAAGCATTCAAGCACATGTTTTGTTGATATTTATATTTATTGACTGCAGTGTAGTTCTGAAAGAGCAGATACAGATCTGAAATGTTGCCTTTAGTTGCTACTACACAGGCTTGCTTGGGTAAGTTTGGGGTTTTTTCCTTTATGTAACAGAACATAGAATATCTTTTCCAGGCTGTTCTCTGGTTTTGCTCTTTATTTAACTACATTTTCCCCACTTCCAGTGTAACTTGATTTTTGACTACTTCAATCCTTTTATCACCTATCCATATATCTTCAGTTTTTGCTGGATGCCTAGCAGCTTACTGGAGTTCTGAATAAATCAAGAAGTTCTGCTAAGATTACAGCAATCAAAAAATTGAAGCCTTTGGGAAAGCTGATTCATATTCCTTCCTTTTTTCTTTAATCCTCAACTGTAAGGCAGTAGTGGAGCTGTAACAAATCTGTCAATATTGCTGTGGCTCTGGTAGCCTCCATCAAAACTGGTGCACATCCAACTTTATGGAACAGATTTATGTTCGATATGAATTTTCTCAATTATTCAGCGTATATTCTTGCTGCACTCTTATTTGGACAAAAATTGCCATTGCAGAGGTCTCAGACAAGAGAGACTTGTGGTATTTGTAACTTTGTTCTCTGGGTGTAGCTTCTGTAGCGGGAATATCTAAACATATCAATAGGTCTTCTCAGAACTTGTATGGCATTTTCCTCTCTGGAACTTTAGAAAAATAGGCTGAATGCTCCTCTGACATGAGTAACACAGCATGGGTCTTGCGTTGGAGTATCATACTACAGATCATTCAGCTCTTTCAATACCCATTTGTGAATGTTAAGGGTTTGGAGTGCTTAAATGAAACTTCAGAGCAGTAGGTTTTAGCTCCTCATGTTATGGGCTGTTTTTTTTGTGAGGAAGGAGAGCTGAAATGCTGGGGCTGTCACATCCCCTGCTGAGCAGCTGTACCTGATCACATCTCCCAGATCAGTGCTGCATGTGCCAAATGCTTTCGCTTGTGCACATTTAACAGTGGTGAGAAAGGGCCCTGGAGTGGATTGTTCTGCACTGATGGCACATCTGCTGTCCTCTTCCAGCTCCCAGGTTGCTTTGGGAAAGCGGGTTAAAAAAAGAGATCAGAAGAGAGTTGGGGAAGATGAAGATGTGAGGGAGGCTGGAGCACTCTGTGTTGACGTTTTGAACAGGAGCCTGAAATAAATAAGAGTTTGATGGTGTTAAGCATGAGCAATGTGACATTGCTCTCTCTCTCTGTGTGTGTGTGTGTGATTGCCATCAGGTTATTGAAGTGCTGATTCGGTCTGAGGAGGGACTTTCCAGAGACATGGTGAAGCACCTCAATAGCATTGAGGAACAGATTCTGGAGAGTCTGGCCTGGACTCGGAACTCAGCACTCTGGAGTGCACTCGAGACTTCAGAAAACAAAGTCCCAACCTGTGAAGAAGTATGTGATCTCATTCCTGTTACTAGTAAATTCATGTTCTTTTTCTCACTTGTTTTATACAGAAAACTGTTAAATGAGACCATTACTGTAGAAAATCTTCTATTAATAGATTGTCACAAAGAAGGGAAATTAATTTGTCATCTTACACTTCTTATTTCTAAGGTAATATTCCCCAGTAATTTTGAGGCTGGCAATGGAGGCAGTGGTTTTGGACATTTGCCCATGATGCCATTATCCCCCATAATTCATCCTCGAGTGAAAGAGGTTCGGACAGATCTTGGTGGGAGTTTAAGACGAGGTATGTTCAAGGCTTCTGACATTATTGGAATGTGTGAATTTGGGGAGGGGGGTTTTAAAGTTCTTTGTAATTGCAAAAAGCAACCTTGAATCTGAATTGAGCATTTGGAATTGTGAGGTTTATTTGATCAAGAGAAGGTCTAGATGCACCCAGTAAACCACTGCTGTGACTCACTGGCAGCAGACAGTGGTGATGGTGCTGGTTTGATGCCAGGGTGATCTTACTCTGAGGTGGGTTGTCGTCTAATCACTTACTGTCCATTGATGTTCAAATTTCCAGGTTTATTTTTGCTTTCTGTTTGACTGGATTTTACATGACTTTTTTTTTTTTTTCCCCCAAATGTAATAACGGAACTATACTTACTCCTGCTTCCTACAAGAACTGTTTTTGTGCAGGGGTGGAGGAGGACAATGCTTTGCCTACAGTGTTCTGTCCTCTGAAGAACTGCTCTTTGCAGATTCCTGGATCTCACACAGAACTGTCTCCTGACAGTGAGCGTGCAGAAGCAGTGTGGGCACTGCTGTTTCCTTTGCATGCTTCTCTAGTTAGGAATTGCTGCTTTGGTTGTATCCCAGACACTGGCCCATATGTTTTTGCAGGTGCACCATGGACTGGTGGGTTGTGTAATGCTGTCTCCTTCAGTGTCTGGCAACAAACAAGACTGGTGTTTTTTTTAATACTCCTTAGGAAGGAGATGTACAAGCAGTTTCTGTAAGTGTTAGGGTTCACTGATAGAAGAGGAACCAGATTGGAGGTGATATCTTGTATATGGGGAAGGCTGTGTGAGACACAGCTTTGTATATGGTACTAGAGGCTTTTCCTAAATTCAGCTGGGAGTATGGTGGGGATAGGAAATGTTTATTTGTCTTTGGTACCAAGAGAACCATCTTGGCAGAGTTAGAAGATCTCCTGTGGAAGATCAGACAGCTACAGAAGCTGAGCTGTGTAGCGCCAGCGATCTCCTGGCCCTGGTAGAGTGGAAGCCATGGGAGAGAGAAATTCAAGGCGAGAACAGAAGTGAAGACATGTCTGGTCACTCTTGACTGCTCTGACAAGAGAAGATGTAACAAGGTCATTGCTGACTGTTCTGGTTTGAAAAGCAAAACCAGTGAGAGACTCCAAGTCAGAAATACAATTTATTAGGAAAAGGAAAGAAAGAAAAGGAAAACAAAATACATGCAATAATACAAAGGAAAAAGAAAACCACTGACAGAGTCAGAATACAATCTGACACCCTGTTGATCAAGGTGTTGGTAGCAGTCGAGTTGGAATGGTGGCTGCAGTCTTTTTGGAGTGGCAGATGTGGCTCTGTTGGAGCAGTGATCCTGCAGAAAGGTGCAGCCTCTGCTGAAGGTGCAGTGGTGATGGATGGGCCTGTTCTTCCTCTGGGAGTCCAGTGGAAAAGGCTGCCTTGGTGTCCCAAACCTCAGGTTTTTATACAGGTAGAGGGTCTTGGCTGGGGCATTTCCCAATGGGATGGTGGAAGTTTATCAATGAGATTCAATGGCCCATTAGCAAAAGATCTCTCCCTGGTGGGAGGATGGGTTGTGGAAGAGATAAAGAAACTGCTCTCACTGGTTTCTAATCAGCTGGCATATTAACAGAAGATTACATCACCCCTCCATCCCAATTCCAACAGATGGTGATCGAATAACACACCTTTGGTTACATTTTGCACTGCAACCCATGACACTAACACAAAAGAATGTAACAGAATGTAACCAAAAAGACTTCGTTGCTGCTGGAGCAGTGGCAAAGGGGTCTGAGTGGAAAATTTTGTACGGAACTTAGAGTCAAACTATAAATACTGGTGGCTAGTGTAATAAACTGGCTTTGCTTGCATAGCATGGTCAGCATCTCTCAATCCTTGCAGTCTCCAATCAATCTTACCTGGCCTGTTATTCAGACGATTTCTGATTCATGAGAAATAGGAAGCTTGTCACTGTTACTGCCACAGACTGCAGCAGAAATGCAAAAAGCCTGTGAGCAGAAGCCTGTACATTAGTGCTCAGTACTTCAGGCTACTACTGGAATAAATGTTTGAAAGCAACAGAAAAGCCTGAGAGGAACTGGGGCTCTGTGAGAGTGGAGTCACCTGATGGGGCAGTTTAGAGAGAGCTTGAAAGCCAGAACATAGGAAAGACAGCATGTCCAAGGAATATAGTCAGGGTTTCTGTGGAGGAATGTGTTCACAGGAGTAACACTTGAAATATTGCTAATTGCTAGGCTGACTGGAGTAAGTACCTGTGATCCTGTGTGTTCCTCAGTCTCTATGGATCAGAGTGGCTGCACAGCTTCCATCTGATATCTGATGACAGAACTGTGCCAGTCTGGGTGACTGAAAAAGGAGTCAGTCAGATTATAGATCTTATTCTTATCACCTCAGAACAGTGAACTTGAGAGCAGGCCTGAGCTACAGGTGATCTCTGCTGGTATAGTTGGAAGGTATCCCTTCCCTGCAGTCCATTAAGCTGCTGCTGTTAAGGTTTTGTTTGGTTTATTTTTACTTCCTTGTCATGCCAGACATGCAGCCATTGTCTCCAATCTCCGTTCATGAGCGCTACAGTTCTCCTACAGCTGGAAGTGCTAAGAGAAGGCTCTTTGGAGATGACAGCCCCAAAGAAATGCAGGTGGAAAAAATCTTAACGAAAGGAACTAAGCTGACAATTGCTCCAGCATCAAGCATTGGTGCTGAAAATACATCATCGTCTTCTGGCCAGACAGTGCTGACTATGACAACCACTACAGGACCAGGAAAAGCAGGACAGAAGGTCACTATCCCACTGCATGGTATGAATTACTGTTTTTTTCTTCACTTCTTTACTCTTTTCTTTGCTCTTAACATATGGTTGGACTAACCATGCATCTTGAAATTTTGTTGCATTTTCTTTCTAAAAAAGTTACTTTCACACCAAGACAGTTGTTGACAAAGTCAGGTGTCTGCCAAGGAAGGCTGAAACTTCCCTAGGAATGGAGAATATGACCCCCTTCCCTCTGAATTATTATAACTTTGAAATTGCGGGGCTTTCAAGCAAACATATGGGAAAGGGAATAGCAGTTCTTTACGTGTGTGTGTAACAAGGCAAACAAACCCCAACCCCGGCAGCAGCACCGAGCAGACGCAGAGAGCCAATCCCAGCCTTGTCCCGGCTGCAGGCACCTTCCCCTGCGGTGCAGTTCCGGGCACAGCCAGCAGGGGCGCTGCTGGCTCCCAGCTGGGCAGGGCGCTGTGGGGCGATGATTCCCCCGCGGCTGCAGGGGGCGCTGTGGGGCGAGCTCGGCCGCCTCTCTCCACACGGCAATGGCGGGCGGGCTGGCAGAAGGGATGGACAAGGGGCTTCCTTTGGAAACTCACGGCGAGCAGCCGGTCCCAGTCCCGGTGCCCCTCCAAATGGTGAAACGGACTGCAGCAGGGACCGCTGAACAGCAGCTGGAATGGCAGAGGTGAGTACACCCAGGGTGTCAAACAAAGTGTAGCAAAGACTCCAGAACCTGCCAGGACCCAGGCAGGCAAGGTGTCCCAGCAGGCTGTGGGGATGCAGGTCTACAGTGTAGCAAAAACTCAGAGCAGTGGCAAAAGAATGGCAGGGACAGGGCAGGGGTACCCCTGCTCCTCTGCAGCAGCTGCCTCACCCAGCTGGGAAATGCACCCTCCGGGAGTGGGGAGGGGATCAAGGTCCTGGTCTTTTCCCCTGAGGCATCTGAACAGATGGCAGGGGTCGTTTCCAATGAGGCAGGGTTACGATGAATTCCCAGTTCAGTGGCTGCTCTCATGAGCAAACGCTCACCCATGGCAGGAGAAGCAGGACAGGGCTGGGTTCTGGCAGCAGCAGCGAATTCCCTCCAGTAAACAGCAGCTGGACCATCTTCTGAAGCCTACAGCAAGAGAGGGCGAGGAGCTGAGCCCAGCCCCTCACTACCAAAATCTTGAGGTATCTTTTCCCTTCCAAAGAGAAAGCCCCCCAGGTAAAGACAGTAGCCAGCTGAACCCTTCCCCACCCTTCCTCTGAGCCATGCCAACTTATTTTGTCTTTTAAGTACCAGTCATTTTTGTCTCAGCAACATATGGGAGAAAATTCACTGAGCAAAAGAAAAAAAAAGGAGCAATCCCAACCTACAACCAACAAAAAAGTTTAAGTTTATATGACATCATGTCCTTGGAGAAATCTGATCCCTGGCACATACACCAGGGATTTCTTCTCTTGAAGAAAAAAACATGGAGTTTGTGCTCCTTCCAGTTATATCTCATTACATCTATATGGCATTAAGCAATACTTTGGTTCTCAGCTCCATTAATGATTTGCTGCGATTTGTCTTAATTTGGTCTGTTACAATCTCAAAAGGCTCTGGAACGTCTGGATAAGGGTTGTGTGTTAGCATTAGCAAAATACTGTGAGACTTCTGTTTTGTGGAAGTTGGGTGATACTTGAATATTTCTGAAAATGATACATGAGTAATGAGTTTATAGCCATTTTGTAATTTAAAAATTTGGTCTATAGTTAAAAGATGTAAAGAAAAATTCTGCACTACTCATGTTTAAGTAGATTTTCAGCAAAAGAATTTGATTACTCAGGAAACTAAAGAGGACTGTATAGGATAGACTGCCCGTTTTGCTGAAAAATAATAAAAAATTACAAAAAGAATGCCCACCTTCCCCCAAAAGAGTGGAAAACCAAGTACAGAAATTGTGATTGCTTGTAAACTTTATTCTTTCAGATAAGCTTTAGAAAAGATGAATCACATTCAGATTCTCCTTTTAAACCTTACTAGAAATATTATTTTTATAATTTCTGAAGACTCTGAGGGGCAGAGTCTTTTTGGACTGTAGTACAGAGGATGAGATGTCTTTAGTATCAAATGCTCATAGATGAGTTTGATTTGCTGTTTGATTCTGCAGCGTGAGGAGAGCAACAAGTTTATTTTGGGGTATGTGTATCCTCTCCAGGTATTGCAAATGACATGGGTGGAATCACCTTGATCCCCATCTCGATTAATTTAGGCCAGCCGTGTCAAGTGGATGTGCAGACTCCCTGCCACCCTCCTGGGAACCAAGCACAAGAAGTGCAGCAGCCAGCAGCCAGCAAACCCAAGAGAACAGGCTCCTTGGCACTGTTCTACAGGAAGGTGAGTGTCCTTACTCAGAAGTGGTGCTGTACTTGTGCTCATGGCCATGCTGGAGCCTGCCCCCTTGTGCAGCTCCCATTACCTTCAGTCTTTATGTGCCTTTCCCTTGGCACATGCAGTTTTTATATACCTTGAAGAAGAAGGGGAAAGATGTTGAGTGTTGCAGAGAGTCCAGTTTTCCCCTTTCCACCCATGAGATTTTTTTCTTTCTTTTTAATTAGGAGCCTCTATAAATAAATATCTAAGGCATACTTTACTTCAGATTTTACTTCTCTTGGCTATTTTGATTGCCCCCACATTTGTAAGGGTTAGACTGATCTAACAGGAGATGATTTTCCTGTGTCTCGCTCATTCAAAGCTGCACTGCTTTGGATGCAGCATCTGGAAATGCTCCTTTGCCACCTTTAAGTCTGCCCAGCAGTGCTGATTTTGCTGGGCTGGGGGCTCAGAAAGCAGTGATGAATAACACAGTAACTAAAGGTTTCTAGACAGAAAAATTTTAAATACTGCAGGATTTAAACATTAAGTTAAGAACTAGGTGTGCTTCAGAGAAACTTCAGATTACTTACTTTTAGTTGCTTTCATTTTCAGTTGTGTGAGGTTGTTGGAGGAAGTGGGGTAACTTGGTCTAGATGACTACAAAGAATATATCCCTAAATTAGTCTCTCTCAAAAATATTTGATTTTTTTTTTGCTGCTATTTCTTACTAGGTAAGTTATTTTCAGAGGTTTTCCCCTTTAAGGGTATTTGTATAGGTACAATGGAACTTAAGAAGTTCTACCATGAACAATCTTTAAGGTTGCATCTTAATACAAAAAATAATTTCTGGAAAACACTTGTAAGGCACATCCTTTATCTTTAATTTTGCCAGCAACAGGAGGTTTGTCTGAGAAAGGATTAAGAACTGATCAGCCACCTGCCAGTTGGGAGTGTTGCATTTTGGAAGTTTTGCTCTCAACAGGTGTAACCATGTCTTTGACTAACCATGTCATAGGCAACATAATTCCTCTTAGTTATGAAGAAGAACTAAAACCTTGACTTACATTTGTCTTTGAATTTTGGCCTTCCATTTACAGTGATCATAATACTCACAATGATAGTTTTTCCCTACTTCCCTTTCTTGCTCCTGTTCAGTAGAGCAAGTGAAAAGAACACTACCCCTTCCTGCTTTCCAGCATGAAGAAAGTGCCTGATTAGTTAGTGAGGGATATGGTATAGAAGCTATAGGCATAATGTTTTAGGTGGATTTTCTGTAGGTATTAGAGATTTAACAGCTGAAGAGTGGTGTGGAGGGTTTATTTTTCATTGTGAGATAGGATTAAAAAAGGGAAGAAAACAAAAGCAGATTTAAACTTGAAAACACACAAGAAAAAAAACTTTATTAACAAAGCTAAAGGAAGGAAATGATAATAATGAGAAAATCAGAACTAAATTCCAGATAACCTTTCCCTTTTTTTTTACTGACAATGCAAAGATAAAACTCATGACTTCTAGTCAGTTTATTACTCTTTTAGAGAAAACAGTTTTAACTTCAATTCACCTGAGGAGAAGAGTTTCTCTTGTTTTGCTATGGGGACTTTCCTTACAAGAAAACAGATTTTCTTGTAACTTTGCCACAAATGAAAACAACCGCCCGGGAAAAAAAAAAAGAATATTATTTTCTGCATGACAAAGGAACATTTCTCTTAGGGATTGCATTACTAAATTGGGGTGTTATTTTTTAAGAATGAGCTACTTTAGTATACAACAAGTTTCTTACTTATCTTTAAGAACAAAGGTCTCTTTACTATCTTCTTCATTTCTCTCAATCCTCTAAATTTCTCCTTAAATCACAGTAATATTCCTTTGTTTCAACTACCAATATTTCAATTCACAGTTGTACCTGAAATTGCTACTTTCCCCCAAAACATTTCATACATCACAGAGAAAATAATACAAAGTCTAGTATCTTTACCATAGCTTTACAAAAGAATTTAAACTTAAGTTCAAAATATTCTCTTCAATCCTTCCACCCAAAAATCAAACTTCTTCCTTACTGACTTTAAAGGTTAAGTTTTATCATCGATTGAAACAGTTTTTACAGACTCTCA
>VZTB01014843.1:24511-34642 GCA_013397245.1 Thryothorus ludovicianus | reverse complement strand
CCACCCGAGGCTGGAAGCGAAATTGCCCCCTCCCCCAGTTTCTTCTTTGTTTCAAAGAATGTGTCTTTACAAAAAAACGCAGCAGCCTCATTGGTTAAAATGAACAGCACCACCCCACGACAAGTGGACAGCTTAGTCTTTGAATCCCAGAATTCCAGAATGGTTTTGGTTGGAAAGGACCTAAAAGATCAAATCATTCCGCCCCCTGCCATGGGCCAGGACACTTTCCTCTAGACCAATCTCCATCCAGCCTGGCCTTGAACACTCCAGGGATGAGGCAGCTAAGCTTCTCTGGGCCCCCTGTACCAGAGCCTCACCATTCTCACAGAGAAGGGTTGCCTCCCAGTATCCCATCTAACTCTGCCCTCTGGCAGTGGAAAGCCATTAGCACTCCAGGCCTTTGTTCCAAGTCCTTCTCCAGCTCTCACAGAGCCCCCTTAGGCAGCAGAAGAGGTTCTAAAGCCTCTCTGGAGCCTTCTCCGGGCTGAACAACGCCCACCCTCCAGACCTCTGTCATGGGAGAAGTATTCTTTCCCTCTAATCACCTTTGTGGCCCTTATAGAATAGCTCTGCTTTGAGGTCTTTTATTTCTTCAGGCCAGGATAAGCTTGTTTGGCTTCACGTCCTGTTTTGTCTTTTCCTTCCAGGTGTATCACCTGGCAAGTGTGCGCTTGCGCGATCTGTGCTTGAAGCTGGATGTTTCCAATGACTTGCGCAGGAAGATATGGACGTGTTTTGAATTCACATTGGTTCACTGTGCTGATCTTATGAAAGACAGGCATTTGGACCAGCTCCTCCTCTGTGCTTTTTATATCATGGCAAAGGTAATGTAGTTTTAAGAAATTAATGGAATTCTATGTTCAATTGAAAACATCAGGTGTGTTCAGTATTTATAGTTCTACTGATTCATTCATGTCATATTACTGGAGGGAAGGGGAAGGTCCTTCCAAGAAGTGTATGAAGTCCCAGTGTGGCTTTTTCCTTATTTTGCATATCTTAGCTCGCTGGCTTTTTGATGGAAATTCTTGAAAGTTTTTCTTCTCTTCATGAGTGCGTTCACAGTGAGCACTGGTTGACACTGACAAAGAAAGCACTGTGTGGTTTTATTGCCCTGTATTTGTTTTCTGTCCCATTTGTCAGGTTGATGATCTGTGTAATCTGAACTAAAAATTCCATTCCTAATTCAATTACAGAATTAGGCAGGTGCAGAAATTTGCAGGAGTAAATTTATGTTAGATGGTTTCTATTCCCAAAAATCCCTTTAGCTTTTGAGAATTCAGGCTGAGGAATTGAAGTGGTTGCCTATTGTACTTAATTTCTTATTCCATTTGCCAGCTTTAAAGGTGGTGTTAAATTGGATTATGAAACTGGACTATTGGTTTGATTCAAACTTGGGCTCATAGTTACAGTGTCCATCAAGCCTAATTCAGACACAAAATTCAGGAAGCTGGGTTACCTTTTCTTGAGGACAAATGAAGAGGAGCACTATGTGTGGGGGGAAACTGATGTTTAAATTGTGACTACCTGTGCTCTTAACTGCAGCATGGGTTAGGCTCCCCGGATGTCAATACTGATCATAAAGCCATGTAATCAGTGCTTTGTATTTTATCATGTAATTTGTCGTTATTTTGGGTTTTTTTTAGAATACAGGCTTTTGAATGCTGTCTCCAGTGCACTGTGAGACCTGACAGCTTAGCCAGACACGTTGATAAATAAAAAAGCAAGGTGAAATTGTATATGTGTACATACCTGCCTAATGTCTTGTTCAGGATTTCCCTACTTTCTGTTTAGAAAAGTTAAGGAATCCAGTTTCCAAATTCACAAAACACATTTTTTACTTTATTATATTTCCTTTCTTTAATTTTAAGTGTAACTGGAAGAAACATCTGGAAAGGAGTAATGTCTAAGCATCATAAGCAACAAAAAGCTTTAGTAGCTAAGAAATAAGGAATTTCTGAAGAAGAAAAATTTTTGTTGTTTCATGGTCTCATTACCAGAGATAAATTTTAAAATCATGTATTCATAGTAATACTTCTCAAAAACCTACACACTGGACCTGAGCAGCCGGGCTTTCATGCTTGCACGTGATCTTCAACAGCCTTTTCTTTTCCAGGTAACCAAAGAGGAAAGAACTTTTCAGGACATAATGAAAAGTTACAGAAATCAGCCACAAGCAAACAGCCATGTAAGTCAATAGCATCGCCTTTACTTTCTGTGAAGCTTAGAGGTGGCTTTTGAAGTCTTTGTGCTCATAAGAGAAGTCAAATCCCCTGCAGAGCAATATTTGTTCCTGTTCAGTTGGATTTCATTTAGTCTCCTGACCTCCTTGCTTTCTTCAACAAGAGTCTTTTTCCCTGGTTTCTTGTAGGTTTATAGGAGTGTCTTGTTGAGAAATACTTCTGACGATGTCCGATTGGACAAAAATGCAAACCTAGATATGGAGATGACAGAAGGTGAGTACAGCAAAGGAATTTTCTCTTTTCAGTTACCTACTTTGGGCTTTTAAAGAACTGGACTGTCAAGTAATAAGAACTGGAGCTAGTTTTATGGTTTTAAGTATATTAAAGAAAAATAAATGTGTTGTTGAAAAAGAAACCATCTTGTAAGTAGTTCTCCTGTGTATTAGACATGGAAAATACACTTCCTAGTTGGAAAGAATGTTTACTTTCATTTACTTAATTTTGATTGCTCAGGGTAGAAGTATTTTCTTATTATGTCAATGATACTGTAGTTCTTGGATGGCAACACTGATAACAAAGAAGAATGAAGATAAACAGTACCTGGAATATTATGGTGGGTTTCTTTTAATATCACCTATTCTGAAGACCAAAGTAGGGAGAACTTGTTTCAGAAAATAAAAATGCTAACTATCCAGGACCATCATTTTTTTATATTCAGGTTTCTTTTAAATAGGTAATGCTTTCTTTGTTAGAGAAGTTAGGTTAGAGAAGAGGGTTACAGAAGAAAAGGGATAAGAGTAGTATTTGAGAAAAGCATGGGAACTGTGCCACACCTGTTTTGAGTGACACGTGAGGAGAGTGAGAGATCACAAGCCCATGGATGAACCCATGAGCAGATCCGTAGCTGGGATATACATGGAATTTAGTTTGTTCTTTGTGGCAAATTCCTTCTGGGTGGGATTCATCCACTTTAATGAGTATTAGAGCCATTTTGAAAGGCCTGTTGAGGATTCTACCAGGGTCATGGAAAGTGCTGATCTTACCTAAATCCTGCCTGACACCTCCACAGTTTGCCTGGATGACTTGGAGTATCTGAAGTGACACGGGGCTCTGGTATTTTGTCAGACAAATATACTTGGTTACAGAGTTCTTCAGTGGCTTTTCCTACCAGACTTTCTTCCTTTTATGGACTCATGTCTCCTTTACACATTATTAACTCCTGCTCTTTCGACACCAGTTCACAGGAGCTGTGCTTGTGTTGTGAGAGAAGGAAGGCAGATGGACAAAGGAGTCACTTATGGGTGTCAGCTGGAGCTTTGGATGTTTGTCTCAGTGCACTGATTGCCAGAGACTGTTGTGGGCAGCTCTGTTTTACTTGGTGGACAGCAGAGTGGAGGAGACAGAAGGTTGTACTCAGTAGCACTTCAGCTTAATTAGGGCAGAGCAAACATTAACAGAAGTATACTTGCTATGTGGCTGCAGCTTTTCCCACTTAATAGAACATGCCTGAACTAATGGTGTCAGGTCTTCCTTGGTGCAGATCTGAGTTGAGCACCAAGTTCTTCTTTGCTAGCTGATCACAAGAGACTTTCAGAGAAGCTAAAAGTTGGAAGCTGTCATACTGCTTAAAACTTAGCTTTAAGAACAAGTAAGGGCTTTGTACCACTCCCCAAAATATGCATGGAAGAAGGAGTCAGTTATGCTACAGTTTCTTGCTCCAGCTGTTTCCAAGTTTGGAATAAAAGTTGATACTGGCCTTTTTAGCCATAACCCACAAGCCTGCTCACAGCAATTGGTAGTTCCTCTTGATGTTAATAACCACCTGCAGCACACCCTGTTCCTGGCTCAAGCACATTTCTTGAATTCCTCTCATTGACTGGTCAGTTTATGGACAAGTTCTTGCCAGCTGGACATCATAAGTTCAACTCTGAAGTGCCTGGTTTGACAATGCTGTAGTTTTGAAATCTGAGGCTCTCTTATTGTTAGACTCATCTGTGAAAGCTGGCAGCTCCTCAGGACGATCCGCAGCAGAGAACTCGAGTGAGTCAGAAACAGAGGAGAGAGGAGATCTTATCAAATTTTACAACGCAGTCTACGTAGGAAGAGTAAAGTCATTTGCACTGAAGTACAATGTCACGAACCAGGATCATGTGGTAAGTAAATTATTTTGGAATTAATACTCACAGAGTCGTTTTTCCTGGCAGTTACATGTATGTCAATAACTTTGTCTTGTCACCTGGTGTGGGTCAAGTCAGATAGGTGGAGGTAATGGTACGAGCACTTGCTTTCAAAGCCTTTCAAGAGGACAAATGCAGATGCTGCTCAGTTTGCAAACCCAGTTCCAGCTTCTTTACATCAATGCAATACTTATTTGCTCAAATGCCTCTGGACTGTCTGTGTAAGGCATCTGGAAGATTAGTTCTGTTGCTTGATCGTTACTTGATCTCATTTCACTGTCACAAGATAAAAAGATAAAATACTCTAAAGAAGACCTGGAAGTGTATTAATCTTCTCTTCTGTGAAGTTCCTGCTCTCAGGACGTTCTGATTGAGCTGCTGTGCAGACATGTCCTCTGTTGCAGGTGGAAGCGCCTCCGCTGTCACCGTTCCCCAGCATCCGGCAGCAGGCGGTGTCTCCGCGGCGCATCTCCCAGCAGCACTCCGTGTACGTGTCACCACACAAGAACAGCACCTGCCTCACACCTCGAACTGCTCTGCTCTACAAATTCAATGGCAGCCCATCCAAGGTAGAGAGAAAAACAAGGCTGAAAGCAGTCAGTTTGAGAAAAGGTTAATTAGTCTTCTAATTAGGATGTGGTCTAATGCTGTTCTAATGTGTTATAATGAATAGCCTCTCACTTTGCACTGAAAGGTAGAGTTCTTTATGTAGACTCTATCACTCAGAGGTGCAGGATAACCTGTTCTCTGATATTTCAGACACAGAGTTTGAAATGGAGTCAAAGTAACTCATTTTTGTCTTGATCACAGAGTTTGAAGGACATCAACAATATGATTAAACAAGGTGAACATAGGAGTAAGAAGCGAGCAATAACAATTGACAGTGACACTGAATCCCCCACAAAGCGACTCTGCCAGGAAAATGATGATGTTCTACTAAAACGTCTGCAGGATGTTGTCAGTGAAAGAGCAAATCACTAGAAAACTTCTCTTTTCTGTGGGATCTCTAAGTTATGGAGCTGGATACAGCTGTCGTGCTATTTATTTCTTGGTTTTGTATATAGACAACTGCCAAGTTCTTTCAACACTGAATTTTAACCTGACTTCCACAGTGCTTTTTTTACAAAAAGTAAGTTATGTAGGAAATGAGAGTGATTTTCATTCCCAAGGACCACACTGTGCTATACTTACTCTGAGCTGTTTTAGCAAAATAGTGGAGCATCATGACTTCTGAGTTTAACTCAGCTTGTAATACCAGTTTTATTGTTGGGATAAGAGTGATAAAGGAATGAGTGAAATCAGTGAAGTTTCCTCAAGCTTTTGGTATTCGGAGAAGAAATTTGCAAAGTGCCTTATTTGAAAAGAATATGAAATTTTTTGCATTAGTTTACTGTGCAGTAAAATACTGAAGGGAGTAGAAATTAATTATTTACCCTCAGGAGGAGCTGAGCAGTTTTGAACTATCAGAACTTCTGTTAAAGTGTAGGTTGTGACATGTATCTGACAGCTTTTGCAGTAACAAAGGCAATAATCTAAAAATACAAATAGTGATGACTTAAGTTGGACTCTGATAAACCACTGAGATACAGTTCTGTGAGCCTGAATTCCCTTTCTCTTGAGCCAGTGGTGCTCCATGTTGGAAGCCACAGAGCAGCCTGCCCTAGCTGCTCTTCATATGGCTGGCAGCTCTTCCATAAGGAAATACAGTTACAGCTAAAATCAGCAGCTGGGGATTGGCCATCTCAAAGCTGTTCAAATGCACAAATTCATTTAAGAAATTGTATCTCTCTTATTTTTTCCTGAAGACCTTTGGCCTCTTGTGTAGTATCTACACTGAATATAAGCCGGTCACTAAGGAGGTGTGTATGTGTGAGGGTTTATAGCTGTTGAAATCTTGGATTCAATGGAAAAGTATAAGTTCCAGCATCCAATTTTTGTGGCTGAGTTCTTAACACTGAGGATTTGATAGGGTCTGTTTTACCAAAATAGAGAACAGTCAGGGTTTACTCGTTACTGTAAATCAGTAGTTTGATCTTATTTTATAATTGATTTTAAGGTTAGAGCCACAAAGAAACTTCTCAGCACTCTAATTTTCAGTTTCTGTGTAACTGAACTGGGAGAAAAAAAAAAAAGAATGATTACATAGGACTTATTTGAGGGGCTCTGTTCCCTTCACTGGCTGGGTGGGCTAGTACATGCTGTGAGATTCACAGCTTTAGGGGTTCACAGCCTTAGGGGAGAACGCTGCCTTGATTTTGAGCAGCCTCAGCTAATGAATTTAGCCAGCAGTGATGAATGAGAAATTGGTTACTAACTGCAGGTATGCAGGGATGCTACTAAGCAATTAGAAAGTTTACAAACCTGTTTTTGTGTCATTAACTACTTGAATATTTGATATTTCTTTTTTTTTAACTTTTTTACTTTCAAAACAAGGTGTTTGCCCGTGGAGAGCTGCAGTATGAGGAAATGGCTGTGCAGTGGAGTAGGTTTCATGTAGATATTTAATTTCATTTAATTTTATTCAAGTTTTAATGTTTGTCTTCAGATTTTGAGATAAAAAGTGGAGGATTGCAGCTTTTCTGGATAGGACATATATGGTTAAGCATGACAGCATCAGTCTTTCCACAGTATTGTATGATGAGAGTTTAGTTGACATGATTTTAATTCAGTGTTGTGTGCACATCTCTTGGCGTCTCTGCTCCCCACATTGTCGCTGCCTTCTCTGACAGTAGACAATTGATGAGGCCAAAGTCCTTATTAACTGTTGTTAGGTGTAATGTTTCTTCATTAGGAAAATAAACATACTACAACTGGATGCAGTTCAGAATTCTTCACCTTTTTAGGTGATCTAAAAAAAACTATTTTGGGTTTGTTGAACAGCTAAAACAATAGCTTACATGGAAATTTTGTAACGGTTTCAAAGTGCCTTCACATGTAAATCTATTTTATAATAAATAACTAAAAAGTATTTTAACCTGTGTTGCTGTATTGCCTGTTGTTTTGCTCTGCTAATTCATCAAACAATGCCTTCTATCTGCATTTACTTAATATCAAAGACCTTGATCATTTTTATGCTCCCTCAGATTTCTCTGGGATTTTTTTTCTGTTTGAATTCAAGATATTTCATGTGTTTTGCCTGAAGTTTCCTCCAGAGATTTCTTTAGTGTTTGTGCTTCTGTCTGGTGTGGATTCTAGGAGGAGGTGAGTAATACATTGCATGAAGTCACCAAAAGGGAGAGAACTCTGCATCAACAGGTGACGTGCCCACAGAGGCAGGCATGACTCCAGCAGAGCTGAGCTGTGGGCTCCTAGTTAATCTCTGGGCACTGCAGGCATGAGCTCCAGCTGCTGGTCCTGGCTGCCTTCCTCCCAGATGTATTTCAGAACCAGCTTTGGACAGGGTCAGAACTGCACCAGCTGGTGTCATGCTGGTTTTGGTGCTCCAGGTAAGGATAAAGCTGGTCTGAACTCATCTTTTCAAATAACTCCTGTCATCTGCTCTGTGGGGAAAAAAAGGCCAATTTGTGTAGATTCTGCTGCAATGACTTCTTTGTTGCCAGAACTTTTGTTTTAAAAGACTAATCTGTAGTTCATAGAATCACATAATCATGGAGTATTTTAAGTTGGAAGGGACTCACAAGGATCATCAAAGTCCAGCTCCTTGCCCTGCACAAGACAATCATAGCATCATAGAAAGGCTTGGTTTGGAGAAGACCTTCAAGATCATCTCATTCCCCATCCTGTGCCTGGAAGTGCTGTCCAAGTGCTCCTGGAGCTCTGGCAGCCTCAGGGCTGTGCCCATTCCCTGGGGGGGAACCTGTTCAGTGCCCAGCCACCCTCTGTGGGAAGAACCTGATATCCAGCCTGACCCTCCCCCTGGCACAGGTCTGTTCCCTTAGATCCTGTCCCTGGTCACAGGGAGCAGAGATGGGAGCTGTCCCTTGGAAGGAAGCTGCAGATCCGATGAGAGCTGTCCTCAGTCTCCTCCAGGCTGAGCAAACCAAAGGACCTCATATGGCCCCTCTGCGCCATTCACCATCTTTGTAGCCCTCTGCTCTTTAATAGATTTTTATCCACACCTGGAAGCACCTCAGGCTGCCCCCAAGACTCAAGGTGAGGCCACCCCAGTGCAGAACAGGACAGTCACCCCTTGTTGGGCTGGCAGTGCTGGCCCTTGGGGCCTGATGTCCCCCAGGACAGGACTGGCCCTTGGGGCTGCCAGGGCACTGCTGGCTTCTGTTCCACTTGTCCTCAGCCCAAATTCCCAGGTCTCTCTGTGGGGCTGCTCTCCAGACTCGTTCCCCAGTCTGTCTGAACACCCAGGGTTGTGCAGTCCCAGGTGCAGAAGCTGGCACTATTGTTAAATTACATGTGCTTGGTGATTGCCTCCCTGCGTTCCTCCCGATGTGCTTAGGCCTGAGCAGCAGGCCTTACCCAGAGGAGACTTACAAAATGAATTCTGGACACTACATAACTAACACCATCAGTATTATTTAGCTAAAAATAGACTGAGATGCTTATGCCAGCTGTTAAACACCAAACAGGCTGCCTTAGAAACTTTCACATAACCTTGTGTAGTTATCTGCAAGAAATGTATCATTTTGAGAAACTTTCCCAACTTGAATGAGACATGAATAGAGGCTTGTTTGTAGGATATTTTAGGGGAAAACCCTCCCAGCTGAGGCCTGGGCCCTGGCCAAGCCCTGGCCCTGGCTGGTCAGAAAGTGTACCATCAGATCCAGGTATTTCTGCACTAAAAATAAAATCAAGCCACTCTGACTTGCTGATTTGAGCCTATAAAAGCTGGACCCATTTTCAAGGCGAATTTGGAGACCTCACCTATGGGTGGATGCACCACGTGGGATTCTCCCAGTTGCTGGGAAGAGTTCTCCAGGTCCTCGCTATGAAATGGAGTCCCCAGGAACTGCGGACTCTTGATGAGAGTGGAGTATTCAGGAAATTGGTGATGTATCTTTCTCAATCACAATCCTTTCCCTCATATAGCAATTATTAGGTGCATTATCTTGCTTATTTTTGCTTTTTGCTAAAGCTGAGCAGTAGTTTTATTGTATGTATCATTTTATTTTTGTATTACCTTTATATTCATAGTAAAATAAGACCATTCTTTCCATTGGTGTCTGTGTCCTTTAAATTGCCCCTGCCAATTGGCAGAACACTCCCATGTCACAAAGCTTGCTGACCATCTTTTTTTTTTTGCTTTAGCTCCAGAGGAAGATCCCTGCTTGGCCAAGCTGACCTTCTGTCTCTCCTCTTGACTTCTGGGAGGTGGGAATTGCCTGTTCCTGTGTCCTTAGGGCATAGTGCTTAAAAAAATTACTAGCACTGAGGGACCCCAGCACCTTCAAAAGCATTTCCCCCTGGGGACCTTACTGACTTAATTCCTTGAGTGGCCTAAACTGCTCTCCTCATGGCCAGGGTGGAAGTTTTGCTGATACTTTTTCTCCTGTCATCAGAGATTTTAAACTTGATTGCTTTGTGGTCACTGTGGCCAAGAATCACCACTTAGGAGACCCTCTGGTAGCAACAAGTCATGGAGGACACCTTTTCTGATTGGATCCCCATTCATCTGTTTAGCTCAGAAATAAGTTTTGCACCTTTAAAACTGGATCTGAGAGTGAAGAGGGGAGAAGGAAAAGCTGTGGAATGTCTGAGGCAATTGTTTTCAAAACATAAAGATCAGAGTTTTCAGCTTTCCTTCACACACTGCCTGTGTTGTCTCCAGTGTGGACGGCGAGAGAGAGCTCTCCTTTGCT
>VZTB01014843.1:0-18721 GCA_013397245.1 Thryothorus ludovicianus | reverse complement strand
CCGGGGCCGGGGCCAGGGCCGTGCAGCCCCGCCGCTGACGCTGACGCTTCTCTTGCTTCCGCAGAGAGTGGGGTCACCGGGAGTATGCTGCTGGACCTGCCGGCCTGCGCCCCCGAGCTCATCCGCGTCTGGTGAGCGCCGCCCGCGGGGAAAGGGGGGCCGCGGCCCAGGAGCTGCGACGGGCGGACCGTGCCCGCAGGGGGCGGCTGCACTTGCACAAGGCTCGGCTCAGCGCGGCTGTAGGCCCCAAACGCCTCGAGCGGAGCTGCGCGGGGGCGAACGCCAGGGAACGCGCTCAGTGCGGCTGATCCCGGACCCTCGGAGCCGTTCCTGTTCCCTGCTGATCCCAACACAACCGCGGCGCGGACACTCGCTGCCCAGATAACCAAAACAGCAAAGAAGTCGATCCTTTAAAAAAGGTTTAATGAAAATCCCTGGGGTAACACAGTGAGCTTTGGAGTGTTGCTGGGAGCACAGGAGTGATCTCGAGGGGTTCTGACGGGAATTTACTTTTCTGCCTAAAGTTGCTGCTTCTCCATCTCCAGGAACGACAGCGGCTCCGATGTTTGACAGAGCAGAGGTGCTGCTCAGGAGAGGCCGAGTGTCACCCGTCTCCCTGGGAGACATCCAGGGCATTGATAGGTCAGCCTTGCAGCAGCTGCTGGGACTCGGCTCTCGGTTGTGCCTACAGGGGCATGGGCTGCTGTGGAAAAGGAAGTGTTGTGTGTCCTGGCAGAATAGGGGCCTGTGGGGGAGTGGCCGAGTCCTTGCTGCCGTGAGCCCACACTGCCCTGAGCAGTTTGGAGCAGGCAGTCCGGCTGGTAGTGGTCACCTGCCACTAACACAGGGACACTGCATGCTATTCTAAAGTGTGTAAAGGATTGTTCCCCGCAGTGAGGGAGTGACTGGTCCCAAACCCCTAGTAATCTTTCTGGTGGTGAATATGTTTTCTTGCTTTTCTGGAGCAGAAGAGAGTACGAATCTGTCCTGCTATTCTGTGTGTTGGAAAGGCCCCTTTGCCTCTTCTCTGCCGCACTGGGGATCCTCTCTTGCTCCCCTCTACTGGAATGTGAACCTGCTTGCTCACCACATACTTCCTGGTGGTTTTTAATCTTGTAATGTCTTTTCTTTACTCCTTTGTTAACCTTGTTTATACTGTTTTTTCCAAATTTATCTCAAAACCCACCTGCTGGCTCCAGCTGTTTGCTGATATTGTGGTTGGCAGCGCTGAGGTAGGCTAGGGTGTGTAATCTGGCAGGTGAGCACAAGTGCAGAGCTGTGCTTTTTGTTGGGGTTTAGGGCACTTAGGTGTTGGCTCCTTGACTGAAAACTTGTCAGAGCTCATGCTGTGCTGGACTGAAGGGCTCTTTCAGTGTATTATTGAGACATCAGTATGCAGATAGGAGGTGGGAAGGGCAGGTGTCTGAGCATGAGTAATGGAAGAGAATAAAGAGCTGGTAGGACGCAATAGGATAAGGCAGAAGTGCTCCACTTTGGACAAGGTAAGATGTGCTGGAGTCATTAAGGTACTTTTTATTTCTCTTTTTGTGGAAGAGGGGTTTAACTGCAGCCGTTCGAAGTGTGCAAATAGAAATGCTGTGATGTCTTGGAAGGCAGTGGAGGGAATTGTTTATTGCTGAAGTAGCCTGACTGGATGCCCCACCTGACTGAAATGACAAGCTGCTGTCTAATTTATTTAGGACTTGCCAGGAGGCTGGTTGCTTCTAGCAGGGAAGGAGCATCAGGTGTCCAGGACACACTGGACATGTGCAGCCAGTCTGGGGAGTCAGAGACTGTCTGTCAGTGCTGAGTGCAGGCAGCTGAGTGGAGTAGCCAGGAGTCCCACAGCATGGGATACAGGTGATGGGGGCACAGGGCTGTGAGGGCTCTCAGTTGATGTAGAGAGCAGATGTACAGACTTGTGGGTTTTCTTCTTATAAGATATTGTTAACTTTGTATAAGTTACCTTCTGTGAGATCTGACATCTTGTTTCTATTATGCTGAAACTGTTGGGAGTTGGATGAGAAATTGCTTCCGCATTTTGTAAACATATCTACTTTGCAGTAAGAATAATTCTTTTGCTGTCCACTGCACACTGTCCTGCAGTAGCTTTGATCATTTCTCTGTGACAGGCCACTACTGAATGCATGTCCTTAGTTCCCTGGGTTTCTGGATGTTCAGAGGAGAGAGCTTGGCACAGTGGGTTTCCCAGATGTTCTCATGTTACTGGCAGTGGATGTTACATGTAGTGTGCAGTGTACCATGTGCTGAACATAGATGATGAGTGGGGCTGTCTGGCTGACCTCTTTGGGCACAGGAAAGGGATTTTCTGGTCCTTGTGACCTATGGCATGAAGGAGGGTGTGGATAAATCAGAGAGGGAAGTGAATGGGGAAGTGCCAGTTGTCACCATTTCCAAGCAGCCGGCAGTAATGCTGCTTTGTCTGTGGGAGGAAATCTGCCTGCAGAGCCCTGGAAAACGACAGTTTCCTGTGTTAACAGGATTTGTCTTGCTTAGAGGGGTCTGACCTTGTAGACTTCAGGTGAAAAATGCCCTGCAGCTGTTTTCTGTCTGAAGGAGGATGAAGAGCAAGGAAGGTGGGGCATCCAGGCAATTGGTCACACTAGGATCCAGCATGCAGGGTCATTTCCTGATTCTCCTCCCCATCCCACCTGAGCAGCGAGCAGCTGTATGGGATTGAGGATTGAGTTCCTGTCTAAGGTTAATCCATGACCATCCTTGTTGGTGCCTAGTGTGGGGCACAAAGTGTTGCGATTACAACAGATCCAAACAGAGTATATTAAAATATGAAAAGTGTGGTCAGCAGGACTAGGGAAGTGAATCTTCCTCTGTGCTGGTTGGGCCACTGGTTGTGCCACACCTTGAGTGTTGTGTCCAGTTCTGGGTCCCCCTATTTAAGAAGGATATTGAGATGCCGGAGCATGTCCAGAGAAGGGCAACAAGGCTGTTGAAGGGTCTGAAACTCAAGCACTATGAGAAATGGCTGAGGGAGCTGGGCTTGTTTAGCTTGGAAAGAAGAAGCTCAGGAGAGACCTTACCACTCTCTACAGCTGCCTGAAAGGACAGTGCAACCAGGTGAAGGTTGGTCTCTTCTCCCAGGCAAGAAGTGACAGAACAAGAGGAGACAATCTTAAGCTGCACCAGAGTGAGTTTAGGTGAGACATTAGGAAAAACTCTGTGACAGAAGGAGTGATTGGGCATGGGCATGGGCTGCCCAGGAAGGGGGTGGTTAAAAAAAGACTGGATGTGTCGCTTAGTGCCATTGTTTAGTTGATAAGATGATGTTAGGTCATAGGTTGTACTTGATAATCTCAAAGGACTTTTCTAACCTGGTTAATTCCTTGATTCCATGTGAAAAATAAGTTGTTAGAAGCATTCACTGTATTAATAGTTAATTAATAGTTTCTGGTCACAGTGTTGATTTCTTTGTTCTCAGAGTTGTCTGAGATGCTGGTTTGAGCATCACCAAGGATGCTTTTCATCTTAGAATTGTGGAATGGGGTTTGGGTTGAAACAGACCTTAAAGATCATCTCATTCAGATCCCTGCCATCAACAGGGACACCTTCCACTATCCCAGGCTGCTCCAAGCCCCATCCAGCCTGGCCTTGAACACTTCCAGGAATGGGGTGGCCACAGCTTCTCTGGGCAACTTGTGCCAGGACCTCAGCACCCTCACAGGGAACAATTTTTTCTTAATACCCAATCTGACCCTGCTCTCTGTCAGTTTAGAACTGTTGCCCCTTGTCCTGACAGTATCTGCTCTTATAACTAAGTCCCTCTCCCTCCTTTTTATAGGTCCCCTTAAGGTATTGGAAGGCTTCAGTGAGGCCTCCCTGCAGACTTCCCTTCTCCAGGCTGAACAGCCTCAGCTCTCTCAGCCTGTCTGCATAGGAGAGGTGCTCCAGCACTGCCTTGTCTGAGCAGCAGCTACAGCCCAAGAGCTTCCTTTTAGGGAAAGCAATACTAAGTGATTGAGAGAAACACTGCTCACCAACAGCTCAAACATCACATGCCTTTAATATTTTAGGGATTATCAATTATTAAATTATTTGGATGAGATTAGGTAGTACATCAAGCAGTACTTTTTCCTAATAGCTGACGCTTTATAGTCTTGTTTTATGTTACATTTTATGTTGAAGGCTGATATCAAACTAATCTTTGTGGTTAACTGCTAGAGAAAAAGTACTTTCTCATGGTAGTGTTTGCTGTCATAGTGAGGCTGAAACCATGTAGCTCAAGGGCAAGGCTTGCAGAAAGAGTTAGTAAAAGTAGGTGTGATAGAGCTTATTATCTCCCTCTTTCCAGACTTGTCCTGCCTGTGCTCTTAGGCTGCTGTGGCTACAGCAGAGTATCTGTACTGAAAGTTTAGGTGTATGTTGTGAAGGGGACCTTTAATAATTTATTAAAAATTACAGCAATTTTTGCAAAGTAGAATTGCTCTCAACAAAATTAGAATTTCTTTTAAACTGCTGTGGTTTTGCTGTTGGAGTTGAAATTAATTTATGTAAAATTCATGTTAATTTGACAAAATTAAACTTTCAATATACACCTGACTTAACTACAAGAAATTTCTATAAAAATAATTTGTTGTGACTCTGACATTTTAGTTTAACGAAATTTTGCCTCCCTAAAAAATGTCAGTTGTTCAGATGCTGCATGTTCTCTTTCTTATAAGTTTAAAGGATTCCAGGTGTGGCTAACACGATTTTTTTCATCAATTTTGTGGTGATTTTATTTCTCAGTTCTGTGAAAGTGGGAGAAGCACTTACACTGCTCTACAGACATGTTCTGTAGCTATTTATTTCCTTCCTTCTATACTTGATTTTAGGAGGATAAATGCTTTCAATATTTTTCTGAAAAAGTTGCAGCTGCCATCTTCTTCCATCAAGAGATATCAAAGTAATGTGAACTCACATAAGTAATGTGCATTGCAGACTTTTCTCTCATTGTCTCTTTTTCCTTCCTAGCTGCCCAGCTGAGCAACTGGAAGTGCTGACGTGCCTGACACAGCTGGGACAGCAGCACATGGAGGTGATGAAGGTAAGCCATGCTATGGAGACACCATGGCCAGGTCCTGCCCCAAGCCCTGCGCAGGGCTCTGCTCCTCCTCTCTACCTCCCCCATATTGGCTAGGTGCTGCCAGCTGGTGCATTTTCTTTGCACAGGAGCAAACTCTGGGCCCTTGGTAGTGGTGTTCTGTGAAAAACCACATTAACTAGAAGAAATACTAAAATCATCACATGGAAGCTTTCAGTGGGCACCTGCAGATTGTGAGGGATTAAATGAGCAGAAGAGCTGCTTGATGTGTTGGAGAAGCTCCCCTTTCAATCCTTCTGTGTAGAGCCTCCCCTTAGTTTATTATCTGGGTTTGAAAGACAGCCTCCCTTGGAATGGAAAATGTAACCCCCCTCCCTTCAAATTAGTATAATTTTGAAATTAAGGGGCTCTCGGGCAAAGATATGAGAATAGGAATAACAGTTCTTTACTAGTATGTATAACAAAGCAAACAAACAACAACAACAACCATGGCACTGACAACAGAACCACAAACCCAGTAACAGCTTTCTTGGCCGCAGGCACTTTCCCCTTTGGTGTAGTTTTCCTCTGAAGGTCCAGTGGTGGTGATAGATGGGCCTGGTCTTCCTCTGGGAATCCAGTGGAAAAAGGCTGCCTGTGGTGTTCCAAGTCTCAGATTATATCCAGGTAGGAATGCTTGGCTCCTCTCCCTGGGTGGAGCATCTCACAATGGGGTGATGGACTTTTATCAGTCATGCAGTGACACTCAATGGCCTATTAACAGATCTCCCTGGATGGAGGATGGGTTGTGGAAGAGATAAAGGAAACTGCCTCAGCTGGTTTTTTAACAGTTGGTCCACTGACAGAGGATACTCCTCCCAGAGTTACGAGGGATATGTCATGGAAGAGACAAAGAACACTGTCACACCTGGTTTTAACAGGTGGTGATAGAATACATACTTCTGGTTACATCTTGCATTGCAACCTAAGACATTTATTTTATTAGTTTTTCCCCTGGCCTGGATTAACAGACTTTTCCTTGCTTTCACTGTTCCCTATGTCCAACTGTGTCTCCCAGTGGTGTGTGTTGCTTTAATCTGGGCCGGGGCTGTGCATATTCTGTAGTGGTCTACATATCTGCTAGAGCCCTCCCAGCCCAGTCACCAAGGGGAGAGAGCACAGGAAAATCTTATTTGCCTCAGTATTTTACTGAGATATGTGTGTGATGGAATGGTTTTGCCTGCAGTTTGGCAGCAAAGATTAAAGATAAAATGTGTTTACTTTCTCTACTGAGTCCCTGTAGTTACTGAGATGTCTCTAAAAATATGTGCTTATCAGGAAATACTTCTTTCATATTTTAGTCATCTTGGGGTTTTGTATTTTGTTTTGAGAAAAGAGTAACCATCATAATTTCCACTCAGCAAAACTGCATTTGACTTTACAAGCAGGAACAATATCAGGCCAAACACTTTTATTGGATATCTCAGACATGCATTGCAGTATCCTGCTTTAATTGGAATAGCAGTTTAATAAAGATTGCAATTTTCACGTGTGTGAAAATTGTAATCGCACAGGTGGAGATAACATTTTTAGGCATTTTGACTTCCCTTGCTATGTGAAATAGGCAGTTTTATCTTTTTGGTGTCAAGCTTTAGTAGTTCTCTAAGATAAATTTGGTTGCGTAGAGAGATGGAGAATTGCCTGTGCCTGGAAGTGTTCAAGGTCAGATTGGACAGGGCTTGGACCTGGTCTAGTGGAAGGTGTCCCTGCCCATGGTAGTATGTTGGAACAAGATAATCTTTAGGGTCCCTTCCAACCCCAACTGTCCTACTCTGTGATAGATGTTGATAGAGGCTTGGCAGGATATGTCTGTTTTGCGGAAGATGACCGGTCTCTCCCACCTGACCCTTCTTCATATCCTTTGCCTTGTCAGCAAGTAAAATCTTAAATGTTAATATTTTTTTGTTCATTTTTTTTCTACTGTAGGTTTTTAATGATCCTATTCATGGGCACATTGAATTGCATCCCTTGCTTGTTCGGATCATCGACACCCCTCAATTCCAGCGCCTCCGGTACATCAAGCAGCTGGGTGGCTCGTACTTTGTTTTTCCAGGAGCCTCTCACAACCGCTTTGAACACTCCCTAGGGTAAGGTGGTGGTTCTGGCACATGCATCTCTGGCATTTGCATATCCCTGAGATTGGTTCCACTGCTGTGGAGTGCCAGCCAAGGGGCATTGCTGTCTGAGTGTTGGTGAAAACTGCGGGGGGGGCGTTTCTGGTCTCAGATATTCCTGGATATCCTGTGTGATTGTGGATTGTTCCCTTGAACTTCTTCTAATAAAGACAGATAAACCTACAAGATGGATCAGTGTTAGATTTCCTTCCCCACCCTTTTTTATTCTAAGAATAATGTTAGCTAAAAACTGTAAGTGCTTTATACTCCCCCAGTGAAAATACAAGTTTTAAAGCATAAACTTAGGTAGTGTACTAGGCTACTCTTATGATCTGCCAGACAGTTGTAATCCCCACACATCATCCGGCACAGCCAAAATCCATTTCATCTGTAATGTTTGCCTTTGTAGGTAGATGTGTTTCATGCAATCAATGGCAGGTTGTCAGGCTGATAACTATAATTCCGTTAAGCAGACTTAGGATGGATGCAAGGATTTGTAGTGTTGCTAGGTCATTCACACTCCTCAGGGAAGCTGATGAATGACAAATTTGAGCTTGTTTTAAGGATATAAAGGGGCAGTGAAATTAAGCTAGTAAATGGTTTTTATTTAGGTAGTCTGGCCAGCCTAACATTGCTTCTGTTGCTGCTCAAATATTGTGGAGTAAATCTGCCTTACTTTTAACAAGATTCAAATGGCTGTTTGCAAAATGATCAGATGAATGAGGCAGCCTGGATTGATTGCTTCTGGTAAACCAAAGACAGAAATGTGGTTAAATATAAACAAGGTTTTCACAACAGAAGTCTGAAAACTCCGGTTGTATCAGCAACTCTTCTTTTGAACAGTTCGATTGATCTATTGAGTTAAATTTAGGACAGTTGTTCTCTACTTGTATATAATTTCAAGTATTTCTACAGCGTTACAAATGGAAGTGAGCTTTGTGTGTTATTGGTGTAGTAAAAAGCCATAAAACAGTGAAATTTGGACTAAGGAAACATACTACCTCATCATAGAAAGCCTTGTCTTGCTTTAAGCTGTTCTGGAAGGGGAACTGTTGAGGCAAGGTAAAAGATGTTTGTGCGGAGGTTACAAACAGTTTACAGGAGTATGTGCCATATATTTGCTCCTGCTGGTTTTGTGTCATGCAAACAGAAGGTCCCATTCAATTAAATCAAATCTGAAATGAATGAGAAGAGAAATAATTGTCATGAGCTATTATTAAAGCAGAAGTTTGAAAAAAGTACTAAATGCTTTGGTGACTGTTGTGGACCTTAGCAGTTTGCCTGACTGGAATTCAAGGATTCAGTGTAGGCTGAGGTGGTTCAAGATTCTCACTGTCAGTGGTGCACTGCTATTCCCTTACACAGCTACTGTGGGGTTGTGTGTTATGAAATACTGCAGGATGCTCTTTGTTTTGGGCATAGTATCCCATTTTGCTTTCCTACTACAGGAAGCAGTTCATGATTCTCTTACAGGTCAGGGTGTGAGTATTCCTTGTATGCTGTCTCTCAGACAAGGGCTGTGACTTAACAGAGCGAAACAGGGGAACTTCTCTTTTTCTGTTCATCCTAAACCACTGCTAGTTATATTTCTCTCTTCCTTCTGCAACAGGGTTGGCTACCTTGCTGGATATCTGGTTCGTGCACTGAAGGAGAGACAACCAGAACTGGATATAACCCAGCGAGACATCCTCTGTGTAGAAATTGCTGGGCTTTGTCACGATTTGGGTAAGGAACACCTGGGATGGATTGTTGCTCTTGGAGAGCTAACCATGATGAAAATCTGGCTGTGAAATCAGAACATGTGAGCTGTTTTGGGCTGCTCAATGCATGGCCATATTCCAAGACAAGTTTTATCTGTTCTGTTTGGTCTGAAGTACATCTGTGGAGACAGTTCCACTTGAATCTGTAGCTACTCTTGGCTAGTTTTGTCCAGTTTCCAAATGGTGCTTAGAATTCTGCCCTCAGTGGCTGAAATGTCCTCTTCCTTCTGTGATTTCTCCAGCTCTCTTAAAACATTTCAGAATGAAAACTAGTGTTCCTTTCAAAAATGGTAGCATTTATTTCATAACTACTTCTTTTCTTCAGAGGTAACACAGAGTAATTAATATTCTCAGTGTTGCTACAGTACTGGCCCATGGTGTAGGTCATGGAACTGGCTGTTAAGTGCAGTAGTACTTAAAGTATCTTAGGAAAATGTACTTGCTATACCCAAGTCTTCCTCATAGATGATGAATAAGGAATTATCTGGATGATTGCACTCCGAGAGTTGTGATTACAGGCTCGATGTCCAGGTGGAGCCCAGTGATGAGTGACCCGTGTGGGGACTGGCACTCTTGGGTATCTCTCAGTGATGGGGACAATGGGATCGATTCACCCTTGGTCAGTTTGCCAACAACACTAAGCTCTGTGGTGGGGTCAGATGCTGGAGGGAAGAGGTGGGGCATACAGAGGGGCCTGGACAGGCTGGAGAGGCAGAGAGTATATTGAGAGCCACTCACAGGAGAACTTGGGGGCATTGGTGGGGAAGAGGCTGAACATAACCAGAGCCCTTCACGTGCTGGGCTTATCCCCAGCATGGGCAGAGGTGAGGGGGGGATTCTGCCCCTCTGCCTTGCTCAGATGAGACCCTTGCAGAGCTGCCACCAGCCATGGGCCCCAACATAAACATGGGGTACTGCTGGAGTGAGGCCTTGGAGACTGTCTTAGTTTGGAAGACAAGTGTCTGTTAGGGAAGGCAGGAGCCTCCCTTAGAATGGAGAATGTAAACCCTCTCCCTCCGAATTGCTGTAGTTTTGAAATTAAGGGTCTCTCAGGCAAAGATAAGAGAATAGGAATAACTGTTCTTTATGTTCTAGTGTGTATAACAAGGTAAATAAACAACAACAACTACAGCAGTAACTACAGACAGATCCAGGGACCCAGTCACAGTCTTCTTGGCCACTGACACTTTTCCCCTTTGGTGCAGTTACTGTCACAGTCAGCAGGAATGAAAAAAATCCCGGGGTGGTGGATGAGATTTCTCAGAAATGCCGTGGCGGTAGCTGGCGCTGCAGAAGCGTCCCGTCAAGGCAGGGGGTGCAGGTTATAGCGTGGAGAAACCCAGAGCAAAACCACAGAACAGCGGGCACGAGGCAGCGGTGCCCAGCTCCCAGCAGGGCAGGGAGAGGCCAGGTTTGGGATTTCTGGGGCACACGAGCCTCAGGTGGCACATCCCTCAGGGCTGAGCTCTGGCGCTGCCTGTGATTTCTCCCCGCAGTAAGTGACAGCCTGGCCGTCCTCTCTGATATCAAAAAGCAAGAGAGCAGCTGGGCTTTATCTCATGTTCTCCTGGTGTCACTGTCCCTCCAAAAGAAAACTCCCAGAGAGAAAAGTGTAGCCAGATGCCACACCCCTCTCCGGACTTCAGCTACCTTTTATCTTCCTTAAGCACCCATAAGTATCCAATAATTAGTTTCCTACCAACTTCTGGGAAAAAAAATCTAAAAGAAAGAAACCCAACCCCCAACAGAGATGCAACAAGGGCTTGAGCCCTTGTGCTCTGGAACCAGGCTAGGAGGTGTTCAGCCTGGAGGAGAGAAGGCTCCAGAGAGGCTGTAGACCACATAAAAGGGGTTCCAGGAGAGCTCAGAGGGACTTTGGACAGGGGCTTGGAATGACAGGACGAGGGGGACTGGCTTCCCACTGGCAGAGGGCAGGGTTAGGTGGGATATGGAAGGAATTCTTCGCTTTGAGTGTGGGAAGACCCTGGCACAGGTTGCCCAGACCAGCTGTGGCTGCCCCACCCCTGGAAGTGTCCAAGGGCAGGTTGGATGAGGTTTGGAGCAGCCTGGGATAGTGGAAGGTGTCCCTGCCCATGGCAAGGGTCTGAATGAGGTGATCTTTAATGTCTGTCCCGATCCAAACCAGTCTAAGACTCTGTGATGTGTCAAGAAAAGTCAAATATGGGAGAATTCAGATTCTAAGCTTGCTGAAGAAATTTTTGCTGACAACTATGTCTCAATCAAAACCTGTGTAATCTTTATATTTAAGGTCATGGGCCATTTTCACATATGTTTGATGGAAGATTTATTCCACTCACTCGTCCAGATTTGAATTGGAAGGTAGGCTTTTCACTATTAAAATAAAAATACAAACTTGACATTTTTAGAGGCAGAATAATTAGCCTTTAAAGAGTTCCAGCACTGCGTAGGCTATAGTGGTCACCTGGCCTTACCTTATTGCATCATTTTGATGGCTTAATTGAAAACCAGAATGTTGTTTCCTAATATTGGGATGATATTCTTGTTAGGGCTGCTCTGATCATTTTTGGGTAGCATTGTGCCTTAAATGCTAGCCATATTGAGAGCTTTCTGCAGAATATATTCTACATTTGCAAAATGCAAATGTAAAATAATACCAACTGGCAGTTTCCTTTCCAGTATAATGTTTTAGTCCAAAGCCAAGATATTCAATAGTGTTTAGAATTCAAACTTTTCAAAATTTTGAACAGAGTTTCAACAGTTGTTTGCTGTGAATGAAGTGCAACACAGTCCTTTCAGTCCTCTCTCTGCTTGTAATTACTTAGCAAAATCAGCCGGGTAAACTGGTTAATCTTTTACACAGCAAAATTGATTATTTTATCCTTTAGCCTTGTAAAGCCTTGCTGCTTTTTGTCATCACACAGAATTAACAGCTCTCTGTGTGTTTCTGGACTCCATGGACTGGATGATTTCCTGTTCTGTTTAATGCAAAATGACTAGGAAAGTGCCCAGGTGCTGCACTTCACACCAGCCTACCCATGTGCCCTGCTAGGCAGTACTGGTGACTTGGAGCAAAGTTGTGACACTGCAGGAAAGATGCTTAAATTATGTAATACAATATTTAGATTTTTTTTTTTCACAGCATGAAACTGCGTCTGTTCAAATGTTTGAGCACTTGATCACTTCCAATAAACTAGAAGAAGTCATGAAGTTGTATGGTCTTGTCCTGGAAGAAGATATGTTGTTCATCAAGGAACAAATAGGAGGGCCTATAGATGAAATTGCCTGTGTGAAATCGGTGAGTCAGTGTGCTACTCCTGTGGCTATCCTAAGAAATGTCTTTATTTCACTGAAAGAACAAATAATTTTGGCTTCTGCTGTATGTTACTTGCAGCTCCATGACGTTCTGGGAATCTTGTCACAGATGACATTGGAGGAGTGTTGTGTTTATTTCTTACAGTGCTGGCAGATGTGTTAATGTGCTTACAGCTCCCTGAGAATTCTTACCCAAAAGCCTCCAGATCAGAGGAAAGCTGTAGAAAGTTACTTGTATTTAGGGAACCTAATTGGTGAGTGAGATCCACTCAAGGGTACAGAAGGAGTTGGAAGAAGTGCTCACCAAGGTATTTTCCATCACTTACCTGCAGTCCTGGGTGGTCCCAGTTGACTGGAAATCAGCAAATGTGACTCCCATGTGCAATGGTCAGAAGGATGATCCAGGGAACTACAGGACTGTCAGCCTGACCTTGGCACTAGGGAAGCAGATCATCATGAGTGCTGTCATGCAGTACAACCAGGAATCAGGCTCGGCCCATCTGAGTTTAGGAAATGCAGTTCAGGCTCAACTGAAGGGCAGGAAGGCTCTACAGAGGGATCTGGACAGGTTGGATCAATGTGCCCAGGCCAGTTGTGTGAGGTTCCACAATACCAGGTGTTGGGTCCTGCTACAGGCTGGGGGCAGGGCAGCTGGAAAATGGCTACGGAGAAAAGAGGTGGTGTTTGGTTGGCAGTGGCTGAAAATGAGCCAAACATGCCCAGATGGGCAAGAGGCCAATGGCACGTAGACTGTACCAGCCAGGACCACAACAGTGACAGTGCCCCTGTGTTCGGCACCACTGAGGCCACAACTCAAATTCTGGGTTCAATTTTGGGCCCCTCACTTAAAGAAAGACACCGAGGTGCAATGGAGAAGGGCACTAGAGCTGGGGGAAGGGTCTGGAGCACAAGTACGATGAGGAGCAGCTGAGGGAGCTAGTGGGGGCTTGTCCTGGAGTAAAGGAGGCCTCCCCCAGTCTGAATAACAAAACTGGACTCTGGCAGCGATGAGGCAATGAGCAATCTGAGCCTGGCCAAAGTTCCAGAGCTACAAGCACTTTGATGACAGCAGCAAAATGCTTGGATTTATTGCAGTAGCAAACATATAGGCAGAGATAAGACTTGAAAAATGAGTTGCCTCAAGAGGCAAGCAAGAAGAGATGGTCATTAATCATTGCAACTCTATGAAAGGCTTAAGTCCTCTTTCCATGTTTTACGCTTTACAGCTTTTGTCATCTCTTCAAGGGCACTCATTTAGCTGCTACCAGATAAAGAACTGATAGCAGCTGAAATCAGTGGGAGATTTTTCAGGACAGTCTGGTCTTAATCAGAATTTATATGTAGTCCTAAACAAGTAACCCACAAATGTTCACACTTGCCCGTTATTTTCTGCTGCAGGAGTGGGCAGCAATCCCATGACAAATACAAGGCACTTGGGATAGTGAAACTGAGTCTGAGATCTTATAGGAAGAGGACGTTCATCTACAAAATCTGCAAGCTGATTTTTATCCTGTTGGGCTCCTTTGTACACAAATCTTGGTGCCTGCCACTAGCATTGATCTTGTGCCAGGTTCCTTCTCTGTGTCTAGTTTGCCTTATTTGGGTTCTGTGCCTGTTTTCCAGGATACCAGGAAGGGGTGTGCCACAGGTGGTACATGGCAGCAGCCTCCTGGTGTTGTGCAACAGATTGCACTGGTAGGCTGTGCACTGTGGTGCAAGCCTCTGTGATGACATGGACAATGGGTGTTCAGGCACTCGAGACAGTGTCCTGAACATGTCCCAGTGGCAGAGTTCTTTGTGATTATGGTATTTTTATCCATGATATGCTTTCTTCCTGCTGTTTGCCCATGTTCCCATTGCTATTCGCATCAGTTTTAGTATTACTGTAGTGCAGGTAGCATGGAAGCGGTGTTTTCATACAATGTTTTCCACTTTCAGAATTTCAGGGTCACTTCATGGCATTTTTTTAGGTGAAGGATCTTTAAATTTTCAAGAAAATATGCACCTTGTATCTTATTATTTTGGTGTTCATTTCCTGTTTACCTTATGGCTGAATTGTCCCTTGTGAGGTAGGAGTTTAAGTAGCTGACTATTCAAACAATTTTTGCCTAAAACATCTAAGTGTTTTTAAACTTTGTTCTATAAAGTTGTAGATTGCAGAAGATTGCAGGACAGTGGCATGTTTGTGTATTTAATTCCCTGAGAATTAAATCATTCCAAAATTTCCCCTTAGTTGATACGCTTTTTTTTCTTTTTTTTTTTTTTTCATTTCAAAGCTTCAGGCTTTCTTTTAGTAGAGTAATGGGTAATGAGTACTTGTGTTCATGGGTTTTATTCTTCCTGAGATTCTGAGAAGGCCCTACTTAGGCCCCGTTACAGATTTCTAATGCCTGATAGCTTCTGGAAGTTCTTTCCTTGTCTTTGTGTTCTTCACTGCCTCAGTGTTGGATGTTTATCACAAGCAAAGTAAAAGTTATTCCCTCTGTCTTTAAAAAGCTGTTCGACATTGTTGGTACACTTTAATTTCTTGTTGTTTCTGATGTTTTTCTTCCTGGCTCCCATCAGTGGCCCTACCGTGGTCGACCAAAGGAGAAAAGTTTCCTCTATGAGATTGTAGCTAATAAAAAAAATGGCATTGACGTTGACAAGTGGGATTATTTTGCAAGGTACAAATCTTATATTTTATTATGAATTCCTATTGACAAAATGCTGCTGTATGTACAAAAATGATAATATTGTTAAACACTCTGTGGAATATTTCTAGGGATTGCCATCACCTGGGAATCCCAAATAATTTTGACCATAAGCGATTGCTTATCTTCACTCGGGTCTGTGAAGTGGAAAACCAGAAGCACATCTGTCCCCGTGACAAGGTGAGCAGTGTGCGGAGCCTCGGGGTTCAGAGCACCTGGGGGCACACAGGGGAGCTGCACCCCATGGCCAGGGGTCCTGGGGGTCCTGCCCCATGCTCCCTTAGCCCAAGAGGGAGAGAAGTAGTTGCTGCTCTGAAAGTTTTTCTCAGAAGCTGCTGTTCGGGGGAGGGACAGAGCAAACCACTGTTGGAAAGGATTTGTGGCAGATCCTGTTGGAGGAGACTCCACAGACCTGTCAGATCTGCATGATCCTGCTCCAGGTCGACTGGGCAGGAAGTGGCTGTGGTGAGGGGCTGCTAAAGGGATGATGGGTCCTCTTCACTGCCAGGCTGCCTGAGGTCACTGTCAGCACTCTGCTCTCCTATAGCGGCCTGAGTCAGTTTCAAAATTTGGAAATTGTGAATAATAATCATTCTGCTTTATGCTGTGAATGGGAGGAAACAACTTATTTGATTAATTGATTGATTGTTTTAATTTTCCTTGTAAGACAGAGGCAAAAGTAAATGTTGATATGGTTTTTTTTTTTTGATTCAGGAAGTTGGAAATTTGTACGAGATGTTCCACACACGGAATTGCCTGCACCGGAGAGCATACCAGCATAAGACTGGCAACATCATTGAAATAATGCAAGTATATTTTCCTTTCCTTCCTTTTCAATTTATTTTTAAATTCTTGAAACAATCCATATCCTTCTGGATTATTCAGAAAATCAATAAGGTGTGACGTCGAATATAAGCCACTTCTGATTCTAGTGAAAAGACTTAGTGCTTAGACTCTCATGGAGACTGTGGTAAACAAAGCAAACAAAAACAGCAAGAGAGGAGGACAAGAACATCTTTCCATGTAAAATTAAATTAGAGGAAAATTGCTAAAGCCCTGAAGAAGCACAGGACCAGGGTCTACTTAAAACATTTAAATTGCTGACAGCTGAAGTCATATCCTTATCTGCAAGTTAGAGACCACTTAGCTCAAACTGCCTGGTTACTAGAGCAAGGTTACTGGCAGAGTAAAGTCATGAATGGGCTCCTGTAGCTCAGCTGAGGCCTGGTGTTGTGTTTATGTAAAGCAAGATTTGTTCAGGACCAATTCAGCTGACTACCTGCTGTTTTACCTCTCTTGTTGGTGTCTAAAGAATTTGCCCTTTAACATTGTTCTTTTTACTTTTCTTGAGAATCATAAATACTTGTATTCCCAAGTGTTTCTTCCTTAGGGTCTTGTCTGCTGGGTAACTGTCTGTTGAGTTTGGTAAAAAGGAATGTTAAGTATTACACAGTACAAGAGTGATTTGGATTGCTTTCATCTCATAAACTTAAGTTTCTGATTTAGGGATCCTCTAAAACTCAGACTAAAACTGCTCAGGTTTGACAGTACCTATGTATGACAAGTAAAATACATTTTTTAGTTTAGAAAAACTCAGTTCTTGGCTTCCTATAATTATAGCGACCTTTCCAAAAGAGTGTCAAAGATGGAAATAACAGCAAGGTACATGGCAGTGTGGAAGAACTTAATCTTTAGAACATCATATTTTCCCATCTGAAAATACTACCATGTTTGTGATACTTTCCCTTTACAATGCTTTGTACCCTCTCAGCTAACTTGGGAAGCAAGGAGTCTGTAAAAGGTCATCTGTTAGGAAGCCTTGCTGCAGCTGAGGGACCATGTCACTGTTTTGCAGGGTTCTGCAATTGTCTCAGCAATGCTAAACACAGTCTGACACACAACAAAGTGAATTTGCTCATACATTTAAAGGTTATGTTCTGTTCTGAACCTGTCTTTAGTAAATCTCTCTTGAAATGGGCAGTAACAGCCTGGAGACAAGATGTTGGCAGTGATCAGTGTCTGCTGTGTAGCGGGGATACAGTTTCATCTGTTGTCTTCTGTTTGTAACATACTAATTTGTTTCATTTTGCCTGTTTGACCAGTGAGGTGTTTCAAAATGATACTATCCTACAGTCATAATTTTGTCTCAAACTAGGATAACAGAAGCCTTTCAAAAAGCAGACAAATTCTTTGAAATAAGAGGCTCTGGAGGAAAAGTGTATCGGATTTCTACAGCAATGGAGGATATGGAAGCCTACACTAAACTAACTGGTATGAGGTCACAGAATTATTTTTTTTTAAGTAAAAGAGCATGAATACCTGTTAAAATGCTGGTTTTACTGCTTTTGTGCACAGAAGGTGGGGCAGGCCTGAATTATCTAATGCTTGTGCTCTCAAATCTTGTGGGAGAGCAAGGCCTTATATTTTAAATCACTTTTATGTTGAGAGAGAGAAAGAATCACTAACTTTATGTTCCACGTATGTTCAGATTCAGCAATGTTAGAAGGTCCTGCCCATGCCCTGTGTCTGTTGCACAAGTGGAATGTAAGTGAGCTCTAAGTGATACTACAGGTAGCTCTGTCAGGTGATGTGTTGGATGTATGTTGTGGTGTGAAGCTATTCCCAAAGCAGGTTCCGGACAGCTCTCGTGGGGTCTCAGGATTGCTGCCCTGCTTGCCTGCCTCTCCTAGTCTGTGTTGTGGGGCCCCAGTGGTTCCCCTGGTTGTATTCAGACTTGCAATGTGGGCCAGGCAGCCCTACTGCTCCAAGGCTCTGTAGTTGCTCTGGGCATGCAGGGCACGGGTGCTGCAGTTCCTGCTCAGGGCTGCACCTGATTACTGGCAGCTCTTGCAGCACCTGTCAGCTACAGCTCACCAGGACTTCCAAGCCAGCTCTCCCGAGTTTCCACCAAGCCGTAGCTGGCCAGCAGAGAGACTAATGGGTGGTCCATGGATGAAGTGACAGGGCCTGAGGGCACTGTTGCAGAGAATCCTGTGTGCCTTAGCCTTTGTCATGCTAAAGGCCTTCTGCTGGCACAGCCATCTGCAGTCTGACAACACATGCTGCTGAGGTGAGGAGCTGCTGTGTTCTCTCTGTCACTGTGTGCCTCTGCTCAGGGCAGGACAAGGGGGGCTGGCTTTGAGGGGCAGTAGTTCTTGGGGAATGGGAATGAACTATACTAAAGAGAGAGGAGAAGGGTGCAGTTTGCTGCCATCTGAGCTGGAGGCCTTTCTCTTGGGAAGTGCAGACATACTGGGAGATTTTTTCTGAGGGATGAGGGACTGGGCTCAGCTCCTCGCTCACTCTCACCCTCACAATCAAAGGTGAGACGAGCAGGCTGCTGTTGTGGGAAGAATTTGCTGCCACGGAATTCTGTCCTGCACTGCTTTCTGTTTACCGTGGGTGAGCTTCTGCTCACAAGAGCAGCCAGCGAACTGGGACCTTTCCAACACCCCACCTCACTGGGAAGGGACTGACAATACACACTGCAACAGGGGACCCCGGCCCCCTCCCCATTCCCAGAGGGAGCATCTCTGGCTGCTTGCGACAGCTCCTTGTGGGAGCCTGCCTGCCTCTGCCCAGCTCTGCTGTTTTTTGCTGCTGCCACTGCTGGGACTTTTTTGCTACACTTTAATGCTATACCTTTGTGTCCCTGGAGCCCCTGCTGCTTCTGCCACTGCTTGGGACTTAGTGCTACACTTCAGTTCGATGCCTTGGGGTGGCAGGGTCAGTCTGCTCGCCTCTGCCATTCCAGCTGCTGCT
>VZTB01014841.1:175403-195493 GCA_013397245.1 Thryothorus ludovicianus | reverse complement strand
CACTGCAAAATTACTCATACAGCCTTTTTATTGTTATTAAAATGGTTTATTAAATAAGACAGTGTTGGTTGATTTGGCAGAAGAAGAAGAAAACCTCAGCACAAGACTGTGATGTCATTGTGAGCAGGAGGCTCACTCCCAAGATCCCCCGGTTGTTCTATGTAAATTGTTCCCAGAAAATTCTCAATCCTCCCTGTTACTATTGGTTAGTTTTTGATGTGACAATTATAATACTCCTAATCACTCTCTCCCACTAGACCCTTCCCTCAGATCCCCGCCCTAGCTCCTCCTTCCCCTAAAGGTATAAACAGCCCTGCCCTGGACCCTGCTCTTTTCCAGCCACTCCTGGTACCGTGCACACCATCCTATTTGTTGTTTTCACCTCATTAAAGTTCTGTTTCCAAACAATCAGGTCAGAGCCATCTGTCTCCCTAAAGTCACCAGATGCTGATTCCTGAAGAAGCCACCAGTCAGACTGTCCAGGAGAGGACTGGGGGCATCAAGACAACTTTGATTTCTGTTTTTACTTTAGTCTTGCAAACAAGTCAGTTGGGACTCTTAGGAGAAAGTGAAGTCAATGGCCACTAAATCATCTCTGTACATGCACTCATGAAGGATGAGGTCGAACTTTCCAAAATTTGGGGTTTAGGCTATTGCTGACAACACACAAAAGTACAAACACTGCTCTAAGTTCCTCCTCCTGTCTCCTCTGCCCCAGTCTCTCAGTAATACATTACAGCTGAGAATCTTCACCAGAAACATTCACATCCCACGCCCACTTTTCCCCCTCTAGGTACAACCATCATCTCCTACCCTTCTGCCTGTACAATCCAATTTTATTTAGCTCTTCCTTCTACATCATCCCTTGGTCCTTCAGTCGTGTTCAAAACATCTCGGAGTCCATGGAGCCACAGCCTGAAGTCAGATGAGGCTGATGATCTAAGCTCTTCTCACTAAAGAGAAAACAGGCAGTCCCAGCCCTCAGCTTTGCTTACAACTCCTTCCAGATCACTCCTTGACAGTTTACACAAGGGCAGAAAAACACATTAGATTGAGCCCACAAAAACTGCGCTTGAAAAGGAAACAATAAAAGTTCATCTGAACCAAGCGGACAAGGGACTGTCAGAATATCTCACTAGAGGGAGCCCCCATGCAAGACATAAATCTACTCAGCTGGTGCAATGCACAAGGACGGCACAAACCTACAGCATCGGAAAAATCGGCCCTGAAACTCAATCACTGCTCAGAGCTTTAAAATATAATATACTTCGAAGTATATTCATATTTTAAACAGGGCTCAAGCATCCAATTACAGAAATCCCTAGAAGCAATACCAAAGAGCTTACCACTAGAGGGAAGAGAAAAACCTACAGCTTGAAGAGTTTATTACAAAAAAACCCCCACTCTATTTGCATTTTAAAACGACTGTTAATCAAAGAGTAGAGAACACACAAAGCAGTAAAAATAGGTACCAAAGACCCATAATATAAAGCAATACCTATGGCAAAATAAAAGTCTCTTGACACCCTATGAGCAAAGGCTGATAGGAGAAGAAATCAACGAGAAAACAAGTGAGAGGGACTGGTGGCAGCAAGGCTCACACTGTTATAAGGCAAGCTTGTTAAACAAGTAACATGACACATTTCTCCTCAAGTTCATAAAAACAGGTAGCTACCTGGATTGCAAGGAAAAAAAAAAAGGAAATAGGACAGTTCCATCATTTCTAGTTAGCTTTAGAGCCCACAGCTGAAGGAAATAAATGAATCCCAAGTTCAACAGAAATAATCCTGCCCATTACAACAGCTACCAGCAGAGACACATCCCCCTAAGGAAGGCTTCTCTGAGAGAATCTGGAGAAAGAACCTGAGCAAGGGACAAGAAACACAATATCCTCAGATGAGAGGCAGCCCTTCCACTCCTTGAAGAATCCTCAGCAAATACTTGACTGGGACACTAAACCACTTTTCCTGGGTTGCTGAAAACACAAAGGAGATGAGTGAGCTTGAGGAATCCCTGACAGAATGTGCAACAGCAATTCTGCTACACACTCTGTGCTTCTTCCCTTCAGTGCCAATTTTTTTTTTTTTTAACTTAAGGCTTTGTTTCCACAATTTTCCCGCACAGACTAAAAATTATGAACGATTAGCAATTACCAGTCTCACATCTAACACAACTTTCCATTCCATTTGTTTCTGCATAGGCTTATGGAGCATTAGAAAAGACAGATTCTAAGACCTGTAATATTATGTGTCTGCTTCTACTCCTACTAAGCGTGGATGATTGTACAGGAAAGGCAATTGCTTATCTAAATCAAGATAAGCATTATTTCCATATGTTCCATCACCAGGGGAAAAGCATTCACAGATGCACGGTAGTACTTCAGATTTGTAGTACAGATTTGCTCTATCACTTCTTGGACCTAAACGAGATCAGAACCTGAGCACAAGGAAGAAACATCTGTTGCAGACAAATCACTTTCTCCCCAGCCAAAAATGCAGCACAACATGCAAGCACAAAAGCACTTGATGATCAACACCAACACCTTCTCCCTGGCTGCACACTCTGCCAATATGGTCTCTGTCTCTGCTAATTACCAAGTGGTATAATTGGGTTAGCTGAGGACTACGACCAACAAACTCCAGAGGCAAACAGACACCACGAATCACAGAATAGATATGGTTGGGTGGCACCTCAGGTGACCAAATCACCCAGAGCAAGCTGTCCAGGACTCTGTCCGAGCTGAATTTAGAGCACCTCCAAAGACAGAGATCCCACAACCTCTCCAAGTCATCTGTCCTAGTGTTCAGCCAGCCTCTCAGTAGGTGTGTAGTTCTGGTTTTTTAATGCTCAGAAAGAATTTCCTCTTTTGACTTGTGCCTACTACCTATTGTCCTGTCACTGTGTCCCACAGAGATGAGTCTGGAGCAATCTCCTTTACACACTCCACTCTATGTTTATAAAAACTGATCAGATCTCATCTGGGGGATCTCTTCTTCAGGCTGAACTTCAGTTCTCAGTCTCTCCTGGCACGGGAGATGCTCCAGCCCCCTAATCATATTTTAATCATTTTTGTGGCTCATCTGGTGCATGAACTACACCTCCCAGTTCTGCACCACTGACATCACACTTAGCATGATCTCCTGACCTGGAAGATGGAGCAATCTCCTGTTCAAGGTTCTAAAGGAGGCGTGAAATATCCCCCTTCTGAGGGGCTATAACTCACCCCTGTACAGCTACCATAAAAAGCCCCAAGCTCCCTCAGGCCAAGTTTAACAAAGGGATATGGCCACCAGCAACCCTCAAACGAGGCTGGAAGTGTGAGCCTTGACTTTTCAGCCACTTTTAAATAAGAGCCATTGAAACATTTACACATTACAGACAGAAAGAGTGGTGTGCCATGAGAATTGATCAAAACAGCCAGTCACTCTGAACAACCCACACAACACTCATGCAAATGCAATTTTCTTGTGTTACAAGGTCTTGCACAGTCCTTAAACAACCTTTTTCTCAGTCTATCCCACACAGCTCTCCATATCCCCAAAATAACAATGCCGAGAGGGAAAAAAAAAACCCTTTAAGTCTGGGAGAGAAAGAAGTAGAAGGAAAAAGAGGAGCCTGCCTTTTTCAAGTCTTTGTAAACCAAGAGAAGACTCGGTGTGGAATGCTAAAGTACCGAAGGACAAAGTTTGAGAAAGGAGTAACAACAAACAAGGAGGAGAACAAGAACAGGAATACATTGCCAATCTAATTTGTGATGCACCCTTATCTGCAGGGAGATGCAACTGTCAATTCATAAATCAGAGTCTCCTCACTCCAGCAGCATACACATTGACAGCAAAGACACGACATAAGTAGGCTGAGACCCTTGGGTATTTGTGTGTTTACTTGGAGAGCCAGCATCCAGCTGCTCTGGTTGCTCTGCTCGCTGGAAATTTCATGATTTAGGGTCCATAGAAAAGGCTGCTGGTTCAGCTGTGACTCAGAGGGAGCTGTGCTCTGTCTGTGTGAAGAAATCCATTCAATCACTGCCTTGTTTGGTTGGGTTTATAACGTGGACCTTCAGAGGGATTCCAGACTTTGCAATGATACAGTGGAATAAAAATGCTGTTGGATATGGTATTTTGCCAAGCTCTTGCCCAAGCCCGATTACCAGTACCTCACTCCCAGTTTATAGTGGGGAACCACAAATTCATTAACTTATTAAGCTGTCACACAGCTTTTATTCAAAGTTTTCTGCTTTTTTCATTCTCTACACCATTACTGCGCAACAACTTCCCTAGCTGAGTATTACAGGCTTTTTTTAGTGCTTGAAGTACAGCTTGGAAATATTGTCCCTACAGGAAAACTACGAAACTTGCAAAACCATCAGCAAATATTTCATGGCATTGTCATTCAAAAACCTCTCAGCCTGATAGAATGACAACAGCTTGCCAGGTGGGAGAAGGAACTTTAGTTTTCTATTATCAGGACAGGTAAGTAAGCGTTGGGGTTTAGGATTTCTTCCTTTTGTTCTTTCCCTCGGGGAAATTTCCCCCATATGTTCCTAGCAGAGGGACAAAAGAAGGTGCCAAGCTCAGGGGAGAGGTGCAGCTGGCCAATGTCTCTCTTTACTGAGGGTTCCTCTGGGAAGGGCAGAGATATCACTCTGATCTGGGCTGGGGGAAGGGGGTGGGTGCAGCTCCTAGCTTAGTCTTGTGCTCTTGGCATTTGGAGGAGGGACAGGCCGTGGTTGCTGTGGGGAGAATTCGCCACCACTGCAGGGTTCTGTTTTCTGCTGCCTTCTCCCACCATGAGCAGAGCTCTGCTCGGAAGAGCAGCCACTGCCTGGGACCTTATTAACACCTGACCTCACCAAACCAAGGACCCTTCACTGAGTAGAAAGATCTAGCTCTATCTTTTTTTACATATCTACCTAGAAATGAAAGACACACCAAATCTCCAAGCCTTTAAGCCGATATAAGAATGCCTGTGTGCATCACCTGGATTTAGTTATTTGCAGTACACTTAAAATCCTTCCCCTGTAAAAACACTGATGGGAATGCAGAAAGGAGAAAAAAACAGAATGGAACTCTAGTTTTTCTGTAAATATGACTGACCCATACTCTCAGTGACAGCTACATGAAGCCTGGGGTTTGCTTTCAGTGGATGTAGGTTCATTAGGAAATCCCACCATTGGTAGGGGAGCAGCAGAGCACCTCACACAGAAAAGGAATAAATGCAGTGCAGGCTGAACTTCCACCAGAAGTCACACCTGTGCAGGAAATGGAAAACACAGAACTTGGAGCACCTTTAGAGTCTAACCAGCCATACCAAAGAAACCATCAAAAAAGCCCATCATTGCATAAACAAGCCTTTGTGGAAAAGCAAAGGGCAGGACAACAGGGAAACATTTTAAAGAAAGACACAATTGCAACCAGTTTCTTCATAACTACACTTTCTTCACACCTACTCTGCATTAGAGATGGACTGCACCTTTTGGACAGGGTAAACTCTAGAGCAGTGTTTTCTATCACAATTAACCACCAACTCCCAGGAAGGCTATTTGTTCAAAGGTGCTCTCAGAGAACCACTTCCCCTCTCAGAAATAAATGTATTTGCTACATCATCACAAGGCTGAGAAGCTTCATTTCCCAGTGTGTGCATTCTATAGCATCCCATCCCCAAAAAAAAACAACTTTGGTGAAGGCCCTTGTGGCACATTTCTGCAAACATGCCCAGTCAGCATGCAAGTCTCAGGACAATCTCTGTGCACAAACATTATGTTTCTTCATGCTGAATTAAAAATATATTTCTCAATATCATTTCAATAGTTTTTAAAGCTGTGCAAAACCCAAATTTAACGTCTTTCAACTGGACTGTTAAGCCTTCTCTCCAGCACAGAAAAGCATTTTGTGGGTATTATAAAAAATAAGCAGCATTTCCTACAGGGCTGACAAATTTTCTCTCAACTGGATTTTCCAAATACACATCAGCTGGATGTCCTCACACAGAGAAAGCCACATACCATTTCACAGAGTAACAACTACTACCATTTAAAGGTTGGACTCAATGAACTTAAGAGGACTTTTGCAACCTCACCAATCCTACAATTCTACACTGCAATTATTCAGACCCTCACTGGCTTGTTAAGACACATTTCTACATGCTGAGCAGTTTGGCCATCCCCATCAAAAAAGGGAAGCCAGACTTATGTAAATTCCACTGACTAGGTTTTTAACACGTGCAATCAAGTGTTCAAATGCACATGAGGTAAATACAGCTACACATGAAAGATAATTAACATGATCCAGATAGCTTAAACTGTACTGAGCTTAAACTGTACCAGTGATCCCCAACACCATCAGGGGAGTTAAAGCAATGTCATCACTGCATTTGAGTGTGAGGTTAGTTTTCAAACTTGCTGCAAACCTCCCACACCCCGAGTCATCACTAATTATAAAGAGCCAAGCAGCAAACCCTACTCGAGGCAAGAGTTCAGCAGCTTCATAAATAACTATCACATCCAAGGGACATCAAATCAAGGGAAGCCATACCTGTCTAATCCAGGGAGTTCTGCAGGAGAACATACAACCGACCACACGAAGAGCTCCAGGCAGCACTGATCCTTTTGCTGTTCTGTACCCCTTTTATGCCATTTATCCTACACTCATTTCACCTGTGAGCCCTTCTGGGATTGGTCCGTGCCCCTCAGCATTCCAGGGCTCGTCACCTTTAACAATCCCCACCTGTCCCACACAGCTGCAGCCTGTTAGGGATGAGGCTGGCCCAGCCCCATTCCCCATCACCACAAACTGTGTGCCTACAGCCTCCACCTTCTGCAGAAGGACATCAGCTTTTCCCACCTGCATTTGAAAATATCTTAAAGTCACACAGCCAGGCAACAGATCCACATCAGTGAGCCATGACAAGGGCACAATTTAACAGCTTGGTTTTGGCCCTCAACCTAATCATGGGCACACGGCTTCTAGTCAGGCTGGCACATTGGCTCACATCTGTCTGCAAAAGACTGTGAGGACATATGCCACAATCCATCATAAATTATGGATTAGGGCACTAGCCAAGCTGCCATACTGGGAAAAGCTAGATGATTTACTGAAATTGTCTTTGTAGAGCAATACATAAACATGGAGGTTTGATCCTGCAATTCCTCCACACTCAAAAGAAGTTCAGACTTTATATATAAAAAGAATGGGAAAAAATAATAATTAAAGACAGAAGCCAAAATACATAACCTGTTACTTTTTTCCCTGCATATATTAAACTATCTTACTCAAGTCAGCCACCGAAATATTCCAAGCTGGATCCTACACTTTTTCTCAGCAATTTCTGAGGAACAGCACATCCCAACTTAAAGCATCACTGCTGCTAAAGCCGTCCTCCCTCACACCCTGAACGAGCGTGCCAGCTGACAGCACACTGCATCATCTTGACTTCCTAACTCTAAGTACTTCCTTGGGGACCTCTGCACAAAACTTCAGTGCAGTGACATTCAGCAGCCACAAAAAAAAAGAAAAAAAAAAGGATTGTTTATCATATTGCACAGGACAGAAGCTTGGAAGTTATTAATCCGGTCAAGATTCATGTCACCAGTAATTAAACATTAAAATTATTATTTCTGGCAAAGATGTGCCTAACTTCCCTTTGTATCTCCACCTACTATCCCTCTCTAAAGCCCATCAAGAGCTTGCAGAGCCTCAAGAAGGACACCAATTTATCAATTTATTGTTGAGAGCAGCATCCTTTTCTATGGTTACCTTTTGCCCCTCAAGGAGCTGTCTGCCACTGTAGATAAGACAGCTTTCTCAGCTGCATGCAGAAGAGCCATAAAATAATAACTCTATCCAGGAATTCATAAGCTTAATGCTTATATGGAAGTTACCTTGTTTAAGAAGTCACAGAGCAGCAGCTTAAAGAGAAGTCATCATCTTAATTACATCAAAGACAAGTGATTTACTTTCTTAGAGAGGATTAGCTACACTGGATTTTGTGTTCTTAATCTGTATAAACAGATCTGAACTTTTTAATAATCATCATCTCATACTTGCTAAAAGCAAGAAACTTTTTTGTTTTTCCCAAAAACACTTTAATGCAAACTGTAAAACAAGAGTCATGTCTTTGGCAGCTAATCAATCCTATAAAGGTTGTTTGTGTGAAGCTCACCAGAGAATTACAAGGTCAACTGAATCTTCAGGATTTTTTTACTGTAGTTTCCCTCCACCCCTTACATTAAACACACTCATTTATCTACTTTTATCAGGGATTTCACTGACTAGAGATTATTCACCTCCAGAAACAAATGAACACACACACACACAGAGATTATTGCAGAGATTATTCTGAAGTAAGCTTGCACCTCAAGAGTGTAGTGGTTTTGGTTTGCCAATCTGATTTTCCTGGCCAATGCGCAAATTAATGTAGTGGGTCTAGCACTGGCCAAACGCCAGTGCACCCACTAGAATTATTTACTCATTTTCTGCTCCAAGGTAAGGATTAGGAGAAGAGCAAAGCAGGCTCAAAACTTTAAAGGGTATAAAGAAAACTTTATTAACAGAACTAAAAGAAAATAAATAGTAAGAAATGAGATTAAGCTTTCAGACCATTTCCCCTCCCTCCAACTTTTTCTTTTTCCTACTGGCAATATAAAGACACGAATTTGGCATCTTCAGTCAGATTATCACCTTTAAAATAATCTGTCTTCAGTTCACTTAGAGGAATTTAAGAGTCTCTCCTGCCATGCTATAGATACTATTCCACAAGAAACAGTTCTCTCATGGTTGTAATTTTCATGAATAGCAGCCACCTGGCAATCTGCAATGGTGAAGCCCTCCCACGGTTTGACAGTCTTCCCACAACTACCACCATAGGCCATTTCAGTTCATTGGGGTACAATTTTAAGGGTGAGCTGTTCTGGTATAGAAACAAAAGTTCTCTCATCTCTGGGAACAGAGGTTTTCTTCTATGCCTGGGGCCAGGTTTCTCTTTCTCTCTCTTCAAGCTTCTCATTAGATCACAGCTACTTCAACATCTGCTTGCTTCCACACTGGTGCTTCTGCTCACCTCCATGGCTGGAACACTACATCCCCCCAATGCACTCCATGAGCTACAGGGGAAAAAAAAGTCTGATGTATCAATTATATCTTCACCATAGCCTTACAAGAGAATTTCAGCCCAAACTAAGGCATCTCCTCATTCTCCTCCCATCTGGGATTTGACTTTTTCTTCACTGACCGCGATGTGTCCATGTTGCTGTTGTTAGGTGTTTTCACCTTTTCCTTTTCCTCTCACTTGGGAGGGGATTGATGTCTGCAGGTCCCAGCTGTGCAGTCAGTATCTCACCAGGGCTGGCGTGTGCCCGTGTGATTTCTGCGGGGCAGCAGCTGCTCTGGCTGCACGGCTGCTTTATGGCCCCTGCCGCATTCAATTCCAGCTGCAGGGCTGCCTCTGTTCCCAGCCCCACGATTTCCTGCCGTGCCAGCAGGATGGCTGGAGCGGGATCATGCTCGGCTCCACCCAAAACCCAGCAGAGCCAGCCTGGCCCACTGGCCATGGCTGGAACAGCAGCAGAATTTCAGCTGAGCCACTGTTTTCAGCCTGGGTCAGACCTGGGGCCGGGCCCAGCCAGTGTCCAGTTACCTGTTCACTCTGGCCAGAAGCCAGAGTTTTATCCCAGGGCTTGTTTGTCCGTAAATGTAATTTCACAGAGGCATGTTTAGCTCTCTTAAGTGGTTTAACCAAGTGTCAATACTCAAAGCTAGCCAGCTGATTGGTTCTGTCAATCCGAAGGAAGCTGCCAAGGTCAGGGAATCGCTTCTGTAGCTCGTGGATTTTTTCCTTAACTAAAAAACAAAGTTAAACCACAAAAAAGAGTGTACCATCTCTATAATGTGCAAATCTATCTTTGGAAATCAATAGCCAAGGTGTGCACTGGGAAAGCCAGAAGGGGGTGTTAGGTCACCAGATCACATGGTCAGGGTTGCACCACTGCAGCTTTCTATCTGTTCAGGACACATCCTGAAAGGGCAGCCAAGAGCCTGAGCAAAGCAGAGCTCACAGGGCTCTGCTTACACCCTCCTGCCCTGGCAGCCTTGGGTATCTATTGCAGCCAAACAAACACCAACTCTGCTTTAAAGTTACTCCACATGATGCCGTGGGCACACAGACTCACGGACACCTTCAGCACAGACACAGTTTGCAGCTTCTCACCCTTCTAATTCCTCTGCTGCTTCCCTAATATGCATATAACATGGACAGAGAGCAGAAATGAGCAAAAAGATTTTCAGCCATGCCCATAAAAAGCATGTTAACTTCACAAGTATTCAAAATACTTAATTACCACGATCCTCACATAATTCAGTTGTTAGTTTTTTCATGGTGCTCCCCAGCTATTATTATTAATAATAAGCAGTGCTCTCCACGTGCATCTAGGAGACATGGCTTTCTAACCTTAAACCAGTCTTGAAGAGATCCTGTGAGAAGATGTTCAGCATGAATAACATTGGTATGGCAATACATGGAAAGTAAGGACAAAACCGAATACAGCAGGAGTTTAAGAAAAGCTGGAATTCACATTCAGGGCCACAGGTAACAGAGGAGACCCTGAATGGTGGCACAGAAGTTGTTTTCTGTGTGTACTCAGCAGAAAAACTGCTGTGCTCTGAATTTCATCAAACCAAGAGTTTCAGTAGGAAAAGCATCCTTTTTTTGAGAGCAAAAATTACACTAAGCTGTCTCAATTTACTTTCATCCTTGTCACTCAGCTAAAAATCTGTTAAAAAGACTGTTGTTACAGTCATTGTAGGAAAAAAAAAAGACACAATGAAAGCTGATGGGCTTGGATTTGTGGTGGAGGGATGGTCTTGAAGCACACAGGTTTCACACAGCTCTTACCAACAGAACTTGTGATTGTTCTCTCCTCCAACAATCTCAGTGTTCTACTCGAACATAATTTCTCTTGCTGTATCAATCACTGATAATATTGAGTGGTTTACAGAGATGCCATTTCTTACTGGTGGAGATCTGGCTGAATTCCACTTAATAGTGGTGTCATTTCCCAAAGTCTCTTTAATACTCATCACTTTGGTTCCCAGTTCCTGCAGGACAGATAATCCTATCAAGCAGGGCTGCACGGAGATACTGGAGAGCCACTTGTGTTAGTTACTCATCTCAGGAGATGTTGGTCAGGGCTCAATGTTGCCACACATTTTCTTTCCACCTTGAAGTACTTGGAGTGGCTCATCTACATTCTTCATCTCTGTAATCTTGTGTCAACCCACTGTGAATATTTAGAAAGCTACACATTCATAGTACAACAATGCTTTTATTAAATCCAAACCTTATTATACAGAAAACCCTCAGTGTTAAAACAGATTAATTTGAATAGTTTGAGCCATATCATTTTCTTTAAAATTAGCAGATTAAAAAGATTCAGAGACTGCCAAAACATCTAAACATTTCTCAAGACTCGTTTAAAAGGACTGCAGACCTTTTGTGTCATTTAACCTTAAATAAAAATACACTCAGTTACCGTGTCCTTCCTTTTGACTTGATCCTATGAAAAGTATTTTATACCATTAGCAAATATCTTTAAACCACCACCTGAATTTGCTGTTTTCTTGGCATCACTGTCATACCAATTAATTCCAGGGGCTGTGAGAGTCAGCAGGACTATGAGCTGCCTGGAGTTAAACAATATATCATTTTCTGAATTACCCAATTAATACAACAAAATATTTTCCTAGCAGTGACACACATGACTCAGCGACAACAAAATTCCCAAGATCCTAATTTTTAAAAAAGCTTTCCAGAAAAGTTTTCAGACGTCATCTCTCAAATTCACCGCTGCAGAGTAAAAATATCTTGAGTGTGTACCCAACAAAAAGCTAATATATGTATTTAACTTCAAAATAGACTCTAGTTGTTAGCCTACATGGTGGCATTTTAGTCACTGAGCAACACTAGCTCCTGTTGCTGTACAAGATGAGTGCCTAACAAAGTGGTATGTAATAAACAGCATTGGAACAAAGGGATATAAATTCCAGAGCTTCATAAAACAAGTTCATTATTCACATGTTGTCAGGAAGATACTCTATTTCAAAGCACTTGAAAAAACAGATGAGATGGTGCATTTGAAGGACAAGTCCAGAGAACAATGCATTACAGTATATTCACTCTGACCAGCCCTTTTTTTGTTTCCAAAGTGGGCAACTCCTCATTTCCTTAATAAACACAGTTAAACTAGAGAAAGTTTATATTTACAGAACCACTTCAAGAACAAGTTTTGTCTTCCTACCACCCCCTCTTGACATTAAAGAGGGCAACTTGTCACTAACTGTCCCTTTTCCTTCCTCTGCTGCAACACTTGTTCTCTGAGATCCATTCGTGCCGCCTGACGAGCAGCACACCAAAAATCAGGGGTGTTGACACCACAGCCCTCCTGAAAACAAACACACCCACACCAGATTGCTTCCCTCAGCTCAGCAAAGCAGGCACCAAGCTTAGTCTTTGCATTCCACATTGTCCCACCCTCTTCCCAACACCAAGACTTGACACAAACATTGACCGAACTCCACGCCAAAACGTGCACCAACCGTAATTTCTTACGGCTGGTTGTGTCCATATGAGGAGACCTGCAAAAAATGGAGGGGTGTTTTTTTTAGTCACAGCAGAGCATTTTAAAAGATACTGCTTCTCTCAACTTCCAAATGTTTTTCAATAGTTTTGCTGCTACAAAGAGACAAAGCCCCTGTCAGCTGCCATTGAGAATTCAGTAACTTTACCCCTCAGGAGCCCTTACAGAGATGCACTTCCCTCTGTTATGTTCCTCTATTACAAAGACTTCCAACCTCACCAAAACACCAAAAGTCTGCCAAGCTTTGCTGTTTTCCTTCAGAATTTAGTTCTGAACACAACTTCTATCAGAGAGAGGAAGAGGGGTAGGGAAAAGCTTTCTTCCACAAGCCAAGGTATGTTCTTCCAATTTGCCAATAAAGAGCACCCATGAAGTACCCTGGCAGCGAGATTGGTTCCTTCCCAAATATGAACCTCTTAGGTTATTTCAGTTTGCATAATTCTGCACACAGGCTTTTCAATAACCTTCCATTAGACTTCCACATAACAGAAACTATGTATGCCTAACTGGAACCTTCCAACACCCTCCAGCAAGTCACTCACATCTAAAACTGGGCACTGTGTAGGTTTTACATTGTACACGCAATTTTTCCTAATAGCCAGTACCAAAATTTGTGCAGTACTGAACACCTGTAATCTCCAGTTGAGTACTGAGTGTCTCTGGGGATGGCAGCCAGCTCAGATGCTCTGCCCTTCTCCTACAGATTCTTACTCCAGCAGCTGATTGATTGGGCCTGCTTCACTTGATTTGTTCTTGGTTGCTTTCTTGATTTCTCCTCATCACTCTTCCTGAACAGCCACTCTATGCTTTACTAATCAATCTGTCATTTTTTTGCAGTATATGGCACTGGGAGTGAATTGTAAAGAATTTTTTCCAAATTCCCCATCAGTTGTTGTTTTGGCTTGACAAATACACAGAAGATTTTATTTTGATTACCACCCCCCCTTCAGACCCCTTCCGTTTGTCAGTGCCAGCAGCCACCTTTCACTTGAAGAAAATATCAGAACTTGAGCATGGCATTGTTGGATCATCACTGATTCCATCACACCTGGGGCTTCATTTGTTCTCTCCAGAATCTCATTCAGGCTGCACCTGTTGCCCTCTGTCTGTCCCATAAAACAGAGCAAAAGTTCTCATCAGCAATAAGACTTAAATTCTAGTTTTTCTGTAATTAAGCTCAAAGAGACAACTTTTAGACACACCTGATACCTTGAGAATGGGGTGTGCATTTAGGAGAAATACAATTTGAAACAGATGCAGTAACAGTCACATTAATACATGTATTTCTTTTAATTGTCCTAATCAGTTGGAATGTGGAAGCATTTCAGCAGCCCAGCCTTCCAGAAGCTCACTATTACACATGGCTTACTTACAACAAATACATCAAAGAAAAAGAGTGCCTATGGATATTTTTTCCTGAACGTAGAGTGTAACAAAACCTTCAAGTAGCAGAGAAGTGTTCCAGCCCAACTTTTGCCTTCCAGCATTTTTTGCAGTGTACTGGGTACTAACAGGAAGAATGCAAGAGCAGCTACAAGGAAATAAATTCACCACTGCATGATTCAATACCCACATATTAGACACTGACATTTTGCTTCTGTGAAGTGTAACAGCAATCACAACGTAAATCCACACCTTGTCACTTTCAGCAGCCCAAGCAATGCAACATCTGTGAATTTCAGTGCTTTGTAGAGAATCTGAGAGTAGCTGGAATAAAAACATCATTTGGGCTAGGAGGGATGAGGAGTCTCCCAGGTAAACCACGTGATATACTGTACATTCCCACATACCACAGCCCTCCAACATCAACTTGCAAGAATTCAGGTAATCTTTTTCATTTTTATGCAGCCTTTGTTTTCTAGATGGACAGGCTTTCTGATGTTGCAAGATATAAATGACCTACTCAATACTCAAACGGGAGAAAGAGGTCTGTGGGTACTGATGTAATACAGCTACACAGCAGGGCCAAAGAGCTCAGCAATCTTGACATATTTTCATAGCTTTGAAAGCTATTCCAGAGGCTTTTAGCAGTAGACAATAGCAATAGCTGCTTTTGACAAGGACACCTGAAAATCTGTGAGCTCCTTCAGATTGTGCTAAACTAAGTATTACAGCCTTGCACAGTTTAAAAAAAGCTGATTAGCTCCAGGCTTCATTTCACCTGGACTATCACCACAAAAACCATGCTCACCTGCTGCCACAAGGTTACTCGACACACCTGTTCACCCAGGCCAGTATTTGCCTTTAATGATAACAAAAGGGTCAGAAAATTAGTCCTATATCTGCAGAGGCAGAAAGCACTTTAGGTATCATAGTCAGATACTCCAAAAAAATCACAAGCTTCAGCCAAATAGGATAGCAAGACACAGCAAGAAAAAAAGAGAGGAAGAAACCAGCTCAGAAGCCATCCCTATTCCTCCACACCCTTGTGTGAATGAAAGGGAACTAGACAAATAACAAGGCATTGTTAGAGAATTATTTGCAGGGTAGAGAATTCTGTAAGCAAATAGGATTCACATTCAGTGAACGTGGTCAGTTCTCACTGCAATTATTTAGACAACTCTGCTAGTGATCACAATTATGATAAGGTTGCACAAGCTAAGGAAATGGGAGTTAATCCAGCCCAGACTGATGTTCCTCAGCCCAAGAAAGCAGGGAGGGCCAAAAATCAGGCCCCATCTTCTCCAGTTTCTGGATTCTTAGAAAACAACACAACTTGCACACTTGCCCTCTGCTTTTGGGTCACCTGCAACACTGTTTTGCCCAGATTCCCCATATCATTATGCTTAGTAAGTTTCAGCAGGGCTGACTGCTGGAGTATCTGGAAAGTAAGACTCATGCAGAGATCTATTTCACACACTTAAGGATTAGTGACTCCACCTGGGGACACCAGTGAAGCTTTATAGAATTTTTCAGGCTATCAATGTTCACAACAACATGGGTTCTACGTCATGGCATCCTGGAAATAACTTCAGACAAAGAAAACAGAGCAGTCTATATTTTAAGAGTCCCCCACTTTACTTACCATCACTTTCACTCTTACTTTTTAAATCTTCCATCCATGTTGGAATAGTTTTCAATTCAACATAATCCCCCGGGTACTCTTTGCGTCTTTCTTCCAGGGTCATCTTCAGCAGACGCTCTGTTCGGGGGGAGGAGAAAAAAAGAAAAGTTTTGCAAGCTTGCACACGAGCCACACAGCAACCAATGCAGTGCCCCTGATGAATGCAATGCCACTTGAGAGGCCCAAGCATGAGCCACGCAGTGAGCTACAAGGGGAGCTAACCACAGTGCATCCTGGTCCTGGCTATCCCACTCTGCAAAATCAACTCCTCTTCCCCAAGCTCTGGGATGTCCAGGTTTCCTCCCCTCATCACCACTCTGCAAAATTAACTCCTCTTCCCCAAGCTCTGGGCTGTCCAGGTTTCCTCCCCTCATCACCCCTTCACAAACTCCTCTTCCCCAAGCTCTGGGATGTCCAGGTTTCCTTCCCTCATCATCACTCTGCAAAGTTAACTCCTCTTCCCCAGGCTCTGGGATGTCCAGGTTTCCTCCCCTCATCACCCCTTCACAAACTCCTCTTCCCCAAGCTCAGGGATGTCCAGGTTTCCTCAGCTCATCATCACTCCGCAAAGTTAACTCCTCTTCCCCAAGCTCTGGGATGTCCAGGTTTCCTTCCCTCATCATCACTCTGCAAAGTTAACTCCTCTTCCCCAGGCTCTGGGATGTCCAGGTTTCCTTCCCTCATCACCCCTTCACAAACTCCTCTTCCCCAAGCTCTGGGATGTCCAGCTTTCCTCCCCTCATCACTGCTGTGCTGCTCCTTCCTGCCACTTTAATCCCTGTATCAGAGAACAGCAACTTTGGCAGGGAATTGTTGTTTTATAGGGAGCTTTCAAGTCTGTTCTGTAGGTTCTGCACTGAACCAGAACCAAAAATACAAAAGTTCAAGTAAAGGCAGGGAGCATGGTGGGAAATTAATAAAATGCTAGTACATAACAGAAGAGATCAGAGCTGCAGCAAACGTTCTGTCACTTGTTAGGTGTCTGTGGTGGTAAAAAAGGCAAATTTAGCTTTAGAGATTTTCATTTGAACATCAGCAGGACCCACCTGATTACCACACTAAAATACATATAGACAGTTGTTTTTGTTTTCTCCTGAGAACGTCACCACCTCTTTTTTCAGATGTTTAGTGAAAAGTAAAGCCTCAAACATGGCACAAGTATGACAGCTACTGCCAACTTCACTCTTCTTCAGACCCTGCTATAAATGGACTTTTACAGTTAAAAAAAAAAGCCATCCCAATGACCCAAAACTGCAAGCAACCACAGCACTTCAGCTCATTTTTGCAGTCACATCTTCTTTTCCCTCCTTACCTCATCAGTGCTTAGTATTGGCTCAGCACAAGGTGAAGAGCTTTTTCCCTCCCAAAAAAAAAAAAAGAGGGGAAAAGAAAAAGAACAGTAGAGAAAATCACAACACCAATACTTTACTCAAATTTCTGAGTTTGTTTTTACCAGTAGCTACTTTACTGTAGCTGTTTTACTGTGCTACTTTAACCACACTAACAGTTTTTATTGACATGTTTAATCACTAACAAATACTCTTCAATAACTGAAGAATTTTTAGGGGTGTAGGGAAAGGCTAGACCTATGTTATTTGCATTTTACATAAAGGACTAGGCAGACATAAAAATAACATTTTTATCTCAAGTTGAAGAAGCAGCAAAAGATGAACACAGGAACTGTTCTGAGATCAAACCTTAAAAAAAAAAAATCACTGGGGTCTGGTTTGGGGTTCTTTTGTGTTTTTTCAGAAAAAGTTTCTCCATTATGTAGGCTGCAGTCAGCACAATCTAGTAAGGCAAGTTTTGAGTGCAGCCTCCCTTAACAATATGAGTTTCTTTTGGTGTTTTTTGACTTTTATTACCGATTTCTTCAGTATCACCGATTTCTCCAGTTGACAAAAACGTTTCTCTCTCCTTATTCAGCCTGGTATCTCAGAGGCACATTTACACCTGCCAGGTGGAAGTGACTGACGAGGGCCACCACTCTGCACAACAGCTTTGTGCCCCAGCTCCAGGCACACAAAACTCCAGGCATCTGACACTGGAAATCCTACAGGTGGGCAGACCTGAGAGCGTGTCAGTCTCGAGGGACTGACAAGCACAGCAAGCCCAAGTGCCTTTTGCTGAAGAGGCAACAGAGCCACTCCCCTGCTTTCAAAACACAAGCTCTTCTCTACAGGAAGGTTTTACAGAAGTTTGCTCTTGTGAGTCAGCAGCAAGAACTTGAATTGAGTCTTAATTATACACAAACCTCCCAGAGGATGCTCCCAACAGCCTTCACTGCAAGTAGAGTTTTCTGCCTGTGGCAGAAACTTGGGAAGTTTGCAGGCAGCCCAGTCCTGTGTCTAAGGCTCTAGAATCACCTCTGCTCCTGCTCCATTTCAGCTGTCCTCAAGAAAGGTCTCCCCTGGGAGGACGTGGACCAACCCTTAATTACCAAGAAAGTAATTAAGAAAAACCAGCGTATTGTCAGTGGGTTTGAACTCAGTATTTAGCAATCAGTGCTCTTTTAAGAAGAGCTTCAGAAAATAAAAGGCTGAGAACACCTGCATTCAGAGCTTCATGGGAAGAACAGAGGCAGTGAGCACAGCCAGCTTTGCAGGGGCTCAGGGATGCTTGTGAAAGGTGAAGGCAGACCTGACAGGATTTGATTTCCAAATTGACTGGGTAAGAAGGAAGGAAGTTGGGCTTCTTCTGTAGTTTTCCTCTCTAGCAAACGAAGTACTTGATCAGTGCCACAGGGCTGAAAACTGAAGGGCAATGGCAGCAATGAAGAAAGAAGCTTTTTCTGCCCTCCTCACTCAGAGTAATCGGGGCCAACACCATCAGCGTGGTGCTGGAACAGTTAGTGGAGCAGAAGACTGGCAAATGCTCTTCGTTCTCACTGGGCAAAAGGACAGGGAGCTGTGGCCAGCTAGCACTCCAAAAATGCCTCTTGGATGGCAAAACCTCAGCAGCACCGATCTGCATTCAGTGACATCACCGTGCTGATGGAGACCACCACCCTCCCAGCACACTGAGACACCCTGAGCGTGTCAGCAGCTCCAGCTTCCTGACCCTCCACTCTGCCCCCCTTACTAATGGTTTGGGTTCACCTGCCAGGCTACGCATCCACAGTCAGTAACAGAGCTGAAACAGACAAGGTGGGAGTAATAAGAACATTCACTGGTGCCTACCAGTAACTTTTCCCCATCTGCCCCTTGCATTCTTTGAAGGTAAAACATACAGCATTTAAGGGAAAAGTCAGTTATAGTTGATCACACATAAACAATGCTTGAGACAATTGAACTGTACCTTCTTCACTGAAAACAGAAACTTCTGTCAGGTAGAAATTTGTCGCCTCACCTTTACTACAGAAACATGGATTGTAAGATGGTTCAAAAGAAAAAGACTCACTTCAATTGAGAGGAGTTTGACAGGAACAACTAACCTACAGGAAAAAAAAGTACATTTGTGTTTTAACAGCTTTTCCTTCGAAACACACACTTGAATCCTGTTCATTGAACTGGTCTTCTGCCTTCTTAACTTGAAACATACATCACATGGTTAATGGGAGAAAAACAAGAGAACTTCAAACATGACCCTCTGATCTGGTTTTCTTCCTCTCCTCATCTATTACTACATTATTTGGAACACACCAGGCAAGAAGCACCCTTTCTCACAGATGTAAATCTTGCACTTCCACTCTGTGATTTTTTTTTTTTTTTTGCTCTCCTCGGTATCAATATAAAGTACCTAAAAAACAATGCATCAAATGCTTGGCCCACAGTTTTCGTGCTCTGGAGTTTGGCTTAGGGGTTTTATAAACTGAGAATACACAGGTGGGGGTCCTTAAAACATCTACAAAAATACATAAATAGCTCAGTAGATGGGACGTAGGGATGCTCTGAGACTCCCATACCCCGGCCGAACGACACTAGAATGTGAACCGATCACACCAACGATCCCAATAAACCGCCTTTCCCCTCAGAAAACAAACGCGCTGAAAGGAGCAAAAGCACGTTTTGGGAGCATGTGCCCAACTTTCCGGCCTCGAACACTCCCCCAAGGTGACTCGGGGGCGGGAAGCCCTCAGGAGAGGGCTTGTTTACCGCCCTCCCTCCGCCCCGGGCTCCTCTCCCGGCGGATCCGCCGCGCTGTGGGGGACACACCGCCGGTGCCCGGGCTGCCCGGAGGGCTGGTCCCGCCGGGAGACCGCGGGGCAAACAGCGCGGAGCTCCCCGCTGCCGTCCCCTCCGCCGCGGCCGGCGGGCAGCGCTGCCGGACAGCCCGCGGCGAGGCGGCGGCTCCGGGACCACCCCCCCTTCCCTCGCTCCCCGCCGCCTCTCCGTGCGGCTAAAGGCGGGAGAAGCGGGCCCCGACCCTGCGAAGGGCGAGAATACCTTTCTCCTCCCG
>VZTB01014841.1:161316-175063 GCA_013397245.1 Thryothorus ludovicianus | reverse complement strand
CCCTCTGCTTCCGGGTTGCGGCGGTACCGGGCTGTGCCCGGGGCGGCGGGGCCGTTGCCGAGCGACAGCGCCGGGGCCCGGGCCCGAGCCTGGCCCGGTTCGGCAGCGCCCGGGATTTGGGAAGCTGCGCCGGCCGGTCTCAAACCCGGAGCTGCAGGTGCCGGGCTGAGGATTCCGGGAGCGGGGCTCCGCTGCTGTGGGGTCTGGAGCACGAGTCCTGCGAGCAGCGGCTGCGGGAGCGGGGCGTGCTCAGCCCGGAGGAAAGGGAGCCCAGAGGTGGCCTCGTCACTCCCTGGAATTCCCGGAGAGGAGGCTGCAGCCGTGTGGTGCCGGTGTCAGGACAAGAGGACACAGTCTCCAGCTGGGCCAGGGAGGGTCAGGTTGGACATGAGGGGGAATTTCTTCGCACCAAGGGTGATTAGCCATTGGAATGGGCTTCCCAGGGAGGCGATGCTATTGCCACACCAGGAGGTGTTCAGGACAAGACTGGATTTGTCACTCAGTGGCATATTGTAGTTGACAATCTGGTATTCACTCAAAGGTTGACGTCGATGATCGTGAAGGTCTTTTCCAGCCGAATTGATTCTGAGATTCCGTGACTCCTGGGATCCCTACACCAGGTCCCCAGCCCCTGCTCCCACCTACTGGAAAATCACTGCTGGCTGAAGGAGAGGCCAAGGTTCACCTGGGTCCAAATGTCGAGGGAGGCACCCTGGCCCCTGCGCCACTCAACCTTCTCTGTACCAAGAGTAATGTTCTTCACACCAGCTCCCATGGCTAAATAAACAAATACAAATCTTCCCTGCAGCTGTACAGATGTTCTTAGCTTCACCTGTGCCCCCGTGGAGGGAAGGCCCCTTCCCCATGCAAGCCAACAGATTTATCCCTGGAGCACAGCAGGTGCTTGGCTTAGAGAAGGAGTGATGTGACCGAGGACATGTCACAGCCTCACTGTGCTCAGTACCTGACACAGCTTCACCAAGACAGAGCAGTTCACAGGGCTACAGAGGTGTCTGATTGAAGTCAAACACAGGGTCTACATGTGGAAAAAGCAATTCCAGATAAACCATACTGAGAAGGTCTCATGTGCAGCCCTTGATCAAGGACTGGCTTTTCTCTGGTGATGACCCTCCTGTGCCTCACGTGTATCAAAGAGAGGTGACGTACAACTTAGCAACATTTGAGTAGTGACATTTCATTTCTTTTCTCATAGTCTGTGCTAAACACAAACATTAGCATCTCTACTGTAACAATTAATCGTGGTACAGTTCCTAACAGTGAAATCGTTAATCTTGCCCCACTCAGTGATGCAGGGAAGAACCCAGTTTACCTTTTAATAAATCAGATGAGTCCTCTTTACAAAGCACATTTGAACGTTCATATTAGACCATCTCCTGGAGGGTTGCTGTTATCTTTCCCTGATTTCTTCACTTTGTCCAGGTCATGTGCTTTGGTAGCCCAAGCACAATTTTCTCATCTAGATGATAAAAATGAGAGAGAAACCAACAGGTAAATTTTTCTTTTCTTCTTTTTACATCCATTATGTGGAGCAAATATTTGAATGCATATCCTAGATCATTGAATATTTACCAAGCTACTGAATATTCTAGTGTCCTGTGGGATCTGTTCCACATTTTATAAATCAATGTTTATTGGACCAGAAGGGGAGAAAGAAAAAACTTATCTCTCTTCCTGTAGAGGCCATCTGCATACATTCTGCAGTTTCATTTGTAAAAGCAGCTACAATGGCCGTAATTTTTGAAAATATCTAAAGCAAGTATGTACATATATAAAAGGGGGAAAAAAAAATAAAGCCTGATGTTTATAACAGCACGAAAATAAAAGACGAGATAAAAGACAGGAATAAAACGAGTCTTCAACTTAAAAATAGAAGTGTCCAAATGTTACAATTCCAGTAATAAAATCCTTACCTCATTTTGCATTTTTTTGTTCAGGTGCTTCAGTTGATCCCACTGTAGAAGCAAGAAATTGTGCTGCTGACTGAGATGAGCATGACCTGTCTTCTTACACTTGTTGATTCTGGAGGCCTGAAGGCAGAGCAGCAATCAGCATTATCATACATGTAGGGAAAATTCACCTAAAGGGTAGCATTTCAGTATTTGGATGAAAACCAATCATGCTGCAAACTGGGAAGTTATTTTCTGAGGACACTGGTAGTGAGCTGTATACACCAAGGGCTAAAGCAATGCTCAGAAGGGCTTAAAAATGTTCTGTTGGGAAAAAAATGAGCATGAAAATGGCACCAACAGAAAATTGGTGTTGGTTTAATGATCTTTGTGTATTTGGTCCATCCAAGGCCTAGTGAATTAGGTTAAGAATGAGGAAATTCTGCCCAGGAAAACTGGGCAGTGTCCAAAATTAGTATTTAAGAGATATATAGCCTAGGCAGAATACTAATAGCTGCAAAATGAACATTTAACATATGGATAAAGTAATGACTGGTTAGAGGGTTCCCATTAGAGATATAATAGGAAATGTAAATTAAAATGAGAGTGGATACTATGCTATACAAGGGAATAAATGTACCAAAGGAGAGCTGGAGCCTCAATCCAACCGGACTGGCATTAATGCCCCTACGTGCAGCATTTCCACTGCCACCAACCATCCTGACCAAAATTAAGGCAGTGGCACTGCAGATTCCATGCAGAGCAAAGCTGAGCAGGGCCCTGCAGGAGGCACTTTGGGGCCACTGGAGGAGCAGCACTGGCTCCATGGGGGTCACCTGTGGTGTGGGAGCCGTGGCATGCCAGGGGTGTGGTAACCCAGTTAGCTGGGATAAATCAAAATTTAGCCCAAATTCTTTGCACAAGGAGTAGATTTAGAACCCTGGAAAGCAGAGGGTTGAAACCTTAGACTTATAAGGTCCAGCCTCTGCCCTATAAGCCACGATTGGGCAGCTATCCCATGTAAATCCTATATCTGGCCAGGTTAGCCATGCCCCTGGTCTTTGGAGACCGAGTGCCTCTGGAAGCAGCTCCAGGCCATGCAGCCTGGATGCTGCCTGGAAAGCACATGGTCACTGAAATGGATTAAAGAACATCTCTGGGCAACATTCATCATTCCTGTCCAGTTTTTTACAGCCATGCTTTCCTGGCCAAACCATGTAGCAGAGGAAAGCCCCCTCTGGACTGCTACACAGGAGGGAGGGGGCATGAGATTCAGGTTTTAAAGAAAGGATCCAAACATCAGTTGGAGAAATAGAGAGGGTGGGAATGGGAGTTGGCTGTTCCAAGTCTTGATAGTCTTAAAAACATTTGAAAATTTCCGTGTCAAAGAGGGAAGGGCAAAGTGGTGCCACCTTCACAGCTGTTTTTTTACACTGTTTATTCATTTTTTGCCTTGAATACAGTGAAAAAGGTAAATATGGAATTAAGATATCCTTAAAGTCCTTAAATAACTCAAATTTTCATAATTTAAATATCAATTCTATTGATAAAAATTTAAAATTCAGATCTATATTCAGATTACTCCCTCAATTTCTACCTCATTAAAGAAGAAAGCAGCAGAACATCATGGACAGTTTCACAGGTTAAGAAAAAATTTGTTCATCATGTGTGTGAAAGTACCTTTTTAAATGTATAATATCTGTAGCTATTAAACAAAATTGATTTATTACACCAATAGCAGAGCAATATAGTAATCTAAAATGTGTTTATAAATTATTTATATTTAATAAAAATTTATTTCAGCCATCATTACTCTTCTCAAACCTTGCTTGTGTAGCAAACTGTGCGCTATGCACGGCCCTGCTGATTTTGATAAACCCTGCACCGTGCACCTTTCCACTGCTGGAAATTCAAAGGCACACTTTCAGCCCCTGCACATTAACCATGAAGTCTCTCCTCCTGTCCATTCCTATCACATGCTGGAAGTGTTCCAAGTGCTTTTCCCAAGGCTCCCACAATATCGCTGGTGAGATGTCACCTTCCATTAGCACGTCCACTCTGAGATACACTAACACGCACTGAAAACATAAAATGCACATCATCCATCTTTCATGTGACAGCTGCAGCCCACCTCCTGAACTTTCCAGCTCCTGGCACACCTGGATCAAGGTTCTGTTAATAAAATGATGCTGAGTGACAGAAGAGTGGGAGTTAACTGCCTGCAAGCATAGGATAAACTGTTAGCTGGAATTTCTCTGGTTTGTTGCCTTGGGCAAACGTGCTAAAGAGGAAACAAGAAACTACAAGCCCCAATTGTCCAAGTGGGTGAGTGGAGATGAAGATGAAAGGCAATATCCTCCTGTTACTCACAGCTTTGTGATTTTCATCCACTTTGTCAGGGAGCTAGGTTTTGGTCCATGGAATACTGTGATAGCTAAACTGTTCAAAGAAAGAGAAGACAAATGTGTCTGTACTTGTTATAGGTCTGTTGATATGATTGCATGATTCTATTGTTTCATAAGTAATCAAATGCACAGTGTTTCAGTTTAACCACTAAGGTTATGGTCATATCTAGATACCATCATTTCTGGTAGTAAATAAATAATATATTAAACACATCAATAATTTAAGACAATTATTCAAATAATATATACACATTATACATATATACACTATTGTATTAACTGTATGTGTTGTATATACTATATGTATTAATATACATATATATATTGTTTTTTAATACTTTGATAAACACTTGTCTCATTTTTTTATTTGTAGCAGCATTACAAACTTTTAGAAGAGAATTCTGTCGATCCTTTGAAGTCAGACCTATTTTAAATCAACTATTTTGGAAAACGTTGTTCCAATATAGTAGTATTTTAACACAGCTCAGTCTGGTGATGTAAAGGAGTGGAGCTTTTTCCCAAGACTTAATTACAGTTCCAAAGTACCAGGTGTGATCATGTACACCATGTGGGACTGATGCATGTTATTTGTAATTGCTGCGTGTTGTTACCATGTTGTACCTGAGTTCTGCTGTTCACTACAGCCGTAGGCAAAGGAGGCGAGGGAGAAAGGCAAAAGAGAAAGAGCTTTTCAGAGTTTCCACAATAACCCCACAGACCTGATTTTTTTTATGTGCAGCAGAAGACCCAGGAAAAAAGGCAGGAATGTTCAACCTAGGCTCCTCTCCAGGATCAGCATCATATGGAAGAGATAAAAATACTAGCTGAAAAATTCAGCAGTTGATCCAGACTGAAACTGTCTTCTGCTCCTGGAACTATTCCTGGCTCAGAGAGGAAAAGAGGAAGAAAAGAGAAGTGTCCCAACTCGAAGATGACTCAGTGCAGGGTGGAATGCCACACTGGCTCCCTGGGACTTTGCCACAGTTCAGGTGTTTGTAGCTGCGATGGTGGTGCTTGCACAAACCTTTTCAGGCCTCTGCCAGTGACCCCTGGGAACAGAAGTAACTTTTAATCTCATTCTGTATCTGAATGAACTAAGATGTATCTGAATAAACTAAATTGTATTCTATAAAGTACTTGACAGAGAAGGAAACTTGAAGTAGGAAATTACTCTTCTGTATGCCGCTTAAAAAAGTGGAATTCCTGTTCAGCCTACAATGTCCTCAGTAAAAAATAAAGATATAAAGATTGAAAGCACAAACAGAATGAAAGTCAATGTGACCTCAATAGAGAAGAACAGAGTTTAAAAAAAACAAAAAAAAGAAGATAGCAGGGTTTAACCATGTGCTCAAACATAAAGTACATAAAAGCAATTCCACTGACTTTGCTGGCACCACTGACGTAGTCTGTGACTGCTGGGAGCTTGACCTCTGCAGGCTGTGTACAACCTTCCTATCATCAAGGGAGTCACCCACCAAGTGTCTCTGCAAGGACAGAACATAATTAAATGGGATCACATCTAGCAGAGAAAAGCATAATGTTAATCCGCAGTAGTAGTAAAAATATTCCCTGGTTATAAAATCCCTTAAATAGCTTCTCTTCTTCCCAGAAAAACAACATCCTGGCATTAGAAACATTCCAGCCAGGTGACCCTAAGGAGAGGCAAACTTGCTTTTCCTTGTTTTGGTTCTTCCCTCTTTCTGTGCTTGGATTTTCATTTTGAGACTGCAAAGGACAGAAGGTGAGTGATTTATTCCAACATGCTGTGCCAGTATAGAGCTGAGCTGGGGCTGGTTGGACTGGGGAGCAATTGGTTGCTAAAACCAATAAAAGATGGGAGTACCTTTAAAAGATGTCTAACCTGCTGGTTGTTAAATTAGGCTGAAATTATATTATTAAAGAAAGCTTTCAAGTATCAGACATGAAAGATTGTCATACATTCTCCACTGAGGAAGTCTAGAACTCACCAGAGGGGACATCCACTGCCATTATTCTGCTATTTCATCTGTTTTGTCATTTATAACAACTTTGTCACCAGATAGAAAAAAAAAAAAAGCTAAGAGGTGGTTGAGAGCTGAAAGAATAGGCAGACAGAACAGATAAATGATGTAAGAATTGGGAAAATAACTCAAAATTTTAAAATTATAAACAGTGTAAAGCTGGTACAAAACAATTGATAAAAAGTGAGGCTATTTTGAATGTGTTATACATCTTATTATTTTTGTTTCAACAGATAACGTGCATCACCAAAATCAGTGGAATTGTACAACTACAAATACATGTTAATTTCATAAATAACCAGAAATAACTGAATCCATTTTTCAAGTCTGCTTTTCCATCTCTCTGCTTTGCTTGGTTATTTTGTTTGGTTTAGCTTTGTTCCCTCCAAGTGATGCCATCTATCCACGCCTTGCTATTCTCACCATTTCTGATTGATTTCCTTGTCAAATCCTTCCATTCCTACACACCTTTTGGTGCACAGACTGGAAGCAAACATCGAGGCACATTTTGGCTATGAAAATACAGGTGCTAGTGAGCGTTAGTGAGATTCTGGGTGGGTACAAACAGAATCCCAGAATATCCAAGATGAAGGAGTCACTGTGGCTGGATTCCCCGCAGGAGATCTTGGCACAAAGCAAGGTTGCACCAGGGTGCTCAGAGATTTGATGAGTTTAGTGCTGAACACCTCCCAGGGCAGTGGATTCACAGCCTCTCCAGGCAGCCTTGGCTGGGTTTGCTGATGTTTCTCACCACTCTTTTTACGTTTTTGCCTGGAATCCAGCTTTAAAGGAGTATCCATGGAATTTCAGTTCCATTCTCAGGAATGGAACCACGATTCACATCTGGGGAATGTGAATCCCCACGCTCAGGACCTTTCTGGCACCGCAGTGATCCTGCTGGAGCCTCAGGCCTCTGCTGGAGAGTCCTTTGCTTTGAGGCAAAGAACTGTGTCTTTGTACTGGATGGAGTCCAAGGCAAAAGGAAGAGTTGGGGTGGAGGGGGTCTGCTGAAGCAATGGCATGGCTCCTTTCCAGGTAATTTTTCTTTCTAATTTTACATTACTCTTTTGTCTTCTCTTACATTTTGTTTGCTTCACCTAACATTTCGTGTTGTTTGTTGCTCATCTTTCTATTACTAGCACAGTGTATTTTTATCCCCTGTAAATGCAACACATGCTCCTGCTCCTTTTCTTGCAATGCTTCCAGCACTGCATAAGCAAATCTACATTTTCCTTTTCATTTTTTTCCATCTTAATGCAATATATACCATATCCACTTCACTACTTTCCCCTCAATTAAATTGTTCTAAATTATTTGTTTGGTGTGAAGGGAGAAGAGAAATGTCATAAAAATAACTGCTTTACCTTTAATCACCTGGGTATGATAACAGTTTGTGTGTATTGTATTCAGTGTAATTATGGTATTTTACTTGGCAAAAAGTCATTCAAAATTTGGGAGTTCATGTTTTAAAGGATATAAAATTAAAAATAATTCTATATTAAGTATGATATTTACTGAGCCTGAATGGCATTAATTAAAATGTCCTCCCCATAACTGGAATTTATTGCTTTATAAACAGCATTTACTGTATCAGTAACATACGATGAGCTATACAAGAAAAGTATGACATTTACATCACAATTCCTACAAGATATTTTAATTATTTTTCTTTTTTTTTTATAGTCCTCATTGCCATTAACTATTTTTTGCCTTGTTACAGCAGTTTTTGCTGCTAGCGTGTTAATAGCTTTTCCTACCGTTCCCAATTCAGTGCAAATCTTTTTACCAGTCCACAAGTATTTCTTGACCTGTAGGAGGCAGGTTTGTTTTCATTCCCTCTCAAGCTGGCCAAGCTTGGCAGAGGCCCTGGTACCCTCCTTGTTGTTAATCCATCTGTACTTATGGACAAGAAACAGTACAGTTAAGGCTGATAAATAGCAAAATCTCCAAATAATCCATTCCAGGGAGAATGAAAACTTTCTGGCTGCTCATGCATAGCTAGCTGGGAAAAACACCACTTAAATTATGGTTATTCATGTAGGTGGCTACAGGTTGGTGCTACTATGCTGCCTTTTGTTATAAGCTGGGAAATGAATTTACTCTTTCTTTTCTTCTTTTAGCAATCCCTTCCTGAAAACCCTTTCAAGAAGTGGTCCGTAGTGTTCTCATTAGAATTTAATCTCTTATGTTTTAATAACAATCCTACTGGATTATTAAGGTGTTAGAATTATCTAAAAAAAAATAATTATATAATTAGTTTGCAAATTAAGACTATTTGTCTCAGATACATTGCCTTTGGATAGAAACAGAACAGTTTTATGACAAAATGAACCCTCTTACCAATAACTTGCTTATTTTCAGAGGCAGAAAACATTTTTTTTAAACCACAGAGAAATAATGTTTCAAAACAAGTAAATGCATTTCAAAGCATAATTGTATAATTTATCAGGAAGAAGGTTTAGTCCCTCCAACACAGTCACAAACTGTGTTGCACATTACTTCTCTTAATAAATCTGAAAAATGGTCTGAAGTAGCAGCACCCAATTTTACCAACACCCAAACTGCATCCACAGTTATTTGAAGGTAGCATGGACAGGCAGCAGTCCCACCCACTCTGAAAAGTTTAAGAACTGTTTCTTTCAGGAAGCATTCTGTCAAGTGATAGCTAAAAAATTGCAATTTTCAACAAAGTCTTACAATGTGCTGTCATTACTGTGGTGAAAAACATTGTTATTATTGGAAAAATGAAATAGTATTAAGCTGCTGTTATATATGGCAGCATATACTATCAAAGTCTCATCTTGCTGCTGATAAAGCAGGAATCTGAAAAGTCCCTCCAAGACTGATGAATCAGCCCAGGCTCTTTAACTAGGAATCAGGTGAAAATGGAAATTCACCACATGCAGCTGCAGTTTGCCCCACAATGTTTGAATCCAATCACATTTTGTGAAGTGGTCATTAATTTTAGTTCTGCTCATTTTTAGTATCCAAATCAATACCTCATAGACATGATTTGTGAAGAGCACACTTATTATATGAGTTCAATTTCAAGTGCTAAGCTAGAGCTGAGATGTATGTAAGAAATGCTTATGAAATATTTGTTTCCAGATGCAATTATTTTAGTAGTAGGTTTATGAAATAAAATCTTACTTTATGTCCAGATCCAGTTGCATTTCAATGTTTTTATTGGAAATAAGCTCTACTGGAGACAATCTTGTCTGTGAACAAGAGAATCACAAGCTGCTCTCCATAACCTTGTTATTGTTATTTTTTTTTCTGCTGGAGACTTGCACATATTTTAAAGTGAATTGACATTGTGTTGATGCTTTGCATATGGGGTAATAAACAGGTTTATCAATATACAATCCATCTGAAACCAGTGTATTAAATATTTGAGTTAGTTCTTTGGGCCTTGCTTCAGTTGCATTTGAAAACAAGGTTGACTTTTCTGGATATGTGAATAGCACTGTTAACAATAAGAAAAATGCTGTGTTCATCATGAAGCCCTTCTTTGGTTCATGAAGTATTAACAATTTTCTGTTCACAGAATATGTATTCCAGGGTTTTTTTTTTCAAATATTATTATTTTAGACTGCCTCTGTAAGGCAGCGAAACAGTTTTCATGATGATTTCTGGATTTGACACTCATCTTAATTGCTGATAATTCCCCCTATTTAACATTAAAAATTAAGTAATATGAAACATTGCCAAAAAACTTGATTTAATTGCAAGAGATGTAAATCCACAAAAAGCTCACTTGGAATATGACTTCTCAGACCTTAATAATAAATTGGCCCTTCTGGCAATCTAACTGGACAATTTAGCAAGTTTCTTATACAAGGGAAATCAACTACTCATTAAAAAAAAAAACAAAGATAAATTAGTATTTCATGGTATAGACTAAAGTCTGCAAAACTTCAGCCTCATCATGTTGCTCTAGTTGTGCAAAATGGGGTGGAAATAGCCTGAGGGAAGAATTCCAAAGTAATGAGGTTGGTTCAAGTGGAGCTGACAGAACAACTCTCTGTCAGTCCCCCAACACTAAGCCATACATCCAGATACAGCAGGTAATATTCACCTTAAACTAGCACAAGATCAGCAACAATTTTTCTGTGTTTCTACTTCTGTTTGTCTGGGTAAACACACAACCTAAGACAGTGTTAGAAGGTACAGACCACAACCTTTGTGAGAAGGTAAAACACCAGATTAAACCAGATTAACAGTGTGCAGCCACGTCTGCCTCAGCTGATCCCTGCAGTAAATTTGCACAATTTTCCCCTTTCTATAATAATTGCATCTGCTTAGCTTTAAACTAGCTTGTGTATGAAAGATGGAATAGAGAGTGTATTTTAGTTCACCCTGGCCATATGATGGCAATATGTCTGCCAGACCTACAGTGGCACAAGGAAAACTAATTGAGACACTGCCAAAGAGACATAACACTTTTACTAAGAAATTCTTTACATCTTTCCAAAGGGTCACAGCCAGTGTTTCAGATTTAGGCTGGTTTATTGCCTAGAGCAAATTTGGTTTTGATAGACTTATGCAAGCCATGGAAAAGGTGATCTAGAATGGTTACATGTTTCAAACGTGAAAAATATCCCAGGGAAAATAGAAAAGCTGCTGCACTTGAACTTCTTCATGCAAATAAAGACTTACCTGAATATAAATGATGTGCAGTTTTGAACAAGGCTGCCAAGCTGAAAAAAAACAAAGCATATTAATATCATAATCCCAAGATGAGATATCTCGATCTTAGTTTGATAGAGATGATTTAAATCCTAGATTAAGGAGGTCATCACAGTGCAAGTCATGGATAGAGGGAAATGAAAAACCAGAAAATAGAAATTCCAGCCATAGTTATTTAGTGAAAAATCAATTTAAACACACTCAAAAAAAAGTTCAAAATTAAAACACTAGTGAATTTTATTTTTATTGGTTCTCCACTGTCCTTCCAGCATAGACACAAGTCTGATATTAAAGTGCTTTTGTTAGCACAGCTGACTTTGCTTGATGAACCAATCCTTGTCAAAATATTCATTTACTGATATAACTCTGCCAGCAGCCTTTTTCCTGTGTATTATCCAGCCTCATATGAGGTCTGCCTCTGCATTTCTTTCCATCCTTAATTGGCCATCACCCTCTTTAGGCAGTTTGACATCACCTTATCTAAATGAAATACTGCAGTGATTCAGCAACGACAGCTACAGGTTTAAAATGTTTGAACTTTTTTTGTGTGCTAGTTTAATATCAGTAAATGGTATAAAACCAGCAAAACTGATGGCAGAGTCTTGTTGGATTCTCCTGGTGTATTCCTGCACCTGAACTGGACTAGAGAGATGCCTGGAAATGTTTTTAGTCCCAAAGGGCAGGTGCTGAAGGCAAAACCTTCAGTGATGATTGAATACCATCTGTGGTCATAAATGCCATTTCAGAAATGATGTCAAGTTCCAGTTGAAAAAGTAACACCCTGAGAGAGAAAACTAAAATGGGAACTGCCTGAACACCAGACACTGTGCTCCAGATTCTGAAGAAACATTAATGGGAATGCTAAAATTTTATTTCTTCAAAGACTTACCAGATTCTCCCCTTATAGAAAAGTTGATATATAAGAGTTTTCTTCAGGAAGAAAAAGTACATCAAGGATAGGCTCAAACAGGAATTATCAGCGAGGGGCATTAACAAAATTATATCAGTAGCCATGGACAGTATTTTGATGGATGGAGAGGGGTGGGAAATTTTGTGTGGTTTTTGTTGGAGTTGGTTTGTTTTCTTAGGAAAAATCGGGATTTGGGTTCCTTGTCTTAAAAACAGCTTTGGCAGGATAAAAATGGAAGCAAGGTTCCTTCCTACAGGTCAAATTCCAGCAATAATAAGACAATGCAGCTGCATGCTCTGGCTCTGTACATATCCCCAGGCTGTCTGTGGAGGCTAGGCTGGCTTACAGGGAATGAAACCTGGCAAGGCCTTTCAGATGTGGGTAAATTAGGTCAGGCAAATGTGAAACACAATCAAGCAAACACTCAGAAAATAAATGTCCAAGTGATTGTGATGCCTATGGCACACTAAACGAAAAAATAGTTTTTTGAGAATTCCAGTGAACTTTTCTTTTCAGTGAACTTTTATCTCAGTTATTCTGTCAGATAGTATACTTGGAAAGGGTCTAGCAGATTTACTTACTTATTGAGTTTTGGTCCCAAGTTTGTAAGTTCTGGAAACACATTGGCTTGAGTGGAATCTCTGTGGTACACACGTTAGCAAATGCATCATGTCTGGGAAAAGAGCAGCCTAAGAAAAAAAAAAATAAAATGGAGAAGCACAGGTGCAAAATTATGATTAGTAACAAATGGAAGATATTTACTACATAACTATATCTTCTACTTTTTGATATCTGCAAAATCTGATATATATTAATAATCATTGAATATGAAATTGCATTGATAACACTGGAGTTCTGATATCTGTTATTATTAAATTTCTAATGCCAATAAAGCAGAATCTTTAAATATTTATTGAAGTGTCTTTTAAACACTGAATGGGCGAGTAATCCTGCTTTTTAAAAGTCAATATATACAGAGTATATTTTCACTCAGATCATGCTGTTTCCAGCTACCAATTATAACCTGCTTTTCTTCAATCTAAGGAGCCCAGACTCCTTCAGCTCATATAATATGTGAACATATTTGTGCCATCTCAAAAGCAGATAAGCTGAATTTTTAGATGTTTTATGTATGGGATGTCAGTCTTAACAAATGTTGCAAATACAGCTCAGCAGCATAACAAGACTGCTTAAATCCTATATATTAAGAATAAAAGTAGAGAGCTGAGTGACATTTTACGTCAGTTATTGCTAATATGAATGATGAACGATATCTAGAAATACACATAAATGTGTGTGTATACCTCAAAAATAAAGATTGCTTTGAAAGAAATGGTGCATCATTTCTTTTCTTCTCATATCCAGGACACACTGAATGAATTTCAAAGATGAAGAATGGAAGACATCACCTCACTGCACGTTAACAGCCTTGGCTTGAAGTATCTGCTTTCCCCACATGCTGCTTGCCCTGTGTAAAGCACACTGGCAGTGTGAGACAATGGAATTACAAAGCTTTTCTAAAGCAGTGGTGTCTCAAAAATTTAAAGTATCATCTCTAACAAAAAAAAATTTCACTTTCTCCTGTTTTTATGTGTTACACCATGTCCACTCCAGATGGCCCCTGCCACACTGCGGGGTCCCTCCCACGGGGGACAGCTCTCCATCAACTACTCCAATGTGAGTCCCTCTCATGAGCCACATCTCCCTGCACCCTGCTGCACTGTGAGTCCATCCATGGGGTGTGCTGGATCCCTGCAGCACTGTGAGTCCATCCATGGGGTGTGCTGGATCCCTGCTGCACTGTGAGTCCATCCATGGGGTGTGCTGGATCCCTGC
>VZTB01014841.1:121614-160598 GCA_013397245.1 Thryothorus ludovicianus | reverse complement strand
TGGATCCCCAGGGGCTGTGGGTGGATCTCTGCATCCGTTATGGATCCCCAGGGGCTGTAGGGGGATCTCTGCATCCCCATGGATCCCCAGGGGCTGTGGGTGGATCTCTGCATCCCCGTGGATCCCCAGGGGCTGCAGGGCACAGCTGTTCCACCCTGGTCTCAACAGAGGCTGCAGAGGAACCCCAGCTGCAGTGCCTGGAGCACCTCCTGCTCCTCCTTTCCCACTGCCCTTGCTGTTTGCAGAGCTGTTCCTCTCACATATTCTCACCCCACTCTTCTCTGGCAATTACAACTGCACAATAACTTTTTTTTTTTCTTTCTTCTAAAATGTTTTATCACAGGGGTGTTACCACCATTTCTAGTTGGCCCAGCCTTGACCAGTAGCAGGTCCATCTTTGGAGCCACCAGGGATTGGCTCTGCCAGACGTGGTAGAAGCTTCTGGCATCTCCTTGCAGAAGCCACTCTGGTAGTCTCCTTAGTCAAGACCCTTGGCTTTATCTGGTTCTTCTTCTCAGGGTCAGGATTAAAAGTGTGAGAGACAGAAATTGTGTTCGGACATGGATGTTTATTATTTCTTATCTAAGTTACAGCCTCACTGACCATGAGTGTTTCTGCATGCTAAGTTATCAGAGCAAAAATGGAGTACAGAGCTCTGTCTTCAAGGTTTTTTTAAGACTACACTACCCAGTTATGAGATGCCATTTAATTTATTTTAACTTCTAACCCCATAACTAATCACCCATGCCCTGCACTGCAGACTTTTCTAAGCAATCACACAAAATCACCCAAACTTGTGCAGAAGGAGAAGAAGACTACACCCTCCATCTTGTTACACATATATTATTATATCCCAAAACTCCAAACTCTAAGTCTTTCACTCTGTGATATAACACACTTCTATTCAACTCCACACTCACAATCTCAGTGCTGTCACTCAGTTTTGGAAGCCTTTTCCATGGCCTCAGATCAAATGCAGTGTGTCTCTGAGGATCATTCCCTGTCAGCACAGAAAGCCTGAAATCCTCTGTGTCCAGGGTTCTGACAGTCCCCCACTACCAAAACCAGGCCATACAAGCTCAGTGAATCCCCAGTATAGTCCTCCATAATATTGCCATAAAAGAGGACAATGGATGAGTCAATAAGTACAAGTGTCACATTTGATTTCTGGGAGCTCACGTGATCTGCCTTCCCAGTTCAGCATTTTAATCCCATATGGGGTTAATTTTCAATTCACATTCAGATGGGGTAAAATGTTTGAGCATTTGCCTAAACTGTTAATTGAATGTGGGCCCAATTCATCATTGTTCACTTGATCTGCATTTGGGGGTAGGTTATTATTTTTTGAAAACTGTTCTGTGAAATGCAGATTATCGATTGTTTGATGATCCAAGAAAGTGACTCAGTGGGGAAGTGTGCAGTGAGCACATCAAAATGAAGAAATAGTCACAGAGGAAAATCATTAAGATTTCTGAAATATTTGGTGTATTTTAACTGTGAAATACACAGTCTTTAGATCAATATTGTGGTCAGTAATGATTTTCAGTGCTGTAATAGATAATGGATTTGCGATCAAAGAAATTTTCTAACCTAGAGCTTTTAGAATGCTAAAGCATCTAGACCAAATATTTTTTTATCATTACTCAGAAATCAATTAAATATAATTAGCAAAGCACCCATTATATACAAGCTAATTCTAAGAAGATACCTGTTTTACATAAGGTCCAGCTAGGCTGAGCAATAAAAAGATTTTTTTTTCCCTTCAGGAAAACAAGTAACAAGTAGCATCTGTAAAACTCAACCAGACTAATTTGCAAGAAGTTTTGGAATTAGCTAAATCTGTCTAAACTCATCTGCTACATTTAAACTGAAACTCATCTGCAGGTGAATTATTGAAAAAGGTGAGGTGCAAAAGGATGGGTTTCTACAAGTAGATTAGCAGCTAGAGGAAGTCTATGGAAATAGTGGGACTACTCCTGAGCAGGACAGGGAACTGATGCCAGAGGCACAGAAAAGAGTAAAATACTCCATGCCTTCTTCACTTCAATCTGACCTTCAGTAAAGAAAACTGCCACTCTCTTCTCAGAGATATCTAGACAGGAAAAGAAGCATCTTAAAATACAGCAGTTTCCAGCTAAATGTAAGAAAATGCTCATTTGTGGGAAGGTGATCACTACAGCAGGTTGCCCAGGACCCTCTCCCATCAGGTTTTGAATATCTTCAAGGATGAAGCCCCCACAACCTCTCTGGAGACCCTGCCTGATCACGGGCACTGGACCAGGCCATCTCTAAAGATCCCACCCTATCTCATCCACTCTGTAATTATATGAAAAAATTAGAAAAGAAAGTAAATTTTCTTTATTACAAAAGAAGCTGGATTCATGGTATTTTCCCCTTGGTATAATCTAATCTATAATCAAGTACTAAAAAGTAATACTTTCTTACTTAATTTGACTGCTGGATTTTTCCAAGTTGTGCATTGATAGTAGAATTCTTTTGATTATTATTGATGTTGTCTGATTGGAGATGGGATTACTTACATTCATTGTGATTGGCAGTCCTTTTAAAAAAGACATGGAGAAGTGTTTCTGTTAACAGTTCACTGCTAAAGCTGTTTCAGTGAGATAATAGATAGGGAAAAAGAAAACATCTCTTAGCTGTGCTTGGGGCTGCAATTTATTTGGGTGCTTCTTTTTGTCTGCAAAACAACCTGGCAGACCACAGCAAACCCCATCATGATAAGGATTGCTACCTTGCAAATAAATCCCTTGCTAATGATGGTAAAGGCATAACAAACATGAAATTAGACAGCTCCACCATCTATTAATCATGGAGCAAAGAAAAAAGCTGCTTGTTGTTCTACACAATGCATGGTGTAGTACCTAAGCAGAAGAGTTTCCTGAAAACCTTAAAAAAGGTTCTGTTTGGGTTTATTCTTTAACTTGCCCAAGAGATATTTTTCTCTAATCTGAAAAAAATGGGATGACTAAAAAAGGGTATGACAAAGATCTACAAAATCATGAGTTGTATGGAGAAGTTGGATAGAGACCAAGTATTCATTGCCTCTTCCCAAACAAAACCTGTGGGGGATCAAATCAAGCTATTGGGAGCTACACTGGAAACAAATGGAAGTTTTCTTCATGCAGCAGAAGAACTACACACCAGAAGGTGCAGTGGGTGCCAAAAACTTGCAGGGCTCTAGGGGACACTGAACAACTTGACAGAAAACAAAACCACTGACAGTTATTAAATCCTCAAGCACTGCATCTAGATCAAGAAGTCTCTGAGCTTCTCAGAAAGTATCCTGCATATTTACCCCCTTCCTAAATTTTCAGGAACGTTCCCTTTCTGTCACTCTTCTCTGAGCCTCCACTTCAGGCCAGGCTCTCCCTAAGCAATGAGGGGAGAAACAAATAATTACAGAAGACAGGAAAGAGAAAAGGTGGAGGGAAAGAGCAAAATGAAGAAGAAAACAACACCTTTAAAAAGAAGAGACCCAGGCCACCCTGGACAGTACTTACTGTTATCTTCAAATACACATGATCTGGGGAACACTGGGCAGTGCCTGGGGCCATGGGATCTGTGGTCTGAACTGTGTGACCACTGGGAAATGTCAAACACAGCACAAACTTCACAGTAAATATGATAATAAGATGTATCGTTTTACAGTATTATTGCAGGAAGATTATGTTACTTTATGCAGTTATATGAATGTGATTACCCAAATGATAAATTTGTCTCTTATCAATATGTGACTATCAGAAGTTAATAACTCTATAAAAATAAGGTATTATATGTGTAACAAAAGTTATGCATTGAAATAAAGCTTTTGAAAACCAGTGACAGTCATTTAGAATTCAGCTTAAATAAAAGCTAACACAGCCATACCTGAATAAAACGCATCAAGACTTAACAGATTTTATAGGTACCAATGTTTCATATAACCTTCTCCTTCAAGTAGTTGTAGGTTTTAACATAACAAAACCAAAGGAAGAAATATGCAAAATAATGTTACCTTGTAATCCTTTAAAACACACACAAAAATAGGTGAAATTCTCCCTTGAAGGATGAGGATGGGGATAGATTGAGAAGGAAGTGTGTTATTCTCAGTTGCAAGGGAGCAGCAATTTGTACTTTTCTAGCAGCCATTCACAGCACAGAAGTCTAGTAAAGAATTCAAGAAATCACTTGTGATGGTATTCCCTCACTCCTCTTTATTGCAGAAAAAATAAGCATCCAGCATGCTCACTAAGAATTTAAGACAGATTTTAGCACCTAAGGCACCTTCCTATAAAGAACTGCTGCCTGAAGCACAGGACTACTACAGAGAGAGCACTCCACTTATCAAATAGCAATAACAGTGAGATATTTTACTTCAGCTAGTGGCAAACATTTGGAACCACCAGTTTCAGGGTGTGTATTTTTCCTTTTGATGCAAGTATTGCCTCATCTATTCCCCAGAACAGCCCAACTGGCTACCAAGGTGCAGAGCAGTTGTGCAGCATGCACAGATGCACACACACGTGTCACATACTCTGTCCCTCTTTCACTCAGAGGAAATCTCTCTGTCTCTGGTAGGAGAGGTTTCCAAAAGCACATATTTTAAACCCAGAAATCAGGTTTCAGAGTAATACACCTTCAACCAGAGGAATTACTGATACATTAAGAAGAATGGATGAAAATGTTTCTTTCTCTTCCACTTAATCTTCAAGCAGAATTTCCTTTACACCAAAGACAAGAACTATCATATCTTTTCACACGAAGTTTAAGTTGGAAATGCATTGGCACCAAGAGAAATAATCATCAGTTCTTTCTCCTTACCTCGTGCCATCCTCCTCCCCTTGCACTGGCACAAGTGTTGATCAGGGTGAAGAAATTATCTGGGCTATCAGTGACTGCCAGTATTTCCCTGGCCCTCTGGTGGCCTCCTTTAGGTTTCTGCAGCTTCGGGTGCAAATCGAGCCCTGCCTTTAATAAATGCAAAAGGCTTTATAAGTCCTCTCTCTCTTACCAGGAGCTTTATGTAGGCCTGAACCAGACTTTTTATCCTGCAAGTTAATTTCCAGGTCATCTTTTTTATTCCTAATGTTATTAACCCTAACCTCATGTTAATATTTATGTTACCAAGTAATAGTCACATTAAGTTGAAACTACTCTGGGAGTGTGGGAGGCGAAACAGAACTCGAGAGATCTTTGTTGCCAAAAAAACGTGTTGCAGTTAGCTGGCAGACAGTGGAATAGCAGCTACTGGTGTTCAGAGCTTTGCTCTCTAAGTGCTCCTGAAGGCCTTAGGAAACATCCAAAGTCAATTTGAACCCCTCAGTTCTGAATCAGGGTCTGCCAATGCCAGCAAAACAGCAGCCCCAGGAAATCTGAATGCTCCTGGTTTACTCTTCAGACCCCACCATGCCACTGCAGTTGTGCTGCTGTAGGACATCTTCAGGAAAAGAAATAAAGATTTTATAAAAGCCAAGCTAAAAGCACTATTTTAAAGTTTCTTTGTAAGTGTATAAAGCTTTAATTAGCACTACTCAGCTGGAAAGCTTATAAATGTTTGAATAGCAGTAAGAATTAGTTTACTTCTACATACATCTTGGCATAAATTGGGGTCACGTGTAATTATCCAAATGACAGCATCCTCTTTGAGATAGTCTTAGAGGATCACATTTCCTGATCAATGTTGAAAGTAACTAATATTTATGAGTGATCCTGAACCTTTAATGTACTTCCTTTTTATTCTTTAAAAGAATTACTTATGTTCAGAGCTTCATTCACACTGGAATAAGCTCTTCCATGTCACTTTTTGTGACAATTACTAAAGCTCTGTTTTATTCTGTGGCTCCAAAGATAATTGGCAATGTTTAACTAAATATTAAATATGAATCCCTAAGAAGGTTTTAAACCTGAATTCTGAGTGAATGCATAATGTGAGAGATATTTTGACTATTTTAATTCAGATGTTCTCACACTACCATCAAAAACTGTATTTAGCTGTCAAAGTTATAGGTTCATCTTTAAATGCTAACAAGGTCAAAATATTTTCCTGTGAAAAAACATGAACTATAATTCAGAAAGAGAAAATACTTTAACTTCTCACAGCAAAGACTTTCTGATTTGCCTAAATCCTTTGAATACCAGATGTAATTTTGAAGAATTTTACTCTGAGTGAAACTGCTTTGTGACTACATATGCACTAAGCACATGAGTTAAAGGTCTTCCCTTTAAAATAATGTTTTTTCCAGTTGCTCTTTTCTGATGCCTCATACCAAATTCACTTCCCATTACAACTCACTATCATTTAATGCACCTTCATTTCCAGAGCCAGCCAGCATTACCACTGTGAGCTGCCCCCTGGGGATATCACTACAAAATCAGGTACTCCAGATTCTATTAATTTCATCCAGAATTATCAGTGGATGAATCCTCAAAGTGTATATCCCTTAAGATGTTTCTCACTGTATTGTTTAGCACAGACTAATATCCAGTTCAGCATTAACTAAAGTGTTTTAATTGATGCCTAATTTCCAGTCAAGGGGCATCTCCAGATGCCAAATATTTACTTGTATTAATATATTTCTTTGCTGAAGTAAAGGTTACTCAAGAGGGTATTTTAATTGACATTACTGTATTCCTGTTAGGCCTTGGTATTGCTCTTGCCAAGGTTTTGCATTTTGGTTGTATGAATTTCCTTGGAAATAATAGTTTTGTCATCTGTTTCAGATCCCATGGCACCTATGGCAACAATAGGATGGACAGACAGTTTCAAGGTTAAACTAAGCACCAAACACTATTTCAGATTTTATTCACCTGGCACGTAGACAATTGAAACAAATGCTTCATGTAGGGGAACTATATCCTGCATGGGACAACTTCTATTTCCACCAAGGCAACATTCTGTTCTTTAAAGTATTCTTTACAAAAACATTCAAGAAACACCAGGCTGATCCAGCAGGAATTCACTGTAGAAACGCTCAGGCTTTTCAACTGTTGGTCTACAGAACGTTCACTACAGACATTAACACCACTGTGTACCACAGGTACCTTCCCCTTCTGCTTCTGTAACACCCTCACACACCCAACACTGCCACACAAGCCAGGCCAGGTCACTAGAATCTTACTCCAAATACTCGGGTGTAGGAGACTGTTGGGTGCCTGGTGAATGGGACGGTGGATGGAGATGAGAGATCTCTGAAGCTGGATCCTGGAACTTAGAGTTTATTGCAAAGGGCGTGGGTGCGAGCTGGGACCCTGCTTAGAGCTGCCAGCCACAGCTCAGAGCAGGCCCAGGAGGGAGAGAACAAACGACAGAGGAGCAAGAGATAAGAGCAGATAAGAGCAGGAGCAAGAGAGCAAGGAAAGGCAGGAATAAGAGAATAAGAGCAGGAAAAAGAGTAAGAGAGTAAGAATAAGAGTAAGAGTAAGAGAGCGAGGTTCTTGTTATAATGCAAGAAATCCTCTTCTATGTTGAATATTCTAATTTCCACTAACCAATCTGTTACAAGATACAAATTCTATGGCATTTACATACAGCCTATAAGAATCCTTACATTACCATACTTATCAGCAGGCAGAGAGTCTTGCTTATCTAAACAAGAGGGGATTACTTTCAGCCCAGCTGGACATACCAGCTTTCCAGTTGTTCAGTAACTAAGGTTTGGTATGTCAAAGGTTGCCTTCATTTCAATCTGGTTCACAGTTCCCATATTCTTAAAGTCTTTGTCAGCCGATAATATTTATAAGGCTTTCCTGTTTCATCTTTCCCAACACTCAGGGCGGAATTGCTGAACTGTTAAGCAATGATAATTGTTCAAATAAACAGCTAGAAACTGCAAACAACTTGATATGTTAGAAACCCTTCAGAGCAGCAGGTGAATGCCACGCTGCAGGACTTGTGGACATCTCTTAGGTGAAGAGAGTTGAATGTAACCTTCAGTCAATACTGAAGCACAAAGACAACACATTTACCAATTTTGACAGCTGGTACTTTGCTTTTGGCGCTGGCAGTGCCATAAGCTTTGGCTAAGCTCATTGTGCATTGTCTGTTTTTCCAGGTTTTTTTTGTTTTGTTTGATTGAAAGGTAAGTTTGCCTGTTGGGGAAGAGGGAAAGGGTTGGCACACAATGATGTGCTGCTACTTGTTGCATCCTGAGTTTAGGATGGAGGGTGTTGCCTTGAGGCAGCACCTGTGTTGTGCTCCTTCCTCACCTGGATTTAAACAGCATTCTCCTCAGTGTTACTGTGTCCTGGGAGCTCAGGACAGCTCCCATTCTCACAATACTTTGCTGTAACTTCTGCTGCTGTCACATACAGATATTCCCACTGCACCCATACCAATATCAGTACTGCAGTTACAAACCCCTGCACCACGAAGAGTTACCAATTTTACTCCAGTCTGCTGGAAGCCAGCAGTTTACATCAGTAGCTCCTATCTGCAAACCCACCTCTTCCTACAGTATGGGAAGTAGTTTATGGTAGACACCCCAAATCCCAGGAGAGAATTCCTCCTCTTCCAGCAGGCATGGGTTATATTATTAGCTAAAGAGCTGTCACTCTTTATTGTGGGTCCCAATGCTTAAAAGAGAGTTGAGATTCCATTGGAATCTTATTCAGGTTGGATTAATTTTAAATTTTTTCCTGTTTGTTTAATTTCTTGTCATAGTAACCATGGTGATAAGCTGTTCAGGAATTAACAGAATATTTTGAAATATATTAATGCCATCCCATATCCATTTTCATGTGGGCCATCCTTCAGACACTAGCTCACAATACTGTTAGTGTTGAGGTCCAGTGGAGTTCTGTAATACTATTAAAGTAGTTGATCCAGCTCCCAGCATTATCAAGAGGCATTTGCTACCATTTAAAGTACACTATTTCACTTTTCTGGACCAGTTCCAAAGCTCAGCATCACATACGGGCAAGTCCCAGAGCTTTCTATTTATTTATTTAAGAGGAGAAATAAACCACAGAGCTAGAGCATTATCCACAGTTATTAGCAATGCACTTGTGCTGAAAAGGTTTTAAGGATTTATAGAGCAGCATCAGGAGCAGCTCTATAGGCTGCTTCTGCATTTTGTGTTCTTTGCATTACTGTATAGTGTGGGTTTACTCATAATACTATTGTGCCACTTGCATTCACTCAAGCAGGTGACTGTGGTGAGCTTCAAAGATAAAGTGCTTCAAGGAACATATATATACCTTGCTATATTTGAAATGAAAATTGAGGGAAAGACTTTGCAAACAACAAAATATGTAAGTTAGATGTATCATAAACAGAATACAGGAAAAATCATTCTTTAATCACAGGCAGCAAGACATCGTTATCTTGGAGTTAAGGTTGCTAAGCAACTTAGCTGGTACAAAACCTACAGAGCAGAAATCCTACTGTTAATAAACTATGAGTGTGGTAATGTCCAAAGTAACATGGATTAAGCTGATAACATATTTCATATACTCCCTTATCTGTACAAACCAGGCAAGTCATAGTCGTAGTCCCATTTTTCATTCAAATAATTTTTCGTTTTGTTGAACCCTTTATCACTGCATAACAATATGGTATAGAAAACATAGTCTAAAAGATAATGCATAAGGGACAGAAGAATAACTATCAAGTGATGGCAGAATTTTCAAGACATTTTCACTTACTACTGAGACCACAGAAAGTGTCTTACCTGAAGATTTCTTGTGTCTGCTTCTTACTTCATTCATAAAAATCCCATAGCTGTAGAACTTGAAGACCTTTCAGGGGTTTTTGTCTTTAGGTCTAAATGCTACTTGTCAAGCCAGGTTAACCACTTAATTTGTCTTAAAGACATAAAAATCATTCTGGAAATTATGAACAGATAGATGAAGGAAGTAGATAATAGTAAATCCCCTTTGAAACACTCCATGGGCATACTGCATGTGTCATAGTAATTACAAATAGAGCTCCAGGTATTTCCTAAATAAGCATTTGATGTGAAAAGAGGCTGAACACGGCACAGTTATGACTGGAATTCATCACGTAGCTCTTACACGTGAGAAAATAAGTCAGGATTTGTGAATCACAGAACAGGAGTGAGGGAGAAAGAAGACTACGCTAAAATTTCATTTTTTCCAAGACACGTAAAAACTGAAATCCTCCTCATTCCTGCCCAAACAAAATCCTGCAATTTCAGGAACTACCCTGGCTTCTTTCAGCATTGCCCACATGCTTGTGCAGTGAGTTTGCCTGGAGCTGACACTGGTGTCCCCAGAGCCTGAGTGTGAGCCCTCAGTCACCGAGCTCCTCTCTGTGAGCAGGACCCCTGCTCCTGGGGCACAGCTGGGTGGGCAGTGGCTGGACAAAGCCTTTCCTTGTGCAACGTGCTCCTCCTGCTTCTGTTCCTTGCCTGGATTCCAGGTTATTATTATAAGCCTTGTTGGGAAAAGGCAGAAAATTAAGGAGAAAGTTATCTAAAGAAGGTTATGCCTCAAGCAAAGAGTTCTAAAAAGTTTAAACAATGGTGTTTTCAACTTCAAAATTCAATTGCTTTACCTGATAAAGTACAGAGATTTATTGGGTCAGTGTTCAGCTTACTGGGCGCTCTATTCTGCAGTTCAGACTATGGGGATAAGTGTAATAAAGGTTAGAATAAATGCTTTAAATTTGATTTAGACCTTCAAGTAAAAAACCTTATTTCCCATCTACCTCTGAAGCAGAAAGGCTGCAACAGTCTTTACACTAACACTGTCTCTGTAGGGCTACAATTACTTTTAAAACATAAACTATGTGATCGTTTAGATTATTTTTGCTGGATCCCTGTTGCCTCAATACTCATCCTAAAATCTTTCAATCTCAAGCATTTTTCCTCAGCTGCTCCATTGACCATAAAGCATCACAGCAAGACAGGGAGGGGAAGGCATTAAACACCCAGTGAAAGATTTCTGCTGACTTCAGTAAACATTAGATCAAGCAAATAACCATGCAGCAGCCTCTACTTCGATTAATGGGTTTCAGTGAGAACATATTTCATAAGCAGAGCCCACGGGAAAAACACATTCATCCTTGTTTCTGTGAACTTTTAGTGGAGGGAGCATGGAGTCAAAGCACCATGGCAGTGATCTTTTCTGTTGGTTACCAGCACATGACCATGAGCAAGAGAATTATTACACCAATTTCTCACACAGGAAGCACAGAAGTTGGATAGCTATCTGTCCAGAGAGCATGGGCTGTCTTTATAAAACCTGAAATAGAATACAAGTCTTCTGCATCCCAGCTAAAGGTCTAAGCCAACAGATCAGTTTTATCGACACCAGAACAGCTCTCCCTTTACTGGGTCTGCCTGGCCTCTCTAACCTATACTCTTTAACCATGCACTTGGAATAACGTATTGAAACTCTAGTGCCCCAGGCAGTTTGGATTTCAGATTTCTTTGGCATGAGTCTACTTTTCTTCAGATGACACCAATTTGACTGTCCATCTTTCTCCTTTTACTCCTGTGCTCAAAAGGGAACACTGTCAATCTCTTGTGACATTACTCTCTCCAAAGTAGGAAGTTCAGCTCATTTGGACTAAGAACTTTACAAACCCACGAGTGGAAATAATTTGTGTTAATAGCAGTAGACTGTCCTCTCTGCATTTTATTCTTCTTCAGTTCCATTCATAAACACTACTTACAACCAAGCTCATTGTTACACCTTATTTAAGAGCTGTTCAATGTAATGGCTTTCCTGTTTTGCTCTCTATACGCTCAGCCCAAGAAAATAAGGCAAAGAGAGAGTCATCAATTTGATAGCTCTGCAGTAATGAATAGTTATTGCTACCTCCAGCCCCCTTAGGTAAATGACCCATCTAGTGATTACCACATCCCTGGAGCGATTGAACCTGCGATCCCTATGTGGTCTCCCCTCGTTTAACTTCCAGGCAGAAGCAGTTATCTTTGTCTGCTCAGCCCCTGCTCCTTCACTTCCTCAGCAGGGTATTGACCTGAAGCCTCCTTGTAAATCACCGTGATCATCCTCCACTGTTCTGAGTGCAATTCAGCAGCTGCAGAAAATGCCCCCTCAGAGGATAACAGAAAAGCAGCTGATAACTGCCTTACTTTGCAGTGCAAAATAAGTTTAGGACAAAAGCACGAGGGGAAAAAGCAGATAAATGATTGCAAATGACTCCTATACAGGCTGATCAAACCAAGATTTGCATCAACTTTACCCAGTCCTGCACTGAGCAAGAATTTCTTTTCCCTCTCCACTTACTTTGCCTTTTTTCCTTCTCGCTTAAGGTACAAAGAAGGCTGAACTGAATCCACCCAAGTACTCTGGCAGGATCTCTCTTTGCTCTTCCCCGTGAAGTATGAACTTCAAAGGAGTGAGATACCACACATGGCACAACTTGGTGACTGCATCTCACTGCCAAGGAATTGGTAAAAACTGCCATGGAAGGCACCAGCTGGAGAGCAGGAACACGTTTACCCCTTCCCTTGTCCTGCAAACCAGATCTGCCCATTCTGCTTCCTGTGTGCAAGTTTTTTTATCAGTCAAACAATTTCACTCACCTCCATTTCACCTGGTGCACCCCAGAGACAGACGCGTGGGGCAGCTGCCTCCCAGGGGCACATCCTGCAGAGCTCTGACACTTGGTTGCCTTTTCCTCCTGCACTGTTACACTTTTGTCACACATATTAGGGATTCACGTTGGTTCGTGGCTCCAGTTCCTTACAAGAGACCTGTCTTGTTCAGCCAGGAAATAGAAGGCTTATGTAACAGTAATTCAGTAATTCTCTGCTCCTCAGCTGCTCCATGCTCCCATAGCATCTCAGCAAGTCTGCTTTTGAAATTTCAGCCTGGCAGCCTGCTCCAGTCCCCTGCAGAGAACCTGAAAAATAACGTTTATTTTTCCTATAATGTTCCTTTGCAATATTTCCTGTAGTTTTACAGCAGACAAGATTAAAAAGTACCCTGACTGACAAGGAGTTCTGTAGTGGGTGACAATTTAAGGTGCAATTGTACAATAAGAGATTGTTAGGATGGCAGCTTGTTACAGCTTTGCAAGAAACAGTGTGCAACTATGCAGTTATACTTGGAAATTGTCACTCTCGACTGTGAAACCTCCATTGCCTCAGTCTAAAGTCTCCCCAGTGCTTCACCGTGGCTTTCTTTTACACTTAGGGCAGACTTCAGAGGAAATTGTGGAAGAGAAGTTCTATTTCTTCCCCATTTAACATCACAACAACTTCTTTTAAATTGTACAAGTGATTGCCTTTTTTCTTCTCTGAACTTTCCCTCTTCTGCAGAATGGTGGGCTGCAAATGGTCCATGAAATATGCAACTTATCTTTCCCATAAATTCATTTTAAGGGCTCTGAAGAACTGTATATTTCTTACAAAAAATACATTAATACATAAAATGTACATTAATTCAATCAAAATAATAAAAAATAAGGTCTGATAAAATAATTATGTCGAATTATCTCAAAGAATTATTATCCCTATTTTGATATGCTACAGTACTATTTCCTTGGGCACATGCAAGGGGCTTCACTAGAATATCTGCAGGATCTGCTGTAGATTTCTATCTTTCTAATCTCAATTATCATTCATGTTTTTAATTCTAGATTGCAGCTACCCAACATCTTGGAATAGACTGCAAAAATGGCATACCCCAGACTACACCAGTTTCCATTGGCTGCATTTGTGAGCTCCCAGCCTTTATGATTCTGTGATTATCTGCATTTCTGAGCCACTGAGTTCACTGGACTATGTCCAGTTCTCAGTAGCCTACACTGGAAATATCCAAGGTACTGCAATCAGGACCATTCTTATTCTAAATTCCATACAAAACTTAAGGTTTTGGGTTTTTTGGGAGTTTTTTTGTTGATTTTTTTTTAATGAAAGCCACAAGCCAATGAAATCTCTTCCTATTCTTCATCAGAATTTCCAAAGTGTGTCTATGAAAACTTTATTAAACCAAATAGATATATCTATGATACCTTCCTGAAAAATATTTCTTGGTCCAGTAGTTGACACATTCCATNTTGTTGATATTTTTTTTTAATGAAAGCCACAAGCCAATGAAATCTCTTCCTATTCTTCATCAGAATTTCCAAAGTGTGTCTATGAAAACTTTATTAAACCAAATAGATATATCTATGATACCTTCCTGAAAAATATTTCTAGGTTCAGTAGTTGACACAGTCCATAAAACAACCCCGAAACAAAACAAAACCAAAACAAACCCAAGCAAAAAAACACCCAAAATGAAACAAAACAACCCCACCATGCAAAGGTCCCATCAGACATAACGTGCTGTATTTTGTACCACTGTAGCCTTACATCTCAAATTTCAACAGTGCACTAAGCCAAGAAATGAACCTGACTGTAACAGCTTTAATGGCTTCATATTTGATTATATTTATATCCTATTTAGTCTTGCAAAGCCTGAGAGAACTGCATTTAAGACTTCTTAGAAATCAAGCTGAGCCAGCAGAGCCATAGCTCATGGGGCCTGGGCTGCTTCCCTGGTGTTACAAGCCAAACCAGCTCAGCCCTCTGAGTTATGAGTTCCCCAAATACTTTATTCTTTCAGAATGACTGTGCCCTACATTAACTGCAAGAGTAGGTGTTAAGTTTTGTCATACAATTTCAAACCATACTATTGCAATTTGTTTAACAGAGCTGACTAAGCTTCCTGTGGGAAATGGTGCCCAGCTCTGTTCTGCAGGTGGGTAGGGGTAGGAGCATTTCTGGCCCTGATACTGAAGCACTAACTACAAGCTTCCCTAATTCCCAAGATTATGCTGTACTTTAAAAAAAGTAGCCATGTTGTACTTTAAGTCATAAATTTTTACTTTCAACTCTGTTTCTGAAGCATGGTGAGTGAGCTTCATAAGAAATTCTATTTGTAATGGCTAAAACTGTATTTTACCATTTGAAGTTAATATAATGAGTTTGAGTTTTCTTATATTATCCTGGTTTTGTTAGGGATCATTTTATCCTTAAAGCATCATCAGTAGAACATGCAGTTTACATGAGTGATGGTAAAATGAAAGTATCTTCTTTTGCAAACTAACAGCCTTGAAATAGTGTCCTTTGTGCAGCATGAGCAAATACAGAGCTAACAGACACATACAGAACTAACAGAAACCCAACGTTTTGGTAAATAAAACCATCATTTCTCATCTTTTGTTGGCCTTATATCTGCAGCCACCTGAAGGATGAATTGTTGGTAATTTCCAGTGCAAGCCCTGGCATTGAATTCTTCCAGCTACTGTTCTTTCTTTACTGAACTGTCCAATAATTACTAAGAAGAGAAATGAATATGGGAAATATTTCCTTGTGCACTTTATTCTAGTTACCCAACATGTTTATGCAGTTTCATTTTGTTTAATTAGTATTAGCTGGCTGGTTTGATATGTCTGGATCACAATATACTGCTCTTTTTTCATTTCAGCCTCAGGTCTTACAGTTTATTAACAACTATTGTTGGATTATAGAGATTGAAGATGGACAAAAGTTGATTGTTTAAACAGTAAACTATATGTTGGTAACAGAAGGTACGGGAGATACTCTCAGATATTTTGTTAAAATTGGCTGGGGATCTGGGGCAAAATGGGAGCAACACAAAAGGCAACATTTGGGTGATTTGGGTGTTTATGGGGATGTGTTTCAGCCCTCTGTGATTTGGGTGTTCATGGTTATGTGTTGCAGCCCTCTGTGATTTGGGTGTTCATGGGGATGTGTTTCAGCCCTCTGTGATTTGGGTGTTCATGGGCATGGGTTTCAGCCCTCTGTGATTTGGGTGTTTATTGTTATGTGTTGCAGCCCTCTGTGATTTGGGTGTTTATAGGGATGTGTTTCAGCTCTCTGTGATTTGGGTGTTTATAGGGATGTGTTGCAGCTCTCTGTGATTTGGGTGTTCATGGGGATGTGTTTCAGCCCTCTGTGATTTGGGTGTTTATGGGGATGTGTTTCAGCCCTCTGTGATTTGGGTGTTCATGGGGATGTGTTGCAGCCCTCTGCTCTAACAATGTTTCTTGAGTTTTGCTCAAGGTAGGCACTGTCACACATAAAAAAACTTGTGAGTGTTGTGTGTGTGAGTGATTAAGGCCTGTGTTTTGGGCACAGAAAATCATAGAAACCAAGCACAAGTTATTAACCCTGATTTCAGCTGGATCTACTTAGGTACATGGATTCCCTGGGGACTCAACACGTGCATGCCTTGGACACCAATTGTGTTTGCACTACTACAACAGCAAGTTTTACACAAACAGTCCTGGGTTTGCTTGTTGTGCTCAAGAATGTACTTTTCAAAGTAAATCCCACTGTCCCCTTTCATCTGATTTGGTTCACATTGTGGACCAGTCTGGTGGATTTAACCCTATTACCTTAAGGTGCAACTAAACTAGAAGTGCACATCAGCCACGAATGGGCAATTAGTTCACAGAAAGAGATCTTAACTAGCCTGATGGAAAGCCACCCTTCAAAACCCACCCAGTGGGTACCTGCAGCCTGTTCCTTCCTGCAGATCCACTGCTCCACACTATTTGCTAACAAAAATGCAGCCTACAGAACTGAAAAGCTTTTGGCAGGGCAGATTGTATTTTAGGAGTTCTCAGGCTGGAAGCTGGTTCTTGTACTTGTTTTCACTGTGCCCAGAACAGTAAGACTTCCATCTAGATCCTAAGATCCAGTATTGCAATAGTTCTAAAACCTAGAATTATGGAAGAAAGATAATAGGCTGCAAATATGGAATCAAAGTAGGTTCTAGGTCTCCAGCAAAAGGGGAACTGGGGCTGCAAACATCAGACTAGAAGAAATTTCATTACTACTTCAGTGTCGTAAGTAAAAGCAATTAATCAGAAAGTTAGTCTTTTTTCTTTCTATCTCCACTGTTAGAAAAGAAGGAACAATTCTTCTTTATTAGGTCAGCAAGGCTTTGCAAAACAACAAAGATGTAAGTGCTTCCTTGTGCCTAAGGCTTGCCCTCTCAAAAGACATATATATATACAGCATACACACATATATATTCATTAATTTTATACTTTGCTGAGCACTTTCAGAGATACTATCATGAGCTGGGCAGAGCAGGGAATGTATTTTCAGTGATAATACTTTGGAACACCATTTCACAATTTCACAAAAATTAACATCTTCCATATATATCAATGCACTGCAACAAGCATTCCAAACTGCTGGTTTGTCTGGGTCTTGCAGAGTTAACCTGACCTTGTTCTTTAGAAAGAATTTTTTCCAGCTGAAATATCTCTTTATATATGACCTCAAATTCCACCTCCCACACTAAACTATGGCTATTTTGTCATGACAAACCTGCTGAGTGGGACTCCATCTGCAATAATCACTTTTAGCAAGAAATCAGATTAAAAAGCTAATCAGGGAAACACATTTTTGTGCATTTTAATATTTTTCAATTCATATGAAACAAAATGAAAATGTAGAATATATCAAACTCATTTCATCTTTTGGGGGTGAGTGGAAAGAATAATTTAAAAAAAACCCTTTTTACTATTTGATGAAGACAGTCAAAATTGGGCATGCTAATCATATAGCATTTGGAAAAAAGGTATGTATTATTTTAAGGCAAATTTGATAAATTGCCATCATTAAGGACTTGATAATGGCTAAGTCTAATGCAGCTGCTCAGGAGCAAGGGTAGTTCTGATGGCTGCTTTTTGTTCTTTTCCAGAAAATGCTGTCACTTCACTGGAGCACTGGTGACAGAATGGGCTGATTGTCACTACAGTGACAATCTGGGGAACAGAATTCAGCTCTTAGGAATCATGCAACTGGTGACTTAGTCTGAGATCAGATAAATTAGAATCAGCAACAAGATCACTCAAAGAAATCTCCCCAGGATCCAGATTCAGATAATTAATAACATACACTTACTTTATACTTAAACCATATCTGAACCAAACTCTAAGAAAAGCAGGAGGCGAACGTAGAACTGAACTCCAAAGACACAGGACCTGGGGGAAATCCCTTTGTTATTTTAGGTTCTTCTCCCCAGGGTGAGGATTAAAAGTACAAGAGGTAGAGCTTGTGTTTGGACTTGGGTGTTTGTTATTTCTTATCTAAGTAACAGCTTCACTGACCGTGAGTGCTTCTGCATGGTAAGTTAACAAGGTAAAAATGGAGTACAGAGAGAAGCTTCAAGGTCTTTCTAAGCTTAAAACTACCCAATTACGAGATGCCAACAAATTTATTTTGACTTTAAACTTAAGAACAAGTCACACATGATCTGCACTGCGGAATTTTTTAACTAATCATACAAAATCACCCAAACTTGAGGAGAAGGAGGAGAAGGAGGAGGAGAAGGAGGAGGAGAAGGAGGAGGAGAAGGAGGAGGAGAAGGAGGAGGAGAAGGAGGAGGAGAAGGAGGAGGAGAAGGAGGAGGAGAAGGAGGAGGAGAAGGAGGAGGAGAAGGAGGAGGAGAAGGAGGAGGAGAAGGAGGAGGAGAAGGAGGAGGAGAAGGAGGAGGAGAAGGAGGAGGAGAAGGAGGAGGAGAAGGAGGAGGAGAAGGAGGAGGAGAAGGAGGAGGAGAAGGAGGAGGAGAAGGAGGAGGAGAAGGAGGAGGAGAAGGAGGAGGAGAAGGAGGAGGAGAAGGAGGAGGAGAAGGAGGAGGAGAAGGAGGAGGAGAAGGAGGAGGAGAAGGAGGAGGAGAAGGAGGAGGAGAAGGAGGAGGAGAAGGAGGAGGAGAAGGAGGAGGAGAAGGAGGAGGAGAAGGAGGAGGAGAAGGAGGAGGAGAAGGAGGAGGAGAAGGAGGAGGAGAAGGAGGAGGAGAAGGAGGAGGAGAAGGAGGAGGAGAAGGAGGAGGAGAAGGAGGAGGAGAAGGAGGAGGAGAAGGAGGAGGAGAAGGAGGAGGAGAAGGAGGAGGAGAAGGAGGAGGAGAAGGAGGAGAAGGAGGAGAAGAAGAAGAATACACCTTAAACTTTCTATCTTGTTGCATATATATTATTTTAACCAGCCACCTTAAATTCTAAATTTCTTACCATGTGATATAACACACTTCTATTCAACTCCACACTCACAATCTCAGTGCTATCACTCAGTTTTGGAAGCCTTTCCCAAGGCCTCAGATCAAATGCAGTTTGTCTCTGAGAATCATTCCCTGTCAGCACAGAAAGCCTGAAATCCTCTGTGCCCAGGGATCCAACAAGGATCGAGTTCCACTGAGCAGTTTGGCTCCACTGAGCTCAGTGGGGACCCCCAAATTTGTATTCCTCCAGCTTTAGGCATTGATGGGACACTTGGAGCAGGAGGGTGGCTGCCTTGCCTTGTAGGCAGCAAAGGCAGAGAGGTGCTTTCAAGGGTGATCCGAGTCTTAGGAGGGAATCAAACGTCTGGAAGAACTAATCCCTCTCATATTATTTTAGAGAGTCTTAATTGATTGATGTCAAATAGGTTGAATTTAGATTTGGGACTCTGCAAGTTCATATGAAGAAAGGTTTGGGTACATAATGCTTGTCTTGCTAAAATTTTAAAAGATGCAGAAGTTTTACAAGTAATTTTCATGTAATTTTTTGACTCTATGTACCTGGTGGAAATGGAAATGCTGTTTTATTATCAAATAAAGCCCATACTTAGCAAATTTATATGCAGGTCCCCACTAGATTTCCATTTTTGCTCTGTTCCCTGACTGGACTAGTATTTAGGTTTTCTGGTGTCCAGATAACTCATAGCCAACAAAAATCTTGGAAGGAATTAATTATTACCTGAAGAATGAAAGGATTAAATAAGCAAAAAATTAATTATCTCTGATTGGAATTTAAGTGGGAAAGAACAGAGCCCATTTCGTCTTGACATTTTTGATTCTATAATCACATCAAGATATATTTATTTTATTGACCAGCATCTCTGGAAAAAAAAAATCAGAGTTGTTCTTCTGCCTTTAAGAATTTCACAATGGCTATGGAAAAGGTGTCATTTCTTATGTTTCTAATATAATATTTAATCTGCACTTAATTACCAAAGGTAATCCACTTAATGAGATGGAGTTAAAAATAGCAAAAAGGGGTTCTCTATAATATACAGTGAATTTTGACAGCTGCTTATATTTAGGAAAATAATAAATTCCATCCAAGAAGTCGAAGAATTGAAAGAGGAAGCAAATTCTCATTGTATGCCTGAAGTCTGAAGGGCTATTCACCAGGGCACTAACAATCTTCAGAGCCAAAGCTCAAGATCTCATTAAAGCATAGAATCCTTTATGCATATTAAAACACTGAGGTCTGGCTCATTGCTTAGCTGTGCTGCAGAAGTGTAAAATCTCACTTAGTTCTACTGCTGCTTTTCTGTCCAGCCTTACCAAAGTGCTTTTGAACTGGAAAGCTGCTCTAAGAACTTCTCTGCTGCATATTTTCTTCCTCATATTGGTGAAATGAATCCACATTTGGTCCTGAGAATGCAGTTATTCTGTCATGAAAGGATTTATTCTGTGATCAGTTCACAAAATAACGTGTGCTACGAAGCTTTACACATATTAAAAATGATGCGCAGCAGGTTGTCACATTCTCAGGTTGTGCAACCATACCTGTCACTTACATAATCATCATACATAAATATTCTTTGCATCAAAAGTTATCTACTCTGTACTCTATCTACAGACAGTAAAACTGCAAAAGAAAAAAAATATCTTTAGCTAAATGAACCTCTTCTAGAAAAAAAAGTCATCATGTTCCCTCAAAAAATTGAAAGAAATTAGGTACAAAAATTGAGGGAAATGGGGAAAAAGATCCTCACTGTTAAATATACAGTACTTAGTTCAATTAAATGCTATTTAAAGAATAAGCAGTTGTAAAGACATTTATTTTGTTTTTTATCCAAATATGTTAAAATCACCACCCCCTCTTGTGTATGTTTTTACTCTGAAGGGCTACAGTCTTACACAGCAACCCATAATCAATGCAACAGCTACAGGCTCCACATCTAAGGCTGAAAGCAAGGTTCACCTTTTTAAAATAGTGAATAATTCATCACTGCAAATAAGGCCTGTGGTAGCTTCTCTTGCATTTGAGCACACAAATCAAGATTAAGTATCTTCTGGGTCCTTCACTGAAGTCACCAAGGCTTCTTCAGTGTTCTGAAGGATGTCCCTAGAGGTGATTCCCCAAAGACAGATACCGAGCTCCTGACAACCCCAGGCACAAAAGGTTTTACCAATCAGCATGAAAACTCCAAGAAACATTCAAGCCAGCACGACTCTACCAGAGCCTTCAAAAACTAAATGTTGTATTTGTGTGGAACTGCCAACATAAAACAGATATCCTGAAGTACTTCCTCACCTGTATCCTAAAATCTATCCTACTGACAGGCTAAATTTTACTATTGTACTGAGGAAAAGATTTTATTCAGGAAACAGAAACATACCTTCTCATCTGTCCATTGTAAACAACCAGTATTGCTGATGTCTTCTCAAGTGATTTAATCGCTGTCTGTGTTCTTATCTTTCTCTAACAATTTGAATGACGTTTTTCCTCATTTTTATGCACTATTAGCAAAGCAAGCAATTACTGTGGGAGGGGAGGGAGAGAAAAGATAAATAACCTCTTAGACTAATGGGATGGAAAACACATAACATAAAAAACAAGAAGAGGCAGACTTGCTTGGTCTAAGAGCAGTTGCCATGGCACTGCCTCTGACTTCTTGTCTACAATAGCTGCAGATTTACTCACTCTCTGGCAGGTAGCAGCAGCCACAGGACTTAGTTTTCATCCTCTCTGGGAGAGGAAATTTATTTTCCCCTCACCTCTTAGGCATTAAAACTCAACCTTGTTCACAGTGCCAAGAAATACTGAGCTGACCGTGAATTTCACATGGAGTAGGAGTCAGTCTACATCACTCCCCACACTGACTCCTCTATTTTCAGCCTCTCACCTTCACCACTGAACCTGTTCCAGTCAACCTCTGTCCAAAACCTTTTCAGTGTTTTGTATAGCAAAGTAACTCCTGTTGCTCCACTACTTCTAATCCCCTCCAATCTACAACATACTTTTTCCTTCCCTTCACTGAAATTTGACATACCTGTGTGACCAGGATGACAAAGTCCAAATCTTATCTTCATAATAACTTTGAAAATATTTTCAATGACTGCACCTATCAATCTATACAATGTCAAAGAAGAAAGGAGCAGCAATAACTATTTCTCCTCCTAAAACTTAACCCGATTGAATAAGCTGATAAAAAGATAGATTTCCTTTCCCTGCAGCCTCTTTTGGTGCACTCTGTCTTTTTCACCTAAATGACATCAGTATTTCTACAAGTAATTCTCTCTTTGAGTGATCTAAATATCTCCTGGCTGTACTCCAAGCTCCCATTTTTAGCACCAGAATCGAAGGTGTGCCTTGTCACCTCCAGCTAACTAACAAAAAAAAAGTCTCAAGTTTCTCAGATCCCTTTCCCCTCATTCAAACTCTTCCTTCTCTTCCATCATTAGAACACTCAACCTATTTCTCCTTTAGCGAAGCTGTTGTTAAATCCTGTCTGCTTTCCTTTCATGCTGTTCTGTAAACCTGTTTTCCTCTCTCTCTCTCTGATTCTGAAGCCATAGTAGATACTTTTGACAGTACCCCTTTTCCTCTTTGTCACCTGAAGTTCCTGGGTGTTTTGGGAATCCAGCTGCTGACCACCCCGCCCTCCACAGCTGCTTTTACCATTCCTTTACCTTTGACACTTAGGCTTTTCTCTTTCAGATTCTACAGTCTCTGCCTCTTATGTGAACTGATAGCTCAGGCTTTAGCTTAGCCTGTGGTACCCTCTGAGCTCTCCTGTCCAAATGTCCTGTGTTTCCAAGTCTTTTTCATAATGTTCTCTGTCAATACTGTCAATACATGGAAGCAATACAGCTCCCTGGCATAGCTGCAAACATCACTGCTTAATAATGCTTTTTATTTTTGGTAACAAAAAGAGGAAAGAGAAATGCTTTCCTAGAGTCAGGTCCCAAAAAAAGGGTTTTGCCCTCCCAAGTCCCTCTTTGTTCAGCTAAACAAAGAACTATAACAAATGTGTTTCTCTGTACTGCTTTCCTTCCACTTGGGAAAAAAAAAAGTCTCAGAAATCTTCAAGCCACTTAGCAACCTTGGCACTTCAGGGTTGGAGCAACAAGGAGCAAACAGAAAGTACAATTAAGATTCCTTCCTCAATTCTTTGTGCCTTCTGCATTTCCCTTGCAGAGGCTCCCTCCTCAGGAACCCAAACTTCCACCCCTGCAACTATCTGGGACTGCTTGGAACAATGACGTGTATTTATGTGTTTCACTGTTTGTAGCTATATCCTTTGCTTCCTTTCAGAACAGCATATGATGATAATCACCAGCTTTAAAAACCAGCAACAAGTTCCTGCAGCAAAGGAAAACACCAACTGCAGTAAGCTGGCAATGCAGAGGTCAGAATTCCAGACCTGTTCCAGCCAAACTGCTGCGTGTCCTGCTGTCAGGTTACACATGCAACTGATTTCTGCATAAGCAATAAAAATACCTGAGCTCAATCAGGCTACCAGGCTCATCTCCTTGTCTAACCAAACTCCAGATCTGAAGCCATGTATCTTCACTTTGCACCTTTTCCCTCTTATATTTTTCAACGAATTTGATTTAATTATATCAGGGCACTTCTTGCATTTGCTTTCTACGAGTGCTCAAACAATTGAGTTTTCCTGATATAAATGGCTGTGGAGAATGAATTAATGTCAAGGTTTTAAGCCTAAGCATTTGTGGCAACCTAACATATGAATCAATGCAGAAATTATATGCACTCTGTCATTCAGTAAATGGAAAGAAGGACACCATTGTGATATATAATTGAGTACCTCTAAGAAACACAGCCTGGAAATGTAAAGGGGAAGGCAGGGCATGGAAAGGCAAAATGGAAAAACACACATGAAATCTAAATGGTTAAAGAAGGTCAGAGAAAAAGATGATAGTTTCCCTTTTAAAATTTTGAGCTGGCAATAACTCACGTCTCATTAGTTGTGAGTGTGAACTTCAACATCTAGGTTTTGAGTGATCTTTTTCTTCTTAGTTTCCCTTGTCTTCACTATTGCAGTTCTCAGTGAAAGAGACAGGTTTCCACAGTTATCACACACATTCCTCTACCTTTCCAAATTACCTTTCCCTTCCACCACAGATTTCATTCCCCTGTGGTTAGTTTATATCGCTTTGCTGAGGAAACTTTACCAGAACAGGGATTTTCATAATTTGTTTTATAAATAATTATACCTTTTAATCAATAAGTTAATTATAGATAGCAACATACAGTCAGCTGTATTCCACAGAGCTGGACAAGTTGCAAACCAGTTTAATACAAGTGACAATAACTGCAACTATAGACAAAAAAGAGTAATCACACTCAGTAGTACATCATGAAAAATTAAATGTGCATGTTTTACTAAAATAGAAACCATATGTGATCCATGGAATGCTGAATTTATTGTCCTTACTACCGTTAAATTATTTGCTTCTCGTGATACCATTTTGCAAAGATAGCCAGTTAGTGGAATCATGTTAGAATTTAAATTACTATTATTTATTAAAATTATATATGCTCAGAAATTCAGTTCTGCAAGAACACTGCTGAAAACATGATTGCTAGGTGAACACTAAGAGGAAAGGTGTCTTTCCCAATTGTGATTCCTAACATCACAATCTCATTTTCACTTAAATCTCTGTATGGAATTTAGTAACTTTTCCCCATTTTAGTTTCAAGTTCGCTGTTACATAAGAGAAAGCAAGTGGAAAATAGTACTGACACAGCACAGACCTACTTCAACAGCTAATTATTCATTTCAGAGCACAAGTGCTCTGCTTCCAATAGATGGGTAAAAGCCTGTGCTGAAAAAAAAATTCACAGAAGGGAAAAATCAACACAATTATTTTGGCAAGCAATAATGTCGCTGTACTTACCTGGCCTTGCAGCCAACTTCCAAACTTACCCATATGTCCATTTTTAACTTCTGAAACTTCTTGGGAAACAGGAGTTTGCTTTGTGCTTACATCTGGTTCTATTTTGTCAATCACAAAGCATTTCATGGGAGAAATACTTTATAATTTCCACTGCAGTAAGATGGCAGAATCAGAAAACCTGGGCCATCTAGTCCAACATCCCTGCCAAGAGCAGGGACACCTTCAAACAGATCAGGTTGCTCACAGCCTCTTCCAGATTGACCATATTTCCAGAGATGGGAACTTTTAAATTTTTTATTTTTCTGTTTTTTGCCTGCAGAGGTGAGGGAAGTCCTGAAATACTTCTGGGGCTTGGGAGCAGCTACCTCTGTGAGCACAGCCATAAAAATCAGCCCCTTCCAGCACTGCCTGTGAATAATTTTATCCCTATAATCAGGATGAAGTGAGGTTATTCGCACATTCCAAGTAAAACACACCCAAATTCCCACACAGACCAACAAAATATTTTACTTCTTACGAGTTCAACTGCCCAAACACCCTTACTGTAGAATCACATTTTCAATCTTTAGCTCTTAGTGAAGAGAGAAGCACTGATTTACCAGGTAAGATATGAATACTCTCTCCCAAGAGATTTATTTAAAACTTTGACCTATCTTTTCTGTGAGTCTCTCTGAACAAAAGACCCAAGAACACTTCTCCTCCATAAGAAATTCTATTTCAGCAGAGTACAGCTCAGTTTGAGGGAGGCCAGCAATGGACAGCTCCATGCTCTTCTCCCCTCACTGTGGGGTTCACATTGAGTTCAGGAACTTAAAAAAAAACTTTTTTTTTTAAACACCTACTTTAAAACATTATTTCTTGAATAAACCAAAGTTAGAAATCCTATAGGATTAACATTCTTTGGGTTTAACCTGGAACAGAATTGTTAATTACGTGTTATTTTAATAAAATAACTGACTTTGTCCTGAGTTAAATCCTAGAAATGAACAGATACATCTTTTAATGGCTCTACAACCAAGTAAATGGAACACAGTGCCTGTTTTTTTTTGCCAGGCTGCTAGTCACAGAGTACACACAGTGGCCCACCAGCTCTCCAAAGCAGTCCAGGACCTGCAAACTATTTCTTTTGCTTAATGATAAGGCAAAAGAAGAAAGCAGAAAAGTGCACTCTATGAAACAATCAGGCAGGGAAATGTGTGGTAGGGCATAAATCCCTAAGAGAGTTGCTGTTCTAATGCACAAGAAATAACTTGTTATTTTCACAGCCACAGCTGTAATTTTATTCATTGTACTTAACGGAATAATGCAATAAAAGTACCTTTAAAATGGATGCACTCCTGAAGGAATTCAGGCATTTTCATGATTGCTAAGTTTGTTTTAGAGAAAAGTCTTTGACATTTATCTCTCTTTCCAGTAATGCCAGCTTGCACTAGGGTGAAATCAAAAATCCATCATGAAAACATACTTTGAAGAACTTGGTCGTAATCTTCAAGCCTCAGGGTTGGATATTTTTGTTTGTTTATTCACTCTCTAGGGAACAGACAAAGCAGAAGGAACTTCATGTTCTTCTAAGTATGTGTTCTCTCACACAGCATTAATTTTTACCACTTTAGTCTCAGCAGGTCACTGCAACTTTGCTATGGCTGAGTTTACTGTACTAGATGAAAATACATTTATATAGAGAACTCTCCATCATAAACAAATCACCTGTAGAAGGGAGGGAAAGCTACTCTTTGAATTCCATCATCTAGGACTTCTGAAATGCCCAAAGCTGGTTACATCCAACCAACTGCACAAGTGCTGGCACCAGCCTGAATTATGATTTGAGAACCTCTGCACCAGCACCCCTTCCACTTCCAAGAGTAATAAATAGTATTTTATTATCTTTATTGGCAGCTGTGTGTATATTCTACATTTAGAACAAGTAATCCAGCTGTTCTTATGAGGCTGCACACAGAACTGGCCACATCCTCACATATACTGCAAGTTTGAACTTAGAGCCAGAATACCATCTTTAAAAAGTGAAAAACCCTACTGCCAACCCAACCAAAAAAATACTCTGAAGGAACTTTCAGCCTACAGGCATGCCTGCTTGAACCAATACCTTAAAAACTCCTTGTGCAGAACAGATTTGATTGGTATTTTACAGTAATGCCTTCTGTCAAGGAAGCATCCAATGGGAACAAGTTACTATATGGGCTCTAATATAGCTTGCCACATTTTTACTAGTGTTTTCAATGTCCACACAAGAAATTGCCCATTAAATTTATAGAGCAATTTTATGCTAATTATACTCATTACACTCTGTGAGAAAACTAGGTAATTGGGTTGTTGTACTTCTATCTTTAGAAATAAATTAGAATTCCTGCTTAGTTAGAATAATTTAAAATGTCTGACTGTGCCTGTTCAAAGCATCCATTAACAAATGCTGGCTTCTACTCGGCTTCCCACTGCATTAAACAGGCCATTTCTACACACAAGACAAAGCAGCTAATCAACTGGAAGTTGAAAATAAATATGCAGGGAGCAAGCATACAAACCACAGAGTTAAAATGCATTTGCCTTATGCCAAGATTCATTTGTAAATTCATCAAGTGTTATACTTACTAAGTCATGTTGATGTCTTTTCAAGATGGTTAACTGCTCGAAAACAAATAATATTTACAGTACAGTTAAATGGAGTTATTCAGCAATACTCAAAAGCAGAGGCTGAACAAGTAGGTGCACAGAAACATTTGTATTGCTGCAGCACTCAGGGTGAAAGGAATCCCTGCCCATGGCAGAGGGGTTGGAACTAGAGGAGCTTTGAGATCCCTTTCATTCCAAGCCACTTGGTGATCAAACTCTTAGATCCTTTTTACAGCTAAGGGGCTCTGATTTCAGTTCTCAAAACTTCTAAAATTATGCAATCTCTATGTGACTATTCAGAGATCGAGAGCCAGTATAATAAAGCCAAGCCATCCAGCAGAAAATGCCAGAAAGGAGTGCAGGGACTGAGTAATTTTAGATTTGTGAAGATTTACCAACTCTCTGCAGGGAAACACTTCCCTGCACTTCAGAAGCCTTTGCGTTCATCAACCTGAATTCTTTCTCAAAGCAGAACAACTAAGTCTGCTCCAAACACAGGCTAATAAATAATCATACTGTTAACTTAATGTCATATCTTTGGGACAGAATTTAATTTAAAACTCTGTGCTTAGCTATCTCCTAAGGGATAATAAACTTTTGGTTATAAAAAAATACCAACCACCACGCTGTAAAACATCCTGAAGAGAAATGAAACCACCCAATCCATTCAGTGCTCAAAGTTTCACTTGCCACACAGCGAAGACTCAGTGAGTCAGGAGGGAGAAAGAACACACACAACAAAAATAAACAAAAGGAGATTGTACACATCTCCTTGGAAAGCTCCCGTATAAATAAAAGAACAGATGTTTGCATTTGTTTTGTGAAAGGTGGTAATCGAAGATCAGTCATCCATGCATCAAACAAGTGCTCTACATCTGTTGACTCAACAGCGCTGTGACAGCACCACAGCTCCTCCTGAGAATGCCTTCCAAGCTGAATCCTGGAGGCAAAATCATCTGAGGAATGCTTTGTTTGAGATGTGATTAACAAAACCTCTTGGCAGTAGCTCCAGCTCAGGTCTTCTTTTAGAATTTCAGAAACAATTATAGCTAAAACAAAAATCACAGACAAAAAATCAGGCCTGGACAAGATGCTATGCAGTACCCACTGTGCTAAGTGGGTACTGAGTTATGACTGGCTTATATTTTGAATTTAGCTTCTGATGAAGTTCAGCATTAGTTTACCAAGTAAAGCTTGCTACAGCATTACTGCAGCATTACTCTAAGACTGGGCATCCTGCTTTTGAGTCAGAAAACAAATTGACTGGGAATATAAACACCAGATCTGAAGTGGTAAATGATGGGAATTACATTTTTAATTACAGAAGTGAAAGCAACTGACATTAGGAAATAACATCAAGAGTTCTGTAACAAATACAAGTTCTGCATGAAATTAAAGCAATCAATAGTTTTACAACTGGAATAAAGTAATAGATCTTCATAAAACTAAAAATAGAATACATGGTGGAAAAAGGAATGGGAGACTTCAAAACATTCCTTAAGTAGTTTTTTGTAGGAACTGGTGTCTCTGGCACCTGAATGCTACAGCAATACACACTTAGATGAGATGGCAGAATGGCTAAAAAAATGGACATCACATAAAACCATCTGTGGCTCAGTTTAGGGAGAAAGCATTTCCAGGAGGAAAAAAATTCCAGGGAGAAAAAAACCTCAGGGAGTACAGCGATTTCACTATCAACAAAAACTTTAAGTTACTACTTCTTAGACCAGTAGATTCCCAGAGTAAATTGTTCATTTTGGCTAGTATTTTCACAGAATAAGTGATACTTTAATATTTGAGTGCTTTACTATAGATGTAAAAATTTCAAGGAGAGATTCAAACCATTTAAACCAATGCAGGTACCAAGTAAAAGAGTCACTTCTTTTATGTTGTAATTTGGCTAAAAAAAGTGGTGTTTTATACAAAGGATCACAGAATGGCTTGGGTTGATGTGGATGTTAAAGCATCCAATTTGAGCATTTCTCCAGGGATGGGGCATCCACAGCTTCCCTGGGCAACCTGTTCAAGGGCCTCACCACCCTCATAGGGAATAATTCTTATTATTTAATCTAAACCCACCCCCATCACTTCAAAGCCACCACACACCCTTAAAAAGCCCCTCAGCAGCTCTTTTGCAGCCCCTTTAGTACTGGAATGCTGCTGAAATGCAGCCCATGCATTTCTGTCCATGGAGTTTTGTCATCTGTGAAACCAGAAAACATATCTGGTCTCATACAGTTTCAAATATGCATTTATATAACATTAGATATATATATATATATTCACACACTGCTTTCAAATACAATCTATATATTATAAAGATTGTGTTTGAATAATGAAAACTCCTTATTCTGTGGTTTACAGAAAACTTGCAAATTTTAAGATATTCTAGTGTATCATGAACAGTTTGAGGCCTACTAGAATGCCCCAGTACTCCTCATTCACTGCTCCAAAATGAGGCTCCAAACAGGAACACTTTTTCTGTGGAATTTGTCCCTTCCTTTATCAACATACCTTGTATCAGACAGCTCCAAATAATGGGGGAAACCTACATGGAGTACAATGTGGCAAAAAAATCTTGGACATCAGCTGCTATGACAGAAATACAAGCGCAATGTGTGTGAACAAAACATCCAGAATTGAGAGGGTGTTGGCTCAAAATCTGCTGAGATTGTCTGAAAATGAAGATAACCATCAGCCATGAAACAGTAACCAAGAGACTTCAGGTGGGAAAGAAAAATCAGCTTAATAATCAAACATAAAACGTCCTAACACTCCTAACAGGGAGGAAAAAAAGCAGTGAAAACGTGGTCTGATACTAAGAAGGTGCCTCTGGCACCTCAAGCTCTGTGAGGGCCTGAGAACAACCTCCCCTGGCAGTGGGGTGAGAACACAGGGAGCAGCAAGCACGGGTCACTCCTGGGGTATCACCTTCAGGGTCCTGCCCCCACAGTTGGGTGGATTAGTGGGTGATGGGAGCAGCCCTGGGAATGCAGCCACACCTCCCCAGATGATGGATGCACACAAGGGAACACATTCTGAGAAGGGTGGGCTCATACCACTGAAACCTGCTGGTGAAGGGACAGGGGTGAGCACTTATTTGTAAATTTGAGGGTACAGGAGTGTGTTTGGCTATGTGAAGGTGTTTACTGAAGTTTCAAGGGTCTAGTAGTCACTTATCTGTTATATTGCTGCTATTAATCCTGCACGTATAGTTCATGGACTAAGTTAGTTACAAGCTATCAATAAATCAACAAATCACTTCAATTCTAACCTGATTTAAGTAAGGCATGAGCTGTTTTTCCCTGACAAGCAGTAAATGCACTCCTCCAGTGTCTTCTGCTTCACTCTGATATGTAGTCTTCAGCTAAACTTAACCTATCTCAGGTTTTTATTTTTCTTTTTTATTCTCTTCTTCCTTTTCTTTCACCTGAAGGCACCCAAGATACTCAGGAAATCAAACCACTATCTACACAGGTCACACTTGCCTCAGTACTCTGTTTCCAATCAAATACTACAATAACTGCACTGCTCCAAAGGAATGGCTCCAAAACATGGCCAAAAATGAATCACATCCTGGAAAAGCGCATTTTAAGCCTTTGGGTTAGACAAATGAAAACTTTAGAGGTTTAACATACATGCTAGCCTTCTAAAATGTGGCTTCTTAAACAAGATGCTGTAAATGAATTTAATTCCTGAGATCAGCTTTTTGCTTCAGGAAACTCCAATTAAACACCATATGAAAGCCTGGTAGTTTCTCCCCCTGCAACTGAAAGCTCAGTGTTAGCTCCTAGTTTTTCCAGAAAACATTAAGAGTGTCATTCATATTTTTCTTCTTGAAACAGTGTAAAGAAATACAGTTAAATTGAATTTTGTATGNGAGAAAGCATTTCCAGGAGGAAAAAAATTCCAGGGAGAAAAAAACCTCAGGGAGTACAGCGATTTCACTATCAACAAAAACTTTAAGTTACTACTTCTTAGACCAGTAGATTCCCAGAGTAAATTGTTCATTTTGGCTAGTATTTTCACAGAATAAGTGATACTTTAATATTTGAGTGCTTTACTATAGATGTAAAAATTTCAAGGAGAGATTCAAACCATTTAAACCAATGCAGGTACCAAGTAAAAGAGTCACTTCTTTTATGTTGTAATTTGGCTAAAAAAAGTGGTGTTTTATACAAAGGATCACAGAATGGCTTGGGTTGATGTGGATGTTAAAGCATCCAATTTGAGCATTTCTCCAGGGATGGGGCATCCACAGCTTCCCTGGGCAACCTGTTCAAGGGCCTCACCACCCTCATAGGGAATAATTCTTATTATTTAATCTAAACCCACCCCCATCACTTCAAAGCCACCACACACCCTTAAAAAGCCCCTCAGCAGCTCTTTTGCAGCCCCTTTAGTACTGGAATGCTGCTGAAATGCAGCCCATGCATTTCTGTCCATGGAGTTTTGTCATCTGTGAAACCAGAAAACATATCTGGTCTCATACAGTTTCAAATATGCATTTATATAACATTAGATATATATATATTCACACACTGCTTTCAAATACAATCTATATATTATAAAGATTGTGTTTGAATAATGAAAACTCCTTATTCTGTGGTTTACAGAAAACTTGCAAATTTTAAGATATTCTAGTGTATCATGAACAGTTTGAGGCCTACTAGAATGCCCCAGTACTCCTCATTCACTGCTCCAAAATGAGGCTCCAAACAGGAACACTTTTTCTGTGGAATTTGTCCCTTCCTTTATCAACATACCTTGTATCAGAGAGCTCCAAATAATGGGGGAAATCTACATGGAGTGCAATGTGGCAAAAAAATCCTGGACATCAGCTGCTATGACAAAAATACAAGTGCAATGTGTGTGAACAAAACATCCAGAACTGAGAGGGTGTTGGCTCAAAATCTGCTGAGACTGTCTGAAAATGAAGATAACCATCAGCCATGAAACAGTAACCAAGAGACTTCAGGTGGGAAAGAAAAATCAGCTTAATAATCAAACATAAAACGTCCTAACACTCCTAACAGGGAGGAAAAAAAGCAGTGAAAACGTGGTCTGATACTAAGAAGGTGCCTCTGGCACCTCAAGCTCTGTGAGGGCCTGAGAACAACCTCCCCTGGCAGTGGGGTGAGAACACAGGGAGCAGCAAGCACGGGTCACTCCTGGGGTATCACCTTCAGGGTCCTGCCCCCACAGTTGGGTGGATTAGTGGGTGATGGGAGCAGCCCTGGGAATGCAGCCACACCTCCCCAGATGATGGATGCACACAAGGGAACACATTCTGAGAAGGGTGGGCTCATACCACTGAAACCTGCTGGTGAAGGGACAGGGGTGAGCACTTATTTGTAAATTTGAGGGTACAGGAGTGTGTTTGGCTATGTGAAGGTGTTTACTGAAGTTTCAAGGGTCTAGTAGTCACTTATCTGTTATATTGCTGCTATTAATCCTGCACGTATAGTTCATGGACTAAGTTAGTTACAAGCTATCAATAAATCAACAAATCACTTCAATTCTAACCTGATTTAAGTAAGGCATGAGCTGTTTTTCCCTGACAAGCAGTAAATGCACTCCTCCAGTGTCTTCTGCTTCACTCTGATATGTAGTCTTCAGCTAAACTTAACCTATCTCAGGTTTTTATTTTTCTTTTTTATTCTCTTCTTCCTTTTCTTTCACCTGAAGGCACCCAAGATACTCAGGAAATCAAACCACTATCTACACAGGTCACACTTGCCTCAGTACTCTGTTTCCAATCAAATACTACAATAACTGCACTGCTCCAAAGGAATGGCTCCAAAACATGGCCAAAAATGAATCACATCCTGGAAAAGCGCATTTTAAGCCTTTGGGTTAGACAAATGAAAACTTTAGAGGTTTAACATACATGCTAGCCTTCTAAAATGTGGCTTCTTAAACAAGATGCTGTAAATGAATTTAATTCCTGAGATCAGCTTTTTGCTTCAGGAAACTCCAATTAAACACCATATGAAAGCCTGGTAGTTTCTCCCCCTGCAACTGAAAGCTCAGTGTTAGCTCCTAGTTTTTCCAGAAAACATTAAGAGTGTCATTCATATTTTTCTTCTTGAAACAGTGTAAAGAAATACAGTTAAATTGAATTTTCTATGGTTCACTTTTGTACTTCTGCTCATGACATTTTTATAAATTGGTGGTAATGAAGAATCCTCTCTCATGTTTTAACTTCACAAATTCTTGGTCTTGAAAGTACAGGATCTCATTTCCTTATCCTAAACAGAATTGAATAAAACCATACATTGACAGATCTTGTATCCAAAGACTCAGACTAAGCATACTCATTGATCTGTGACTCAAATTCTAAAATAAAAATACTCATGTTCATTAAGTGCAACCATGCTTCTTCTAAACTTTTTTTTTATTTTATTTATGAACTCCTAGCTTTTGATTAATCAAAATAATTATCTCCTTGAATTCTTTTCTCATTCTGTACTCAGGAGAAAAATATTCTGTATTATGCATAAAGCTTTTTAAATTAACTAAGCTTACAAGAGACATTACATCACCTTCACCACTACTTTTTAGAAGTTACTCACTCTGCAAAAGCTCTCAGCATACACAAAGTACTAGGCTAGCAACTGGCAACCATGTTCTTCTTCATTACAATTTTAGAAAGCCATGAAGACTTAAATCTGAAAAAGAATTAAAATTAAACAGCCTTGCAACAAAAATATCTGTTCATAGTAAACTAAGTGTTTTCAAAGTTGCTTATTCAAGTAACTAGCAGAAACCAGGAACAACCTAGAATTCCAAGAAGTACTACAGAAAAAAAACCCAAACAAAATTGCAGTTAAAATCCCCCCAAAATAGGCAATTATTCAAACATAGACAGGGAAATTAACACCTTGCCTGCCTGGTCCATGTGCCCTAATTCCAACCCACACTGCTCCAATGCCATATTTACTGCTCCTTACTATTATTTTCCCCAGTTAATGGAATATCTACACCTTTTTTCCCCACCATGGACAAGGAGGAAAGCCACCCATCTTTTCTCCTTGTTCCAAAGATATGTTTCCCCACTACCAAAACACTTGACTATTTATGTATGCCATCTATGAAATATGACATCAAAGGACTGGAAATCCTTCCTTTCCTCCATAACTCGAGTACTTCAAAGGAGCACAGTAGGAGCACTTCTCCAATTAACATTTACCCAGCACATTCCACCTCCTCATTCCCTTAACACGTCTGAGTCACAACCACCAGCTCAAGTGACTGGAAATTAACCTACTAAAGAAATGATTTATAAAGCTACATTAATTTGATACATAACTTCACAGAAAACTTCATCTGGGAAACCAGAGATTCCTCCAGAAACAAGGGGATTTTAAATTTTATTTCAGCTGGAGACGACCTGTAGAGAGATGCAATATCTTGTGCTGAGTCCACCAATGTCGTATTATTAAAAAAAAAAAAGAACATTTCACAGAAACAAGATCCTGTTTTAGATTTAGTCTTTAGAGGGCTTTAAAGGTTATCAGAGCACTTAAGAGTCTCTCCCCTTTTTCCCAGCAGTATTACTGTTCTTTTCTAGGAAAACAAAAGATGAACTCATTTATCTCGAATAATTACAGGTTAGGCTTGTAAGCCAAAACAGGGCAGAATATTGCTGCCCTCCTTCTCATGATTTTTACCTTCTCTGCCCATTTCTTCAAAGTCAAAGCCTGGTGGATAAAATAACCCCCCAATTCAGGACCTTACAGATGGGAAGGCTTCTGCCTCCCTGGCCTGTTGGTGCCAGGGATAAGTTCTGTCAAACTCCACCTGGTGGATAATCTTAAAAAAGCCTTGGAAATAAACTTAAAAAGGCTTTAGGTTCCACCAGTACTGATGTACCACTCAGATACTATGATAAAACTTACTGAATTGTATATTTGGTTGTATAGTCTTCATCCTTTCTGTTTCTTCCCACTTCTATGAGTGCTACAATAATCAAAATCTCTGGGCAGGTATTTTTTCTATAAACCCCTCACATTAATGGGTCATAGTTGCAATAAATATCAATTTCTAGTAATGCAGTTATGGACAGGAAAAGTCATAGCTCCATGACACAGCAAAAGAGAAAATTACTCCTTGCTCTTTAGCCTCTGACATAGGAAAGTGGAAAGTAATGTGTAAATGTAATTTTCAGCTAACATTTAGATAAAGTATCACTTAATTAGTCAAAACTGAAATAATACTTAGAATAACTTTTTAACCAAACCTTCCAACTCATAAAGACCATAATAATTTATATCTTAGTATTTGCTGGTAGTTTCTCTTACAGGATGTCTCAAAAATATACCTGCTACCATTCCTTACTTTTATAATACACTATTATGTACTATGATCTACTATCATTGAGAAATAATCCAAAACTACATTCAAGACATGTAAACCATACCTGGAGCAGCCTGTGATACTGAAATGCTGGAAGAAGCATTCTTTTTGAAAATAGTAAATTTAAGAAAAAGTTGAAAGTTGAATTGCTCTCTCTCAAAGACTTGAGAGAGAAAACTGCTCAAGTATTTATCTAGAAACAAAAAACACCATTTCACTGTGCAGTGGCACAGTACAAAAACCTCTACTGGGCATACTTTATTAGCATTTCAAGATGTCATCACTATGTAAGCACAACTGAAGACTGTCTGCAATTAAAACTTTATAGAAGTATCAAGACAATTATTATTTCTGATGAACTACTATTTTTTTCCTCTTTTAAGAAGTCCTTCTATTTTTGCCAGATCTCCAAACGAAGCTGTTGCAGAACCTCGCTGCGCTGGTTTTGCCTAAGGAAAAAAAGAAGAAAAAAACTACATTAAGGGCTTATTTTAAAATAAAGTGTTTTGCAAAAAGCTTTTAAAATATCACTTATTTAAAGAGTACCTTCAAAGAGAAAACACCAGCTTCACATTACCTGTGACTCATGGTATTTCCAGCCAATCATGTAGTAGATCTGAAAGGTGGCAGGTACGGAGCCATCGCTGTTTCCGTACATTTCTGTCAGGGCAGGAAGGGAGAGGGAGAAGGTACAGACTGTCTGCTCTAGGAAACACTCAGTTCTCAGAACATCACAACTGAGCATGACATATTCATCATAATGACTCCTGGTGAAAGATTTGGGACAATAAAAATATCTCATACTGCTGCATCAACATAGTTCGAATCCTGGCATTATAATTAAGGTTAAAAATAGCTTATGATAATGGCATCTTGTTCTGAAGTATTTGGGGTTTTTGGTTTTGCTTTGGTTTTTGTGGTTTTTTACACAAAGGTCAAAGAAAAAAATGTTCTTAAAGTCATTTTAGATGAACTCACTGCCTCTCAAATACTGACCTTGGTATATTGCAGCAGCTGCCAGCATCGTCTCCCTGTGCAGCAGAGGTTTTCTATTCCAAGAGCAATTACTCTCCCCCATACCTAAAAATATGTTTTAGCTTTAAGAAAAAGAAGATATAGCACATGCCATGAGTTAAGTGTCATGCACTAAGGACAGATTCTTACTAAATCAGAGCAAGTACAGAATCCTCTGCACTTCACTGTAAGAAAGAACACACCACAGATGATTAGGTGAGTTTCTTATGTGTAAGAATCCAAAACTTTTAATTCCTATGCATTGCAATTTACAGTTTGCATTGCAAGGAATCAAATTGATTCAGCCTGAGTCTTCAAACATTTAGGCTTTTAAGTATGCCTAATTTTAAGAATGAGTACAGTTTATTCAGACACACGACCACATGTTTTTAACAGATAATCATTAAAATTACTAGTCCAAGAGATTTAAAATACATAAATAAAATGACCACAATTCTAATCTTTTTAATCACTTACTGCATCTGAATGTTTCTGCTCAGAATACAAGTTGCCCTTCCATGAAGGAATTACTCCAAACAGCAGTTGATCCAGATAAGAAATGCCCTGAGCTGGTGTCAGTAACAACAGACTGTGTGTGAATGACTGCAGACTCCAAATTAAGGATACATTTATTCTCACTCCACAGCAGTTTGCTGATTGCCCTGGTAATTAGAAAGGCTCACAGGAAAAGTCAGTGTGTGGGACATGGGCTTCTGTCTCCCTTTAAGGGCTTTTTTGCACCCCACACTGAACAGGCTCGTGCAGAATGGGAACCCCAGGGAAGCAGAACATTCATAGCACACCATAAAGTAGCAAATCTTTCCCTTGTGCTTCCCAACACAAATCTGCTGACAGGCATAATCTCCTGACTCACTAGACAGCAGGGAAAAACTAATGCTTCCCCTATTGCAGTAAGATTTATTTGTATTTTTTAAAGAAAATAATTTTTTTGTGATGAAGATGGTGAAACAGTGGCTCAGGTTGCTAAGAGAAGCGGTGGATGACCCACACCTGGAAACATCCAAGACCAGGTCAGAGGGAGCTCTGAGCAATCTGATGTAGTTCAAGATGTCCCTGCTCACTGCAGGGAGTTGGACCAGATGGCCTTTAAAGGTTCTTTCCAACCCACATGATTCTATGATCTTATGGAGTTAAGAAACACACAGTAAAAGTCTTCTGTGCCTGCTCCACTGATATGGAAAACATTTATGTTTCCACAAATATACTTGCCTTGTAAGTCTTCCATAACCTCAAATAACCCTGGGTAGTTCACCTGGATTTCATCAGTGTCCTAGAAGAATTGAGAAGTTCAGTTTTAGAGCACATCAACCTAAACCAACAGCATTATTACAACCTTACTGTACAACCAAACTACTCCCTACCCATGGCAGGAGGGCTGGAACCAGATGATTTTTAAGGTCCCTTCCAACCCAAACCATTCTACAATTCTATTCAATATCTGTCTCTTCTGCTCAAATCATGTATTTCTAGGAAGCATGTACTATTTGAACACTTCTAAAAAGTTTTGCTTAGTAGCCTAAGCGCAATCAAATTTTAATTTAAATGCCATTATTTTCTTCTTACTTTTAGAAGAAAGAGCAAGTGTCTATAATTTTTTCATGCAAGTCTAACATCCACTGACATTTCTCCAAGAAAACCATCCAAATTCTCCCGGGCCACGAGCCAAAGATACACTTCAGTTGGCTCCATTAATCACCACAGAGCCAAAACCAGTGGCAGTCCAGGCTATTTCTGCAGCCTGTTCAGCCAAGTGCACCACACGCAGAAGGAAGCGGCGTGTTATTACTACATTAGCAAACAGTGATTTTTATATCCCAGCAGCCCTGACGTTCTGGGTTGCTCTGCCTGATGGGTCTCATAATTACCACAGTGAGGGTGTTAAAGCCAGCCCTGGAGAGCAGATGTCCCAGATCAGCCACGGCAGTGAAGGGTGACACGTGAGGGGAGAAGCCCCCTTCCCTCTCCAGCTCGGCCAGCTGCAGAGAGCAGCGCAGCTCGTACAGCGTGTCCCCCCCAAACATGGCCCCGATGAACACGCCGTCGGGCTTGAGGGCATGGTGGATCTGCAGGGGACACAAACAGGTCAGGCTGGAGAG